>VDFB02256132.1:145026652-145089157 GCA_007258455.2 Sequoia sempervirens
CTCATTTTACAAAATTCAGGAACTGTAATTCATTACCTAAAACTAGAATCTAAAAACCATATAAATCATGTTAGAAACTTGCAAATTATTTTTTAATGACCCTGAAGTGAGACCCATTCACCCATCGGTGAATGAGTCCTTGATAAAGGCTTTTCCTGAATTTTTGAGTATTGAAACCATTGATTCTCCCTTCTATGTTTTTGTATTTAGTAAACTATTTTAGTTTTCATAATTTCTATTATTTGAAATTGTTCATATTAAGCTTCATTTACAAAATTTAGTGCATTGTTTGAATTTAAAATTGCATCTAAAAGAGATCATTTCTAGGTTTTTGCATAGTATAATCATAAAATTATCTTGCTTTAGATCTAAAAATTTGTAATCTCTTTGCATTTCAATTCATTCTTTCACAATGGACATGTGCATGGGTAATATATGGAAGCCCTTAACATCTTTAGTTGATGTCTCAAGTTATGTTTTTGGTAATGATCCTAATGCAATAGAACCTAATCATGTTCAACAAACCCCTAATGAATGTCCTTGTGAAGTTGAAATTTTAGGTGAAGATGATGAAAGCATGCATATTTTCATACATAATTTCCTTGAAAATCTTGAAAAAAATGCATCATTTTACACTTCCATGCAACAACCAACACCTCCTACTATTTCACTAAATGTTAGAGATGTTTTCTCTTTTACATCCTGAGATTGAATCATAAACCAAGCCTAAACCTCCAACAATGAGTGAACCTAGTCTCTCTAACCAAGTTCATACTCATCCATCCAATGTTAATAAAGTCACCAAAACATTCATCAACTTGGAAGAGACTTCTATGGACAAGGATTTGAGATCTTAGCTTAACAAGTATGTGACACAAAAAAATGAGCATGCAATCTATAAGCTATTAGAAATCCAAATAGAAGATACTTCAAAGGTTTAGGATATCAAGATCCTCCCTCCACATAGTTTAAGGAACTAAGCAACTTCCTTCATAACATTATTTGAAAATCCTCAAGGATGAGATAGGATCACTTTAGGTTCTTCTCCTTGAATCTACCTCAACAAGCCCTCAAACAAGTATGATATCTAAAACCTTATAAAGAAAAGAATTGTCATTCCTTGTATGCTAAAATATAAATTTATCAAATAAATGAGAAACTTCTTCATTTGGGATGGATTACTACCACCTCCTACTAGAATCATTACTGGGTACATGAATTATTGCATTACAATATAGAACTCTTGGGCATCTTATCAATGAGCATCATGCATATTAAAGTCGGTATTGAGTTATTTTTTCCAACATTTCCAACATGATTGGATAGTACCATACGAACTTTCTCCTTGCCATGTGATAGTTGTAGGATCATGGTATAATCACTATCACATGCTTTACATTCATTACAAATAATTTTATATCTCACAAGGAGCTCATTCTCACCACTTATCTTGACTCATCCTTATCTTGCACTTAGTGGGGTAAAGGAGTTAGAAATCCTTGTCCTAGTTTGGCACTTGATGTTGTACCTTTGGCTAGTTGTTTTCCTTCTACATATGATGAAAAAGATTGGGATACAAATTACCTACTATAGGTTGACTCGCATGTGTCTCACTAGTATTGTCTTTATTTTCTTTTCATGTTCTTTTTGTGATTGCATGTGCATAATGTGATCTCACTTATCATTCTATTTGATGTGTCTTCATGATTATTCCTCTATTTGTACCTTCATTATTCTATATGTTGTAAACCTTTATCTTTTCTTTTGTCTTATGTTTTCCTTTTGGGGATTACATAGGGCATCGAGACATTTAGGCCTCTTCCATGTTGAACCAAAAGGATTTTCTTTATTTTTTCTCTTTATGTATCATTCTTCCTATTCCATGAGTTATTTGGGGAATGATGACATTTTCAAGCTCTATAATATCATTGTAGCAAAGACATACACTGACCCCAAATCCATGGATCCCTTATGTGATTTGGGATTTTATTTTGGGGGCAACCCTCTTCCTTTTTCATGATGTAGCTTCATTTGGAAACCTATGACTTAACATAGGGCTTCCAAATAAGCTCTTATGTTTTCTTTATTGTTAGCATTTATCATTTGCTACTTTAAAGTAATTTCTCACAGCATGGTTCTGGCAATTTCTTTAAAGTGGGGGAATACATTGGAATTATCATTTTGGAGATCTTGAACTGTATTCTTATGTTTCATTGAGTGATCTTCTTACTTCTTGTGATGTGTCTTCTTCTTGGTGGTGTCATTGGTTTGATGTCCTCCAAGAGTGTGAAATTTCTTGGTATATGACTTTCCTCTTAGTGGTGATGCTATGCGTTGCATTCCCTAAGTTATGAATCTTTTATCCTAGACTTGTCCTCTCTTGGAGACATTAGGCATGATGTTCCTTAAGAGGAGACCTTACAAGAACTAAGAAAAACCCCTTTCAACATGTCTTATCCTATTTTCATTTTGTTCATGTGTTTACCCTTTTTTCATGGCCACCAAGCATAACACACTTTGCTTGTATGTGGTGCCTTGTTTGTTCATAAGTGTTTATCATAATGTAGCTTGCTAAGCCTTATGAAGTTTGAAGTTCATATTGTGGTGCCTTATTAAAGAGTTATAACTTTGGTATGGTAATAGATCCTAATAATATTCTCTTTTTTTCCACCCTTGGGGGCTCACCTAGTGGAAAACATATTTCACTAGCCCATGTGAGCATGCATTGTTATTTGCATAGTGGACAATGAGTTCCACTTGCAAACATTTTTGGACAAAAATCTAAGGCATGTTCCACATCACATTGGATAGTCAAGGCTTGATCTTTCCATCCCTTCTTCTTTTCCTTTTTCTCTTTTGGTGTAGCGATGATAGGAGGGTCCTCAAAGACAACAATCTAGACCATGTAGCAAGAGTCACACAATGGAAGAAACACAAAAATTGGAGGAAAATGCAGATTCAAACATTCTTATTATCGAAGTTTTCAATTACAATCAGCTGGAAACATCCGAGCTTACCAATCTGGCTCACATGCCTGATACCACATGCTCAGAATATAATGTTCCTATAAGCTCCTTAACACAAGAAAAAATATTACACATCAATTCTATATTGATCTACTTAATCAACCTCTACTATCATAATGATCTATTGCAACCTTTATATCATATCCGTAGATCTAGAATCTTTTGCGTCGACCAAAGATCATTACAATCTCCAATGAAGGAAAATGTAATGTGTGCATGAGTAGGTCAGCCTCTAATTTGAATTACTCCTCGATGAATGCATAGGATGAAGTGTGGACCTATAATTAAGGTCGGGGACACTCCAAAAAAAAATTTAAATCACACCATCAAGATCTACAAGTTATGGGAAAGATTCACAAGCGATCAAACTAGCTGTTAGTTTAGAAAATAATTTTGATGCCAGTTCAAGAAACTACCATTAAATTTGGAAGCAATAACTTTTCAGAAAAAGATCCAATCACACTCAAATCTTGGAATAAGAAAAATGAACATGTCCACGATGAAAACATAGATGCACAAGGTCTGGTGAGCAAATATTATGAATCCACCAACATGAACTGAGTAAGAACAAAACAAGAACAAAAGTGAATGAAAATAATTTTGGTTGATGCAGGATTGCCAAGAACCAAGGATGCTCCTGCATCAGACATCCGGGGTTGATTGAAAAGTGAGTCCATCACTTTTTTGGGGCTAAAGGAGTACTAATACGGTCTACCTCAGCCTGAGAAATCCAAGAAGAATCCTCCACTAGTTTGCCCTTCCATTTCACAAGATATTCTTTGTACTATCTTCCACGTGTTTTCCTCCCATCTCTGGTATCCAAAATTTCTTCTATCTCATCTGATTGTTGTTTAGGAAACTGATTCTCCAATTTTTCTTTACTGTCTTCATTGAATTATGCTTCATGGTACTAATGTAGATTTGCAATATTGAATATAGATGATATACCCATGCCATCTGGTAACTCTACTTCATATGCATTTCCTAAATCAAACTTCTTCAAAACCTTACAGGGTCCAAACTTTCTCATCTTGAAATACACCATTACCTCATCTCCAACTTTGAACTCCTTATGTCTCCTCTTTTCATCTACTCACTCCTTGTACTTCTGGTTCATATTCTCCAATTGTTGCTTTACTTGAGTATGCACTTTCTTCATATATTTCCTCTTCTTCTAAACTCCTTTTGTCTTCGTTACTGATGTCTCACAATTCTGATATTTCTCTAGGATGAACTCCAGTAACAATCTCAAAAGGTGTCTTTCCAGTACTCATGTTCACTGAATTATTGTAAGCAAACTCTGCTTGTGCAAGGACTAAATCCCAACTTCTGATCTTCTCTCCAAACAAACATCTCAGAAAATTCCCCAAATTCTTGTTTACTACCTTTGTATTTTCATCCATCTATGGGTGAAAAGTAGAACTAAACTTTAAATCTATCTTTAACTTCTTCCAAAGTGTCCTCCAAAAGTAACCAACAAACTTTGTTAGGTAATCCATGCAATCTGACTACTTCCTGAAAAACAATTCTTCTACATGTACTACATCTATTACCTTCTTACAAGGTACGAAATGTGCCATTTTAGAAAATCTATCCACTACCACAAATATAGAATCATTACCTCTTTGTGTCTTTAGCAAACAAAGTATGAAATCCATGTTGATATCCTCCCAAGGTCTCTTTGAAACTGTCATAGGCTTATACAATCCAACATTCTGACTACTCCCTTTTGCAACTTGAAAAACTCTACAACTTTGCACAAATTTCCTAACATCCTTATGAATTTGTGGCCAAAAGTAATTCTCACTTACCAATGCTACTGTCTTATCAATTCCAAAGTGTCCTGCCAATGCTCCACTATGCTTTTCTTTCACCGAGCTATCCCTCATTGAACTCCAGGGTATACACAATTGATTCCCTCAAAAAAAAAATCCTCCTGAATGAAATAACCCAACCATTGACTCCTATCCTCCAAGACTGGTTCTTTACAAGCTCTCCAAGGTTTTGCAAAATCTGGGTCTTCTTCATACAATTTCTTCAATTCATCAAATCCTAATACCTCCACTCTCATCTCTACCAGTAAATTCCTTCTCCTACTCAAAGCATCAGCAACTCTATTTGACTTTCCACTCCTATGTTTCAAAAAAAAAGTATAACTCTGCAAGAATTCCACCCATCTCATGTGTCTCTAATTCAACTTACCTTGACTGTTCAAATACTTCAATGCCTGATGATCTATATACAACACAAACTCCTTAAGAAATAATTAATGTCTCCACTTCTTCAAGGCTTGAACTATGGCATAAAACTCCGAGTCATACACTAAATATCTCCTCCTAGCATCATTCAATTTCTCATTGAAATAAGCTATTGCTCTTCCTTCTTGACTTAATACTACTCCAATTGCATTTCCACTTGCATCACAGTCTACTTGAAATAACTTATTAAATTTTGGTAAAGCCAACATAGGCTGCTCAGTCATCTTCTGTTTCAACTACTCAAAACTACAATTTTCTCCAGATGTCCACCTAAAATCTTTCTTATCCTCTCTCATCGTTTCTATCATAGGACTACAACAAGAACTGGAATTCCTAATGAACTTCTGGTAGAAACTAGCCAATCCATGAAATGATCCTACCTCTCCAATGCTTTCTAGTGTAGGCCATTCAACAATTTCTCTTACCTTCTCAGGATCCATATTCAATCCATCCGCAGATATAAAAAATCCTAGATATACCAATTCTTCCTTCATGAAACTACACTTCTTAATTTTTATCAACAACTGCTCTTCTCTCAACCTCTGCAAAACTTGTCTTATATGCAACAAATTTTCTTCTCTAGTCTTACTAAAATTAAAGATTTCATCCAAATAAACAATCACAAACTTACCCAAGAATTTCTTCAATACCTCATTCATCAGCCTCATGAAAGTACTTGGTGCATTTGTTAGTCCAAAAGGCATCACCAGCCACTCATACAATCCTTCATTTTTCTTGAATGTTATCTTCCACTCATCCCCTTCTCTAATTCTACTCTAATGATATCCACTCTTCAAATCTATCTTTGTAAAGTATTTAGCTCCACGCAAACAATCCATAATGTCATCCCTCTGGGGAAAATGAAATCTATACTTCATTGTGATTTTGTTTATGGCTCTAGAGTCTATACACATCCTCCATTCTCCATCCTTTTTAGGTGCTAACACAATAGGTATTGCACAAGGACTTAAGATTTCTCTAATCAATCCCTTCCTCAACAAATCTTGTACTTGTCTATCCAACTCTTCATTCTCTATCAGTGTCATCCAGTGTGCTGCTTTATTAGGAAAACTAGCTCCAGGAATTAGATCCATGCAATGACTAATACTCCTCACGGCTGGTAATCCATCAGATACATTATCTAAAATGATATCTTCATATTTTTCCAACATCTCCTTTATCTCTTCCGGTTGTTCTTCTGCATGCTTCAAATCTTCAACCTTCTTAGGAACCAAGGCATAGCACATGTTCTCATGTCTTAGTCCATCTAGAAATTTCATTCCATCAACCAAAAAAATTCTAGCATTCATACAAATCTCAACCTTAGGAACATCCTCCAATGGCATCAATGGTATATGTGTTCTTCTTTCCATCATGAATAGCCTATCTATTGTTGGAATTAAGGAACACTGAGATGGGGGGTTGAATCAATGTTCTACAATTTTTAACTTTATTAATCTGATCTTCAAAGCACTTATAAAATTTAACCAAGAGAAAGATGCATGAACATAAAACAAACAACCACAACACCATAACACAAGTATTTTTACATGTAAACCCTATTAGGGGAAAAACCATGTTGGAGGTCAATCCACAATATTATCTGAGTATACTCAAAAGGATGTTTACAAAAATGGGAATGCACTTGCATTCAGGCACACTCCCTAGAGCTCACTACTCAAAACATAAAGGCTTACTTCCTTACAAAAGTATTTGGATAACATCCAAAAGATTTGAACTAAGAAAGTAGCATCTACAAATGCCTGATTACAGTTCCGATTAAGCTCATCAATCAAATTTTGTACCTTCTATCTGATTATGCTCTTCTACTCTGTTCTGCTTTAGCTCACATCACAAAATCCTTATTGCACAAGTGAAACTATGCATAATCACTCTGCAATCTCTCTGACATTAGCAACACACATCAACTCCCTTTTCATGCACACAAAAATGATATAATCGATCACTTATATATATCCGCTACTAAGGATTTAAACACATCATGTCGGCTTCAAAAAAACATAAAAATATTTACAAATTGTCGGCTTAAATCATAATTAATTTTCAATGCGCACCCACCAAAGTTGGCCACAACATAGTGAGGACCCAAATCAAAATGCTTGAACACAAAAACACTTAAACAATTACTCCTCAAATATCTGTAACATGCTTCATTCACCAAGTCAGCCTTCTTGCACTGATAAATAGAAAATTAATCAACTGGATCTTCTAACTTGCACACAAATCAATATGAGGCACTGAGATTCATAGATAATGTAGATCATATAGCAAACAACCTTCTCTGAGATGCACAACTCAAAATGATATTAGAAAATTTGCATATGAATTGATGAACACAAATTTGTCGGATGCTCTATTCTAGCTTGACTGTCTTCAATCTGTTCGCTGGTATGATCAAATGCTGACATGCAGACCAAATTACTGACAGGGGTTGTCATCAATGCCAACACCACAAAAAATTTGGAGTGTCTCTTGCCAACAATCTCCCCCTTTGGCATTGATGGCAACACTTAGTGAAAAATGACTAAGTGTCAAATCAGTACCAACATGAATACACTGCCAACTTAGAAAAAAAGATCTTCAATCACAGCTCAAAATCACAACTCCCCCTAAGATGAATATACATTTTTTCATTGTTATACTCTCCCCCTTTGACATCAATGTGAAAGGAAGGAATCTGCATACCAAAGATCAAACAAAAAATTCAAACTACATATATACAAACTTGTCTCTACAACTTACACAAACTTGAAAATATCTGCAAAATTGGTCTTCAATAGGTTCAAACTTGTGTCTTAACCCTTCTTGATACTCTCCAAGATAGTCATGTGACCACATAATAGATAAGATTTCATCTATGCAGACTCAAGGTTCATTGGATCACTGACTGCCATAGCTTCTTGTGCTTCCATCAAAGCATTCAACATTATTTTCATCTTCAGACCAATTAGGCCTCTAATCTCACATGCTCTTTCCACAATTCTATCATTATCATGTTTCAAACTCTTTATCTTCTCAAGTAGGGATAACACCTTTAACCTTCTTTCTTTCCAACAGAAACAGTTAAAGGATCAAAGGCATCAAAAATAGCAGCTAACTATTTCTCATGATCCTTAACCTTTTTCTCATTGTCCTTAGTGAATTTAGATAAAGACAAGTTACATGACTTATAGATCTTTCCTGCTTCAGATAGAGCACTTTGAGCATTCTTCACACAAGTAGCTAATAATGATTTGTCATTAGCAATCATGCACTTTAGCCTATTGAACCTTTTATCATCAAATTCCTTTTGTACCTTGACCTCAGTTGACTTCTCATGGGACTCAAAATGAGTACTTATAGAATTAATAAGCTTCTTTAGCTCATCGAATGGAGAATTGGATGGATCCTTGACATGAGTAGGCATGATTCTCTCCAAGATGCAGATGTGAGACTCAATAGCTCACTATCTTCAATATGTGATTTCAACAATTCTTCCCTAGCCTTCGCCTATGCAAATGATGCAACTTTCAATTTTTGAATCGGAGACAAAGTAGACAAATTAATAGGACCTTTACCCAATTCAAGATCAAACTCTTCCTATTGCACTTCTAGAAATTTCTTCACTACCTCTACAGTGTCCCTTGCTTCCATAGGAACTTCCTTTGCTTCAACCCTCTTTTCTTCAATCACTATTTTCTTAGCTACCAATTCTTGCTTGTCTTTATGAATCTCAACTTCTTCAGTTGTCACAAATTTTTCTTCAACTGACACAACCTTAGGAGCTTTATTCTCCATAGGTACTTCTATATCATGCACACCAAGAGGAATATGAGTGTCCTCAACTATATCTTCCTTTACTTCTTCATTTACCAAACCAGATAAAATATCTTCATCATGACTTTCTTCAAAAACAACATTGATTATGTTCTTTAACAAAACTTCCTTTAGAATTCTTTTAGTTTCTTTTGCTACCTCTTCAGTCTGACCAATCATAAGCTTGTTTACTCTTGTTTTTCTTTTGAAATCCCTTTTAGCTTCATTCAGGATTGTCTTCATTTCCTCAATAGACATCACTAGACATAAATCTGCAAGAATTTGTTTGCTCATTTGCTCTTCTTCAGTTCTTGCACTTACTCTCCTCATTTCAAAAACTTCATAAAATTCCTTAGGCAACTGAGACATGATCTCAACAAGAGTCATATTGAAATTGTTCAAATACTTTATTGTAGCCTCCTCAAGAGCTCTTTGACCAACACTATCAAAGGTATCATACCATTCACATAGTGGCTTAATATTACCATCCTTTATTATGCCTCTCTCAACTTCCTTTACAGACATACCTGGTTTGTCAGTTTTCACCTTCTTCTTTTCTTTCTCTTCTTCACTAGAGGGCTTATCCTTAGTGACTTTTGTTTCCTGGGTGCCCATATGATTTATTTCCCTTACCTCTTCATCTTTTGAGATAGCAACATAGAATCTTGTGCTCTTTTCCTTCTTCCTCTTATCGAATGCCTTGGCTTGAGCTTTCACAAGGTTTGACTTCTTTGCAAGACTAGATAGGGGTGCGGAGCTCCTTGTGGATCTAGTTTGGGTAGAGGATGTTGTCAAACTAGTAGATTCAGTCTTAGCAGGCTTACTTGCTTTAGCTTGTTCTCCCTTTCTTCTAGCTTCTCTCACAGCTTCTAGATATACCCATGCTCTCTACAAAGGCTTCAACTTCTTTCCTTACTCTTCAGACTATCATTGGTTTCTTCAACTGCTTATGCACTTGCATATCTTTTTCTACATAGGTTCCAAACCTCTCTTCAATCATATCTAGAGGTTTACTCAACAAATGTTGTGCATATAGTTCCAAGATGTTTTCCTCAACTTCATATCCCATTGGCATAATCTAAACCATTCTAGGATCTGCAGCTTCCATCAAGCATTGATCAATGTCAACCATAAAAAAAATAGTGTCTTTGTACTTCTCCACAATAGAAGTATAAATTATTTCTCTTGCTTGCATCTCACTCTAAAAACTCTTGAAATATCCCTAGATAACATTTTTTCTTGTCTTACTATCACAAATGTTGTATAACATGTCTCTAATCTTAATAGCTACAGGCTTATCACCTTGCCAATGCACTTTTCTAACTCTTGGAACTTCATTCATGAAATAAAAGAAAAAACACAGCAACAGATTACCATACTTAAAGGAATTCTTCTTATCTTTCTTGAACTTACCAAGGTTCTCCATAATCTGACTTCAAAGTAACTCACATAGGTCATACTCTACATTCTCCTTCACCATCTGATATGCTGCATAGATAGTTGTACTGGATATAGAATTATCTTGACTAGAATGATAGATCTTGTAACCAATGACCATAGATTCAAATTTGACATCCACTTCGAGGATATCATCAAATGTCATATCTCTTTTATCAAACACCGAATTGGTTGCATCAGTAACTATCTGACTCTTCACGAAATTCAAGATCGGCAACCCACCAAAGGAATTTAAACCTGTAACAATGCTTATAGCTTCTTTTGTAATCTTGAAAGATTGACTCAACCACAAAAATTCAGCATAAACTTGGCTCAAAATATACCGCACCAACTTGTTTTCTTCAAACACAGGAAATTTTACAATCTGCGTGAATTTCTTCTCCTCTAGGGTTTTGAATTTGGGATTTACCTTGAAATATTCTCCAACTATATGGTTTGTATACAAATTCAACAACTGCGAGCTTCCTAACTCCTTGATATTTGCATGAATGTATGCCCTAATGTCTTCAATATGCAAGACACCATACAGAACAGATGAAAAAGCACCTAAGGTCTTAGTCTCAATAGATTTGAAAGGATGCCACTTGAATTTCGGACGGGGTCTATCCTTGATATCAACTACCAATGGAGCAACCATTTTCACAAATTCACAAGTTCACAAGTTTTCCTGATAAATACCTTTTCACTAGATTAGGGTTTGATCGCCGAATCACCATCACACTTGAATCTTCACCAAGTTTCACCAAAGTTCACTTCACAACTCTCCAAAATTCTTCTTCTCAAGGTGCAAAGTGAAAAATGAGGGATACAAATGACCTTTTATCATTCACACACCTAAATTTTGTCACAATAAATGCTTTTACCCTAACTCATTTGGATACCCTATTTCCATACTCTGGAAGGATAACTCTTCTGTAGACCTTCAATTCTACATAAATACTCTATCCAACTATTTAGCAACATCTGTAGATCATCAATGCAATTATTACACTCATCTATATCCCGGTGCCAACTACCAGTAGGGGGTTTAAAGAATTTTCTTAAGAACTCCCACTAGGCCATAGGCCTAAGACTAATGTCTGGAGGAATTACCATATCCAAAATTTGGTGTGGAATAATTTCCTACAATAGAGGGACTCTTCTTCACCCATATCTTCTTCATTTGCTTCCTGATCTCATCTATAGTAACTTTTCCTTTTCCATTTTCATCCTTCTACATGTTTCTCCTTTGATTTACTAGACCTCTTCTACAAAATCTAGCAATGTGACTGGATTTGTTGCAATTATAGTACACCACATTTCTTTGTCCAGACCAGTTGTTCCATTGATTTTCTCTTGATCTACACTAGTTAGCAATATGGCCAAATCTATTGCATGTATAACCATACTTGTTGCAATTGAAACACTGACTGGAAAATGATGGACCATTTGAATTCATTCTACTTCTACATTGAGTAGCCATATGACTGAATTTATTGCAAAAAAAATAGTAACCATTGAATCTTTGAGCATTAGGTTGTCTTACCAGATACCTTCCAGCTTTGTTCATCTGATTTTCTTGCCTGGATCTCCTTTTTCCACATTTGTAACTTTCTCCTTCCTCATATCCAAGACCTTGCTTGTCACCTTCAATCCTCTGACTTTTAATCAGTTCATAAATTTTGGCTGAGCTAATCTTGAACTTCTCCTTGAATTCATTTGCAGTAGAAAGTTCATCTCTCAAATCAATAATATGCTTTTCAAGATCTTCTTCATTATTATGGATTGTTCCTATTCAAGCTCCAACTGATTGAATCCATCAGTGATTCGACTACATTCTTCATATTTCTCCTTCAAGGAATGAGAAAGCTTCTCTTCATTCTTCTTTATGTCTTCAATCTCCTTTTTCATCCTCATCATAATAGATTCCATCTCATGCTTCAAGATAGCATTATCTCTGGTAAGCTTTTCACATTATTCTACCTTTTCCTTTAAGGCTTGACTCAGTTGTTCATCTTTAATGTTTTTACTCTCTTTCCGCTTGACCTGATCACAGAGTTCTCTTATCTTCTCCTTGGAATTAATGATTTTATCTTTCAATGACTCAATGAATTTCTCAGCATTCATGAGGTTTTCCTGCAATTCCCAGACTTCAGATTTTGACTAATCAATATCATCTAGGGCCACCAAAAGTTGTTGTTGAAGACTACTTGAATCCATTGAAACACTTTCCCAGATCTTCCTAAATATTTTAAACTTCTTTCGAGGAACTAGGCTCTGATACCAATTGCTGGAATTAAGGAACACTAAGAGAGGCCCAGGTGAGTCAGTGTTCTACAATTTTTAACTTTATTAATCTGATCTTCAAAGCACTTATAACATTCAACCAAGAGAAAGATGCATGAACATAAAACAAACAACCATAACACCATAACACAAGTATTTTTACATGGAAACCCTATTAGGGGAAAAACCACGGTGGAGGTCAGTCCACAATATTATCTAAGTATACTCAAAAGGATGTTTACAAAAATGGGAATGCACTTGCATTTAGGCACACTGCCTAGAGCTCACTACTCAAAATAGAAAGGCTTACTACCTTACAAAATTATTTGGATAACATCCAAAAGATTTGAACAAAGAAAGTAGCATCTACAAATGCCTGATTATAGTTCTGATTAAGCTCATCAATCGAATTCTAGACCTTCTGTCTAATTCTGCTCTTCTGCTCTATTATGCTTTAACTCGCATCACAAAATCCTTATTGCACAAGTGAAAGTGTGCATAATCTCTCTACAATCTCTCTGGCATTCGCAACACACATCAACTCACTTTTTAAGCACACAAAAATGATATAATCGATCGCTTATATATATTCACTACTAAGGAAGTAAATGCTTCATGTTGGCTTCAATAAAACATAAAAATATTTACAAATGCTCAGCTTAAATCATAATTAACTTTCAATGCGCACCCACCAAAGTCAGCCACAACATAGTGAGGACCCAAATCAAAATGCTTGAACACAAAAACACTTAAACAATTACTCCTCGAATATCTACAAAATGCTTCATTCACCAAGTCGGCCTTCTTGTACTGATAAACAGAAAATTAATCAACCAGATCTTCTAACTTTTACACAGATCTATACGAGGCACTGAGATTCATAGATAACGTAGATCATATACCAAACAACCTTCCCTGAGTTCCACAACTCAAAAAGATAACAAATTTTTTTCATATGAATCAATGAACACAAATTTGTCGGATGCTCTATTCTAGCTTGAGTGCCTTCAATCTGTCTACTAGTATGATCAAATACTGACATGCAAATCAAATTATTGACAAGGGTTGCCATCAATGACAACACCAGAAAACATTTGCAATGCCTCTTGCCAACATCTATCATACTTCCAAGGTTTTCCCAACAAAACATGGCATTCATCCATAGGCATGATATCACAAAAAAATTCATCATGATAATTTCCTATCTTCAATTTCACCAAACATTGTTCACTTACTAGTATCTTATGCTCATCTTGAATCCATGCTATATGATAGGGTTTCAAGTGTTTCAATCTTTCCAGCTTCAATTTGGTCACCATTTCTTTAGAAACTAGGTTCTTAGAGCTTCCACTGTCAACAATCACTTTGCAACATTTACCAGCTACCTTGCATTTGGTCTGAAATAAGTTCTTTCTCTGCAGCAATTCCTGCTCCATCTCAGTTTGACACAATACTCTTATGCTCACTAAAACTTCTCTTTCTTCTAGTTTATTAGATAATATGGCATGATCCTCCTCAGCAAAGGTTGTTCTTCTACTGTTTTCTATCTTTCTTCTTGTCTCTCCTTGATTACATTCAAATGTTCTATGTTGTTCACCACACTTAAAACAAGTTCCCTTGAATAGTCTTTTCTCCTGTCCTCTATCATCTCTTCTATAACCCTCATTTTAGTAACCACCATATCCTCCTCTCTGGTAAGAGTTTCCATCATCTCTACGGTGTGAATTATCATTCTTACTGACCTCCTTATCCTTATTCTAATTTGCAAAATATCCTCTTCCTCCTCCAGTAAAATTCCTTCCTCTCTGAAATCTTCCACCTCTTCCTCTCTATCTCTTCTCATGTCTTTTATTCAGCTTCTCTTATGCTTTTAGGGCATATTGATATGCCTTTTCCACACTTGGAAACTTGATCAAACTGATCTCATCTTGTATAGACAACCTCAAGCCATTCACATATCTAGCTGCTTGCTCAACCTCATCCTCTGAATGTTTGGATCTGATATTCAACTTGTAGAACTCCTCAGTATACTCTATCACACTTGATTCCTTCTACTTCAAATTCTGCAACTTCCAAAACAAACTAATCTAATAATTTGCAGGCATAAACTTTGTCTTTAACTTATTCACCATATGATCCCATGATTTTATCTTCTCTTTTCCTCTTCTTTTCCTATCTATCTGCAAATTTTCCCACCAAAGGGATGCATGTCCTTTCAATTTTGTACAAGTGAATTTCACCTTCTTATCTTCGGCGGTACCTTCAAAGTAAAAATACTTCTCCATCTCCATTATCCAATCAAATAATTCATCTGAATCCAACTTACCACTATAATCCGATGGATTGAAATGTGGTCTAGTATTTACCCTAGTTAGGGCTCTTATGAACCTCTCTTCTCCCTAAGCTAGGCCAAGTTGATTTTCTTTTTCCCTTTCTTCCTATTCTTCTACCTCTTCATCACTCACATCATCAACTGGTTGACCTCTCCTCTAGATCATTTTGACTGCTTCCAATCTAGCAGGAATTCCTCTCAACATCTCCATCATAGTTGGGTCTACATTTTTTGTGCGCTCCATTTCCTCTACCATTTCTTCTTCCTGCCATCTTTACACAAGTCCTTTGTAGTTGCAGGTTGGATGCTTAGTCTGCCACCCCAAAACAAATCTTCAAGAGGACTCCACAAACTCTAACGATCTCTCATAGAATGAATCTCGCTCTGATACCAAACTGGTGCAACGATGGTAGGAGGGTCCTCAAAGAGAACAATATGGATCATGCAGCAAGAGTCATACGCTGGAAGCAACACAAAAATTGGAGGAAAATGCAAATTTAAACATTCTTATTATCATAAATTTCAATTATAATCAGCCGACAACATCTGGGCCTACCGATTCAGCTCACAGGCTTAATACCACATGATAAGAATACAATGTTCCTATGCGCTCCTTAACAGGAGCAAAAATATTACACATCAATTCTATATTGATCTACTTAATCAACCTCTACTATCCTAATGATCTATTGTGAGCTTTATATCATATCCGCAGATCTAGAATCTCCTGCATCAGCCAAAGATCATTACAATCTCCAATGAAAGAAAATGTAACATGTGCATGAATAGGTTGGCCTCAAATTTGAATTACTCCTCAGTGAATGCATAGGATGAAGTATGGACCTATAATTAAGGTTGATGAAACTCCACGAAACAATTTGAATCACATTTTCAAGATCCACAAGTGATCAAACTAGCCGTTAGTTTAGAAAATTATTCCGGTGTCAGTTCAAGAAACTACCATTTAATCCAGAAGTGATAAATTTCCAAAAAAAGATCCAATCACACTCAAATCTTGGAATAAGTAAAATGAACATGTCCACAATGAAAACATAGATCCACAAGGTCTGGTGAGCAAATATGATGAATCCACCAATATGAACTAAGCAAGAACAAAACAAGAACAAAAATGAATGAAAATAATTTTGGTTGATGTAGGGTTGCCAATAACCAAGGATGCTCCCGCATCATCTTTCTTTGAGTCTTTCACATTGTATGATTGAGTATCTTGTCATTACTACATATATATGTTTAACATAGGCATGTGTCTCCTTGTGCCTTTGTTGGTTTTTCCATGAGATCTTAGATCTTTGGGGCTTAATCATCCTCCTTGATCTTTTCCATCTGATCCTTCCAATGATTGTACAATTGGGCCTCTCTTGATTGTCTACTTTAGCATGAGTTTGATGCAGGGTCATCCTCTCACTAAAGTGGGGGCTAAATATAGTGTAGAAAAATGTGACCCTTTATATTTTCTCACTTGTTTGGGCCCTCCTAATTTGAAAATGGGCTTCATAATGCCTTAATTTAGTGTTGATAAATGTACCCCTTTATATTTTCACACTTATTTGGGACTTCTTCATTAAATTGAGCTTAATTATGCCTTAATTAGCTCTTTTATTCATTTACAAGCCTAATGAATTACATTTTATGAAGGGGAAACCTGACAATAATTAATTCCTAAACATAACACTTTACCTTGAGCAATGTGTGCTCCAGGAATAGGGACCTGGGACCATGGGTGAATGGGTCCTCCCTAGACCTTTGGACCTAAATTTAAATTGTGTTTTTGGTAGTATTTTAATGTTTTCAAATCCATAATTCAATGTCAGCTTGTGATAGTTGAATTTTGATAAATTAAGGATGCATACCTATAAATACAAGGTTATTTCACTAAGTTTCACCTAGCATTTTTCAATACTTACAAGATAATTTCAAGAGAAATTAAAGAGCTTTCAAGAGTAGATATATCAAAGATTTCTTGCAGCATTCAAGATCAATCGATCATGTCAAAGTTTTCTTGCATCATGCATTTTTTTGGAGCTAACATTGTGATGTAGGTTTCATGATCAATTCAAGCATTCAAAGTATCATTTCTCGAGCAAGATTCAAGTGTCAAGATCCACATCCAATTCAACCATTTCATGCAAATTGTAGACCTCCTAAGATCTCCATTATCAAGGTTTCATACAAGGGTTTGTTGAATGGTAACATAACTTTGTGAACATTCTTCATTCCCTCCATTTCATATTTCAATTCAAGGTTTGATTACCAAAACAAGGTTTGACCAAGGCAAACCCCCATTCACCCAAAAATAAACATTTTTCTCTCTTGTATGTGTGATTGCAGATTTAGGTTGAAGAAGACTTGAAGATCTTATGAAGAGAAAGATTTACAAAGTTGTCAAAGTTGTCAAATCATATAATCTAACCTAAAAATTGGATTTCTGACTTTCTGACATTGAAACCTAGAAAAATTAGAAGTTACAGATCTACACCCAAGGCTCCCGAAAGATTGTTGTAACCCTTGTACTTGGACCCATTCGCCCATGGGCGAATGAGTCTCAGATTAGCTTCTAGAAAGCACTTTTGGTGATTAGTACACATGTTTCTGCCCTTCTCAGATATGCATTCTATTTTTGGGTTCTACAAATATTGAGCTTAACCTTCAAGATCTAAGTGTTATATTGCATTTTGGTGTTAGTTTTCTATTTTTAAGTTTTCTCCCCAAAGTTCTATTTGAACCTAACCCCTAGATCCTTTAGTCATAAAGAAATTTGAAGATTCACACTTTAGTTGATTCACCTAAGGGTTGATAATCAATTCATTGCACAAATCTCATTTCCTAATGAAATAAAGGAAAATAGGTCCATCACGCCACATATTTCAATTCCATTTTTGTGAACCTATTTTTTGATGTTTCATTTTTAAACTCTTTTTGGAATCCATTCCTCTTCTCAAGTTTAGGCACCATTCAACCCATTTTATTTTCTTTTTTATCAATCATGGATACATAAAAGCTAGATAAAAGGCCTTATAGCTTCACTACCAACTTATCCATAAATTATAATTGTAACCCTAAAGCGCAAAAAAAAATCCAATGGTTCATTCACCTAGATTTATCTATAAACCTATTTTTGAGCTCATTTGTTAGGATTCTTCTCACAAGTTATCTCACATGCTATCGCATTTAAATTATTCCTACTAAATTTTGAGGAAGGAAACTCCATTATTTGAATTAAGATATCCATTAGAATATTTAATTTTAGAAGATCCCATTATGCAAAAGCCATAAATCTCCCTTGAATTCTTTTTCTTCTCTCCATTTCCTCTCTATTGATCCCTTTATTTTTTTTATAGAGCCATTTCCTCTCTATTGATCCCTTTATTTTCTTATCACCTTGATCATATAGCTCAAAACCCTTCTTGAGTCTCACTATGTTGTAGATTTGAATCTTTTCCTCATTGCTACTCTCCTTTTTAAAAAATGTTTTCATATCCATTTCCTATTTTCCCTTCCTATCAGAAGAACACATTGTTATATTATAGAAATCCATATAGGTTTTTATTTCTTAGGAAGAATATTTCTATACAAAAATCACCATTTTCACCTCACTAGGGCTACACATGATTTGCATATTTTTAAAATACTAGGGTTGAGGCTAAAATAAGTCATATATAGAATAAAATAAAATAAATATAGTAAAGAAAATTTATTTTTCCCAAAATTTGTAAAGCACAATAAGTAAAAAATTTAGAGGTTCTTCTTAATAATTTTGGGATCTATTGGACATAAACACACCAGCACTAATGTAGACATGAGCATGCTAGAGCATGTTGGAGTGACCTAGGTTAGGTAGAAACCCCCAAATCTATAATTTCTCAAACCTAGTTCAAAATGTATATGAGCACACTCTTAACCTCCCAATTCCATTTAGTGGATAAGTTTTCTAACTACACATGCATTTTTAAAAAGTAATCTCATTTATTTCTATAACATGGTTTTAATACACATTTCCATTATAAGATCCTTTATTGGCAATATTTAGATAATATTTATGAAATATTTTAGTTAAAATATTAATCTAATATATTAGATATAGTAAAAATACAATAGAAATAATTTTGAAGACATATGATGATAGGTTAAATATCATCTTTCAAGAATGACTTGTTATATATATCTTGTTTTATTTTTCATTGTTAACATGAATGTTGCGTTTACATTCTTCAATTTTAGATTTTTTAATAAAACTAATATTTTCATCATTATTGATTAGATTTGGAATGACTTTATTAATCTATTTTCACTCAATTATATTGACCGACTTGATGAATATAGAGAAATGATATTTGGATGCTTTTATATTTTAATTACATATTTGTTGGTATTATCATTATTTTCATCTACTTGAATCACATTGTTATCAATTGAAGATCTTTGATTTTGTGATTTAGAGTTATACACCTACCCATATCCCATTATACAGTTGAATGACAATCCCAAAAGTAATTATAATTTAAATATTGTGGGATACCTTTAGATTTATCAACTAGTTTTATGTGAGGTAGATGATAAGTTGATATTGTAAAAGTATTTATAAATATCACATGTGGGGGATCCTCCAACATAGTGAACTTTATTTTCACTAAGTTCAATTTTTACCTAACACAATAGTGGCACGAGAGTCCTTAATTATAACTTAACATTATTTATAGCCTCATTATTTTCTTGAAATATTATATGTTTGAAAATTGAATTTGATGGAATCTTATGAAGATGAGGGTGAGTTCTAGAGTTGTTATAGTCTAGAAGATTTTATCTAAAAAATTTAAGCTCATAGCTTACATGCAATAAAGTATAGATCTTAAAATGACTTTTATTTATTTAAAGATAGGAAAGATAATATTAACAAATAATCATTGAGTCCCGTTATCTATTGGTTGATAACTTATATTGACTATCATAGTTTGGAATCCAAGAACATAATTATTGAACTTATTTTGTTCTCCCTTTTACTATTATAATTGGACCTGTCTATGCAACCTTAATACCAATATTTTGTTGGAAATGGTCAATGAAAGTAGTAGCCATGTCCCCAAATGTATAAATGGACTCATGGGGTAGAAATTCTTGAGTAAAATTTGGTATTATCTCTCAAGCTTCATGGAAATAATTTAACAATCAATATATAATCATAAATATTATGATATAAAAGTTTATTGTTAAAAGTAGGTGCATGAGTTATGTGTTCACCTTTACCATCATACATTTCAAAGCTAGGCACTACAAATCCAATTAGTAAAGGATAAGCTAGTATATCATATAGGCCAATGAATTTTGTTAACTCACTTGATAGATATTTTTTTGGAAAGTTTCAAAAACCATTCATACATAGAATTTCATTTCTTTCAACTCATTCATTATGTGATGAGTTGGTGAGAAATGTTGGGGATGTTGGAAGAAATAATAGGTATATGAGATGACAAAGATTGAGTAAAAGAAACCAAGAGAATGAGAGATCAAAATGGGATTTTATATGGATTAATACATATAATTTTGGTAATTCTTGATATGGTTATAGAAATGGGAGTTGTATCTACATATGTGATAGGAAAGAGTTGAATATAATGAGGGGCATAAGGGGATTGGGCATGGGAAATAGAAACAACATGGATGGAAATATGTGTGAATGATGCTTGGGTAGGATTTGGTTGGAATGTCATAGGAAAAGTATTGGAGAGTAAATGCTGGATACATATTTAGGAGAGGAGTGGATATATCATATGTATCTAAATTGTTGGAAGGTGAATGGAGGATGAAAACTAGAGGTTGGAAGACATAGCCAACTATAATAGGATGGTGTGTATTTTCAATTATTTCCCTATAGCATTCATTTTAGATCCATGACATGCTTATGAGAAGTACCTTAGTAAGAATATCAACAAGAATTGAAACTTAGAGAAATCATGATTTGTGGCAGCTAGTTGATTACACATAAAAATGATAATGTATCTGCCAAATCATGTTTCTTTTCAATTTCAATCTTTTTAACTATTATTATTTTTATTCATTATAATATATCTTCATAAGACATAGAAAAGAGAGAGGAAGTCATGATGGAAAGGTGAGGCTTTCACCTAGTAATCTATAAAGGGTATTTATGGGTCTTAAGAGATTCTTAGTCATTAAACTATACACACAAGGTAAATGTGTGCTATGTCACATTTAAACTATAGAAAAATATTAGATAGTTTCTACCTTAAAAGGATAAGCATTGAAAGTTATAGGTTTGCCACAACAAAAGAAATATATCACTTCACTCAATAATGGATCTAGAGGTCTAAATTCTAATCAAATTAAATCTTGAACATAAGAAGTTGAGACTCAAAAAAAAGTTGAGATATAAGTAATTATGATTGAGAAAATGAAATCCTTGAGAGAGAATCAATTGCTTATTTAATTTTTGATGTAATGTTGACTTTTACATTGTGGATTTCACTAATGCACTAAAAAAAAGATTAGAAATTAAGATCTATTTCATGAAATAAGATCAAGAATCTTGTACACATATATTTATGATTTTTTATATAACTATTGCCATTAGATATATATTTGTGGAGATAATTCATGTAATGTCACGATCTAGTTCTTCTACCATGTGTATGTACATTATTAACACAACCTTTTGTGATGTATTTTATCTTATGTACATGTTTTCTTATTAAGGGGTTGTCAGTGGGGTTGTTGTAGGCTAAACGAAAGACTATCAACTTCCTTGATAACAACTAGCCAAATTTACTAATGTACAAAGATTCAAAATATATCAAGTAGAGATTCAAAATTCTAATGCACATGTTATATAAATAATATTGATGCAACTATGATTGGGTTCTCTAAATGCTAACTCTTAATGCTATAATGTGTATTTGAGATCATCCTAATGAAATGAGATCTCCTTAAATGCATGTTCTAAGACACACAAATCAAGTTCTTTAGTGTGCAAAATGACATGATAATGGCCATATCATGGAAAAGTTAACCTAGAGTAGAATATTTCAAATTTGAAAGAGGCAAACTAGGTCACACCATGCAATCTAGTCCAAGTATAAGGCTACTACACAAAACATAGTTAGATGTGAAATTTTCACAAAATAAGGATTGGGATATATGTGTTTGATGTGTAGTAGTAGCTAGACAATGAATGTAGAGTAAAATGCTATTCACCAAATGAATTTTATTGAATGCTAAGATCATACATCTATAACAACCATTCAAAGTGGCGTAAAACAAAGGGGTTAAAGTGTAGGCTATGCAAAAAAAATCGTACATTAACTATCTAAACCCGGATTAGCCAAATCTCTTAAAGTGCAATTGGTCAAGTTTTACTTTTGGATGACTTTGACAAACTAGATTCCTCTCCTGGAAACTACTTAGCCAAAAGATGACTTCTGATTTATATACGCTTACAAACCGCGACATCATCCCATCTAATATATAAACATTCTGCCCATTCGTATAGATCCATAATTCCTGTGTTTGATAGATATTCAATGCATTGCTTCTTAGCTGTTCAATGAGACATTGTTTTAAGTATCATTATATATTACATCTTTCTGAGATAAAATACAAACATGCGGTGGCACACAGAGACGTCTGAGCACAGATGGTCGAGCATGGAATCTAAAGTTGTCGACACGTTAGTGAACATGAACTGTCGAATGAGTATCGTAATAAAAGGACACGAATTATAGGCCATAGACCACCAAATTTTTAACTGCTGTCGACAGTCATTGTTGAACACTGTCGACCGACTATATTCTTAAATCCCAGTCGACCAAAGCTGAGTTGTAAGATTTGTCAGTCGACTGTTATTGTCCGACGAACTGTCAGATAACCAACCAACCCTCGATATTTTTTGGTCAATTTGAATCAGTGCTCAAGTTCTTTTAAAAAGTTCACAAAAATATAGTCAAGTCGAACAATTAATCCCGCAATTATTTTATTATTTTTAAATTTGTAATTTTTGTAAGTTAGTCTTACTTCCACTCATATGTAAAGTGAATACTTTACTGTTCATCTTTATGTTTTTCAGTTATGTGTGGCTGTTTTCAATGTATGATTTTAAGGTATATTTTTTAATTTTTAATTTTTTTTCTGGGTTTGTTATGTTAAATTATTTATTTCAAAGTATGTTTAATTAGATTTAGATTTTAGTGTTTTAGTATTTTAAGATGGATTGTAACTATAATATAGTTCTTAAATTTCAAGTTTTACAAGGTTGGTAATCTGTGATATTACGATTATCTATTGAAATGGGTACAAAAATGTTCAAATTTTTATGTCTATGGTTGTGTACTTAAAGGCACAATCTTATAGTAATGTTGAAAATTGCATGTCTTTACAATTGCATGCTATGTTTTGTGCTCACTTCCTTAATCTATATGTAGGCTCATTTTAGCCCCTATATTAACCTTTCCCCTTCTCAAGATGCTCAAGTTTTATTTCATAAGTTCATTTTTTGTTAAATTTTGTGTTATCCTTGTGTTTTTCTAGTGTTTCATTGTTTTTGAGTTGAACTTATCTAGACACTAGCATAATGTATGGATGTCGACTTGATGCACTCACATTCTGTGACATTTTCTTGTTTAGTGGTCATTTCTTAGGGTTTTTCTATTTGCCATTTGTCCATGCTAGTGGCATCCACATAGGATGAATCTAAGCAACTCATCAACCTCTTTCTCTTACCTACTCTCACTTTTGAATTGATCTTTTCACTTAGAACACTTTGATATGCCCTTAAAACTAGAGTGTGTATAAGGTTATGAGTAGTTGGGTTGTGGCTACCTTAACTCTTAATTAAGTCATATTATCATTATTATATTCTTATCTAGTTAATCAAGTTCGCCTAAGGATTACATGTTGTTATCTAAGCTAGCCTAGATGATACCCTAGGCATAAGTGGGGTATATATAATAGATGGCTCTAAGAAAATTCACTGTCAACAATTCACCGCTGGAAAATTCACCTCCAACAATTCACCACAGGAAAATTCACTGCCATGAAAAATTCACCTCATGGAAAATTCACCACCAGCAATTCATGGCGTTGAATTTTCCATGAGGTGAATTTGTCATGGCAGTGAATTTTCCCGCGATGAATTATTGGTAGTGAATTTTCTAGTTGTGAATTGTTGGTGGGGAATTTGCCTGATGCCATAAGAGACCTAGTGAATCTTATTTGATCATCAAATAGTGAGTTGTGTACCCATTGAAGATATTTAGAAGTTTTCCCTCTTGAGGTGGCTTGCTATCCTCTATATTATTATAAAGCATTTGTAGTATATTTTATATTATATTTTTATCTTGTGAAAGTTATTTAATTACAAGTGGTATTAGAGTATATTATTGGATCTATGAAGGCAATGTGTTTTTAAAAAAAAATTGGAGGTCAGTTTGGAAAGTGTATATCTCTCAAACTTTAACAATTTTTTCTTGATTTTTGGAGGGGTTTTCAAGGACATATTGAAGCTACTACTGTCCATAATTTAGATAATTTAGAGAAAAATTAAGTGATGTATATTGTAAAATTATGCTTTCCACTAATTCACTCTCAAGGTTGTAAATTAACTTATTGCTTGCAGATTTTTCTTATAAAATGAGATCTACACCCTAACGATATAGTAAATTTTTTAAAGTATTTGGATTTTATTTATGTGATTTATTGCAAATTTACTTTTTTTTTATCATGATGGGGCCTACAACAAGAGGCAAAAATAATGTTGTCACACATGAAAAATCTCTAAATAAGGATGATGTAGTAATTGAGGATATTAATCCTAATGATGAAATCAACAAGATTTCAGGAAGAAATTTGATCATTGAAGAAGGATATGAAGGAGGATATGCATCACTTGACATGAGATATATATAACCTAATGAAAGGTATATTGAGCATGTAGAACATGCTAGGTTCTTATATACAAAATAAATTAAGATCACAAGTGGATGTTTCGAGAAGCCAACGTGGATCATCTAGGTCAGGTAATCTAGATCCAAATCATAATAATCGTATGGGATCTAGCAATTTGATACCAAAGGTTTATATGTGCAATTTTGATGGAAAGGATCTAATAACTTGGTTAAATCAAACAGATAATATTTTTTGAGGTGCATTGAATCCCAAGTGTAAACATGTTGATAATGGCTTGTACATATATATATAAAACCATAACAATTCATTTGTATTTGATGGCTATGTACTCAACAAAAGACAAAAGGTCTCACCCTCTCATGGTCAATTTTATAAGAGAAATTACAGTCACAAGTAAACAATAGTGTGGCCAACAACTACTTCAACCAACTAGCTAAATTTAAACAAATAGGATTAGTTGGGGATTGCATTCAAAAATTTCAAAATCTATCCTTGAAGGTAAATACAATTATAGAGGAAAACCTAAATGACTTATTTTTGGGTGGTCTCAAGGATCAAATCTAACATGAGCTACACATTTTTAGTCTTGACTCTATATCTGAGTAGTTTATCTTAGCATGCAATACAAAGGAGAATTATTTAATTCATATAATGAAAGTAACTAACAGGATAAGATAAATCATTATCAACATAATCACTCCCTTTGCATGCTAGATTGAAACTACACAAAATTGAGGAAAAGAGAGAAAAAGGGATATTTTTTAATTATGATAACAAATACAATTGATTTTATTAATATAGTGAGTGAAAAAATTTATATATTAAAGGTATAAGTGACAAGGAAGAGGAGGAACTAATATTAGAGGGTGCCAAGGAGTTTGATGAGGAATCACAAGATCCCCATACAATCAAATTTATTGTCTTGCACTCTTAGGTTTAAATTCTCTACAAACCCTCAAGGTAGTGGGTTTCCTATAGGAGAGAGTAATAGTGTTTATAGACTTGGGTAGCATTTATAATTTCATCAACAAAAATGTAGCTACATATCTTAATTTTTTTATATCATGATCTAGAATTTCAAGTCTTAATTGTAGATGAGGGTACTATTAATTGTTCAAGGAAACACCATAGAATTAAATTATCCATGGGAGATTATCGTATCGATTTCTCAATATTTTTTGGAAGAATGAGGAGATGTCATTAATGTTGCTATTAGCAACATGAGCATGTGGAATAAGCATAAGGTACATACAATTATGCATTATAGTGTTGTCATTGATGTCAACATCGTATCTTGATTTGGAGATCATGGTGCAGATCATTTTGGTTGGCTCTAACAAGTCTTAGGATGTTTGCATAAGACAATTTTACAAGAAGGTTTGATCTGATTGTTGGAACTTGTAAAATTTTCCTATTTTTTCTAGTTTGATACCCAAAAATCCATTATAATGAACCTTAAAACCCTTTTGTCACTCATATCCTAAAGTAAAAAAAAAAATTGCTAATGGCCTTGATTGAGTCAGTTTCAATCATACCTATGTTTCATTCTTGTGTTTCCATCGTCACACATTTATGGATCAAATACCACACCCCCACAAGGGTTTTCAGTCACCCCTAATAGTCCTTAGTGGGTTTACGTGAGCTTGAAGTGCAGTGTGAATGTTCACCATAATACCACAACAACCAGTGGGAGTATGTGCAGGATGACGGCGAGGAATTAAATAACCACAAGGTAACATGTAGCCCTACGATGGGTATACCATGACATCAAAGGTGATGAGTGGTATAATGAGATGGACTAAATAAGAATGGTATGTGGTCTTGCTATCCCATGGGGGTCTTGATTTATTGTGGTGAGACTGCGATATAGGTTGGTAGTGCATTTATGACAAATATAGAATTAATTGTATGAAAATACTTTGGACCATTCGATCTTCTTAGATCAATGATGCATATTCAAACTCACATACATTGAGTGATCATTACGAATTTTTAGCATGAGTTTATAATAATGGTGAAGTGATTGAGTTCAAAGGATGATATATTTTGAATTTGGTGCTATTTTTATCATTCATAGTGATGTAGGAGCATCCAACAATGTAGGGAAATCTTGAATCACCCAAAAAATTGTTTTCTTTATTTTCTTTAGTTGTTTTGAGTCCCATGATAGAACTTAAGGTGTGTAAGATAGTCAGGCATCAAAAATAGCAAAAAATAGGCACTTACTATTTTTAGTAAGTTGACCTAAACAAGCTCCTATGGACCTAAAAATTTACCCCAAGGAGAAGAACTGAAATTCATTTTCGGTCATAAAAGAATCACCTCAATACCTTGCACGATTTGGGAGATATTAAAGTTTTTGTCCCGAGAAATTTCTCCAATGCAACTTCAATTTCAGATATGAAGACTTTAGAGGCCTCGAAATAGCTCGAAAAGTTGACAAACTGGCCTATGCAATAATAGCAAATCGAACACTCGGATCAAAAGTTATGGCCTTGAGAAGTTACCCCTCTAAAAAGTGAATTTCATTAAAATTTCTTCCTAGGCCAGATATCAAATGATGGGACTTTTGGCGCCAAAACAAAAGGGAAAGTTGAACTTTCTAGAACATTTTAGGGCAGTTATTGGGTAAAATAAAAAGGGTTAAGTGGGGGTTGTAGAAGGTGGCTCCAATAGTGCAAATAGTGGCTCCGAATAATATATTTTCTTTTTAGAGTTTATTTTGTTGTAATGAATCAATCCCATGAGCCTGTAGCATGTAAGTTTTGAATCTATAATTTCATTATTTGAAAATAATTGAAAGTGGGTTATTTTTTTGTCTCGTATCTTCTGTGTTGGTATCTATTTTTGTGATTTGTGTGGTTTCGGGCAGCTTGGCCCTCATCAAGTGGTGTTAGAGTAGGAGTTCTTGAGCTTGTAATAGAGAATCGAACATGAGGCAATTATAGCAGAACTTGTGAGTGTGGGTTGAGTTCAAGATGTCTCCAAGACTTTCCCAACATCGTAGAGGTAGAGGCCGAAGTGGTGGAGGAAGAGATCCACCTAGAGATAAAATCAAAGCCCTTAGAAGGAAATTAGAAACCTTGAAGCAAGAGGTTCAAAGAAGAGATGTGCAATGAGACAAAGATGAAATGGAAGAGAAAATGGAAGAGGAAGAGTAGGATCTAATGGATCCTAGAGAAAGAAGATTGTTGTGAGAGATCTCAAGCATTGGGAAGAGACCTAAAATGGAGGTTTCAACTTTCAGTGGAAGTATGAATCCTGAAGAATTGATCGATTGGATCAATGACATGGAGGAATTTTTCAAGTTTGAGGAGATTGAAGATCCTGACAAAGTGAGGTTTGCAAAGAAAAAATTAAAATTTCACACCAGTATATGGTGGAAAAAGGTCTAGTTAGAAAGAGGAGACAAGGGAAAGATAAAATTTCCAAATGGGACATAATGGTGTCAAATTTGAAGAAAAAAATTATTCTAGTTGATTACTAATTGGAGTTGCTCAAGAAGATGTAGAGCTTGAGGTAAGGAAAAAGGACAGTGAAAGAATACATAGAGGAATTTCACAAGGTCCTTATTTGAATAGGAAATTCTGAGGCGAATAAAGAGAAAGTTGCTTGTTTTATTAACAGGTTGAAGCCAAGCATACAAGAAGAATTAGCACTAGTAAGAATGACCACAATTGAGCACACTTATCGGTTTTCTCTAAAGGTTGAAGAATTACTGAACACGAGGTTTGAGAATAAACAGCGAGGTGGAGTCCATAGAGGAAAGACCGATGTATGATCATATGGAGGTCAAAATGAAGATCAAAAGAAGGGTGAAGGATCTAGTAGTAGCCAGAACCAAAAAGGAGATAACACCTACCTTCCTCGTGATTAGAATAATGGAGACCAAAGAGGAAGAGGAAGATCTGGACGAGGACCGGGAAGAGGAGACTTTTTTGGAACCTATTTCAAGTGCAGAAAAGAAGGAAAAATAGAAGACCTGAGGGTAATGCATGAGTTGCGCATGTAGATGAAGATGTTGAGTGTTCACATTCTGAAGATGCATAAAGAGGAGAGGTTCGTGTTACTAGAAGAGCCTTGCTCAATGAGGAGAAGGAACAAACTCAAAGGAAGAAATTTTTTCACACCAGATGTAAGTGTGAAGGTAAAGTTTGCAATGTTTTATTGATGGAGGTAGTACTAATAACCTTGTTTCAAAAGAAATGGTTAGTAAGTTTCAGTTGGAGAGAAGAAAGCATTTGAACCCATACTGGATTGCTTGGTTGCAAAAGGACCATAAAGCCTTGGTAAATGAACAATGTCTCGTAAAGTTCAAGATTAGAAATTATCATGATGAGGTATTTATTATTCCTATGGATGTTTGTCATATGTTATTAGGCAGACCATGGCAGTTTGATCGACAAGCAATACATGATGTACATACTAACAACTATTCTTTGACAAAGGATGGGGTTCGTCATAAGTTGAAGCCCTTGAAAGAGATAGAAGAAAAGGTATGTAGTAATGTAAGAATTTGTTTGGTTGATGGATGAAATTTCCTATAAGGTATGAGGCATGAGCATATGTGTTTTGCATTGATCCCTAGAATTGAGAAAAAAGATACTACTGAGGTACCTATAGAGGTTTTAGATTTTTTAATGAGTTTCAAGCTATTATTTTTTATAACGTACCTGAAGGTTTTCCTCCAGTAAGAAAGATTAGTCATCAGATGGACTTGATTCCTAGAGCCAGTTTGTCAAATAAGGCAACTCATCGTATGACTCCAACAAAGAGTGAAGAGTTGTTGTGGAAGGGATTGATCAGAGAGTTTGAGTTCATGTGCAATACCTACAATTATAGCACCAAAGAAGGATGGGGAATGGTGGATGTGTATAGATTCTAGATCCATCAACAAGATCACCATCAAGTATAAATATCCCTTGTTGAGAATGGATGACATTATGGATTGTTTGAGTGGAGCTAAGTACTTCATGAAGATAGATTTTAAGAGCAGATATCACCAAATCTAGATTTGAGAAGGAGATGAATGGAAGACAACCTTTAAAACCAAGGAGGGCTTGTACGAGTGATTAGTCATGCCTTTTGGGCTAACCAATGCACCGAGCACTTTTATGCAGCTTATGAATGAAGTATTGAAAGAATTCTTAGTAAAATTTGTTATTGTTTATTTGGATGATATTATGATTTTTAGCAAGACATTGGAGGAGCATTTGATGCATATTAGAAAAGTTTTTCAGAAGTTAAGAGAGGAAAAATTGTTGATCAATTTGAAAAAGTGTAGTTTTGTGAAGAGAGAATTAGTCTACCTGGGATTTATTATCTTAGTAGAGGATCTTAAGATGGATCTAGAGAAGGTGAAAGCTATTGTTGAATGGCCTACACCAAGGAGTGCTAAAAAGGTGAGATCTTTTCACGGTTTGGAAAGTTTTTATAGAAATTTTATCAAAGGTTTCAACAATATTTGTGCACCTCTAACTGAAACAATGAGAGGGGATAGAAAAGAGTTTAGGTGGACTATAGGAGCAACCAAAATTTTTGATATATTGAAGAAGAAAGTTATAGAGCAACTTGTTTTGGCACTTCTAGATTTCAATAAGGTCTTTTAGGTAGATTGTGATGCTAGTAGCATTGCGATAGGAGCTATTTTGAGTCAAGAAGGTAAGCTTGTTGCCTATTTTCGTGAGAAGTTGAATGATGCTAAGAAGAAATATTTTGTCTATGATCAAGATTTTTATGCTATATTTCAGGCTTTGAAGAAATAGAGACACTATTTTTTTCCAAAAGAATTTGTTTTATATATTGATCACCAGGCTTTGTAATATCTCAATAGTCAAGGAAAGTTAAATCAAAGGCACTTAAAATGATTTTTTGTAGAGTTATACTTTTGTTTTGAAGCACAGGAGTGGAAGGTCAAACAGAGTTGTAGATGCCTTGAGTAGAAGGCAAAAATTGTTGATAGAGATGAATATAGAGGTTGTTGGGTTCAATGCACTCAAGAGTTTGTATCCAGAAGATCCATAATTTGCAGAAGCTTGGAAGGCTTGTTTGGAGCTTGTTACATTAGATAGAACAAGATGGTTGGATTTATTAATCCAAGTTGGGATGTTGTTTAGAGGAAGCCAATTGTGCATTCCAAGGAGTTCTATGAGAGAGAATTTAATGAAGGAGAAGCATAGTGGAGGATTGGCTAGACATTTCAGTCAAGATAAGACCATTTCTCTCTTTAGTGAGAATTATTATTGGTCACAGTTACAAAAATATGTGAAGAAGTTTGTACAAATTTGTAGAGTATGTCAATGGTGAAAGGAACAAGTTAGAATATTGGATTGTATCAGCGATTACCTATACCTGAGAGGCCATGGGAGGATATTAGCATGAATTTTGTTCTTGGCTTGCCAAGGACATAGAGAGGGCATGAATCCATATTTGTGGTGGTGGATAGATTTTCAAAGATGGGACATTTTATTCCATGTCATAAGACCAAAGATGTTGTTTATATTGCAAAGTTTTTTTTCACAGAGGTGGTGAGACTACATGTTCTACCGAAAAGTATAGTTTCAGATAGAGATACCAAATTTTTTGGTTATTTTTGGAGGACATTATGGAAGAAGTTGAAGATAGATTTGAAGTTTAGTTATACACACCATCCATAGGTTGATAGACAAACAAAGGTGGTGAATAGGAGTTTGGGTAACTTGCTAAGATGCTTCGTAGGAGATAAGCCCAAGGGATGAGATTTGATTATACCATAGGAAGAATTTTCTTATAATAATTTTGTCAATAGGAGCACTGGTAAATCACCATTCCAAATTGTGTATGGGAGTAGTCCAAGAACTTCTTATGAATCGAGAAAGATGGATAAGGGGGAGAAGAGTAGTGTTGAGGCTAAAGATTTTGTTGAGCACCTGAAGAATTTGCACAAAGAGTTGAACAAACATATCAATAAGATGAAATCACAATATAAGGCTCAGACAGATCAGAAAAGGAGGTATAAGGAGTTCCAGGTAGGAGATGAAGTCATGGTTAATTTGCAAAAGGAAAGGTTTCTAGTTGGTACATACAAAAAGTTAAAGATGAAGAAGTTTAGATCATGCAAGATCCTGAAGAAGTATGATTTAGAAAATGATTATGTGGTAGAGTTGCCTAGTGGAATAAACATTTCTCTTATGTTCAACATTGCTAATTTGACAAAGTATCATGAAGGTGATATAGAGGAGGGTTTAGTAAAAGAACAATGGAAAATTCCAACACCTACTTCAGTGAAGGAAGAGATAGAAGAAATCTTGGATAGCCGTGAGGGTAGAAACACAAGAAACAGACAATATGCAGAGTTCTTGGTGAAATGGAGAGGAAGGCCTATTGAAGATTCATCATGGTTGTCTGAGGCTGAGGTTAACCATCTTGGTTTCCCTCTAATTCCTGAGAAGTGATAGGGTCACTTTTCAAATTACCCTAGGTGTCTGATGCAAGAGCATCCAATGGTGTAGGGAAATATTGCATCACCCAAAAAAATTGTTTTCTTTATTTTCTTTAGTTGTTTTTACTCCCATGATGGCACTTAAGGTATGTAAGATAGTCAAGCATCAAAAATAGCTAAAAATGAGCACTTACTATTTTTAGTAAGTTAGCCTAAACGGGCTCGTATGGACCTAAAAATTTACCCCAAGGAGCATAACTGAAAAGCATTTTTGCACGAATCACCTCAATACCTTGCATAGTTTGGGAGATATTAAAGTTTTCATCCCAAGAATTTTTTCAAATGCAGCTTCAATTTCATATATGAATGTACTTTAAAGGCCTCAAAACAGCTCGAAAAGTTGAAGAACCAACCTATGTTGGGTTCACATGTTGTAGATCTCTTTGAAAGCTTTCCAACAATATGCAATAATAGCATATCGGACTCCAGGATCAAAAGTTATGGCCCCACGAAGTTGCCCCTCTAAAAAGTGAATTTCTTTAAAATTTCTTCTTAGGCCAAAAATTAAATGGTGGGACTTTTGGTGCCAAAACAAAAGGGAAAGTTGAACTTTCTAGAACATTCTAGGGTGGTTATTGGGTAAAATAAAAAGGGTTAAGTGGGGGTTGTATAAGGTCGCTTCAATAGTGCAGATAGGGGCTCTAAATAATATATTTTATTTTCAAAGTTGATTTTGTTGTAATGAATCAAGCCCATGAGGCTGTAGCATATAAGTTTTGAATCTATAATTTCATTATCCTAAAATAATTGAAAGTGGGTTTTTTTTTGTCTCACATCTTTTGTGTTGGTATCTATTTTTGTGATTTGTGTGGTTTCGGGTGGCTTGGCCCTCATCATGTAGCAACTTAGTGTGTTTGGAGAAAAAGGGATTCAAGGCTTGGTGTGGGCTCTACAATTTTTGTATGAATAAAAGGGAGAACCCTCAACAATCAATCTTGGATGTATTTCTGAAGCCAATTGATAAGGGTTATAAGAAGGTATTCAGGGATGAGTCACATGGATGTAGGGATACTGTTATTTTTGTTTTAGGGTGGGACTTATTTTGGTACTTTTGTGACAAGAGAAATGCTAAGGTCCCATTTTCAAACCCATTAAATCTTGACTTGGAAAAGTTAGTTTTCCCTAATGTTTTTGTAGATGTTGAGTTCATCAAACTATTGGACCAACATTATCATGCAGCAACAAGGACTGTGAGGATGATTGACGAGTCACCACTGGTAGTATTAACCAAATTTTCCATCATAAAGTTTTTTATGCTAAACAAAAGAGTGAGGAGGACTATAATAGATTCAAGAAAACCTATCAAAGTGATGAGCTCCCAATGTATATGAAGAAGGGTGTAAATAATAAAATGATACCTATTTCCCCTTCTTATAGTGAACCATTTTCAGTGGATGACTTTGAAGTTTACTTCAAAAGGACATACTTTGCCTTGTTTTAGGTGTTAGGAATAGATGCACAAGATAGGATGCCAATCAGTCTTATGATGATGGCCACAAGGATTCAAAATTCATAGGTGAATATTGAGTTTTATTTTTCTTTAGTAATTGAGAAAGGGTTACATAAGGATTTCTTCAAGTAAGAGAAAACAAGGCTCCCATTACCTTTAGTCATTATTGCCTATTGTGCCATCTAATCTTACATCAAAATGAAGATTGGTGGACCCAAATAATGAACATAATAATGCTTGATCAACAATGGAAAATAATGCCAGTACAATTTTGGTGTTATATTTGGGATAGTGGGTGTAGGAATGGTGACTATGTGATTTTTCATGATGAATTTTTAATCAAAATTATGGCCACCCTTGGTAATATTTTACCAAGGCTACCTTTCCAAATAAGAGAATTATTAAGATCTTTGGCATTAAAACTAGAAAAGAGACATACACATAGCTTTGGTGATTGGTTTTTCTTACCTAATCATATAGTAATGAGGATCTATGGATGCCCTCAGCCTCCCAATATTTTTCCCAAATTTGTTCCTCCTCATTTGGCACTTTTAGAATTCATGTGGTAGATATTGTGGATGGAAAGGGATGTTATGAAAAAATAGAAGGGTACATTCTTACTTGACCTACCTATGTATAAAGGGCTCTCCATTGGGGTAGATGCCCTTGAAGGGTTGCAGGATTATTTGAAGAGTAGATATTCTTTGAGATCTAAAGTGGAAAGGGCCTTTGACCTTGAGGGACATATGAATTTTGTAAGGCAAGTTATTCTCACCAAGACAGGGATCGCCCATGAGGTGGATTATGATGAAGATGTGATAAGAAACTGTGTCACTCCTCAAGAAGTGTTTCAGAGAAAGAGGAAATGGAATATTTTGATGAAAGTGGAAGAAGAAAGGAAGAAGGAGGACCTTGATTTCTTAGGATTCTTTATGGAAGAGGGAAATTTTCTTAGGAGAATTGATTTGATGATTGATAACTTCAAAAATTTATATGATAAGTTAGTAAGGGGACCTGAGATCCATCCCACAAAGCCCACCAAGCTTCCCATTAATAAATGAGGAGTGGTGGTGATTGAGCCTCTTTCTGATGTAGTTTCAGTACAACATTGTTCACTAGTTTAACCTCTAGAGCAACCAAGGTCAAAGAAATAGGAGATCGATGATATAACTCCCTTCGTATCATATGAATTGTTAGAAGTAGGGGATATAGAGGAGGTTGCGAGTGTACTAAGGCACATGATGGATGATATTGAGGTTGACCAACCATTCACTAAAAATGGGACTAAGGCTCATAAGCCTGATGCAAGGGTGGATATGCAAGTACAGAGAGAATTGGAGCTGCATGAAGATGAAAGAGTAATAGCCTCTCTTAGGTTTGTAGAGGATGATGAATCGAGTTTAAGGATTTTTGGGTTAAGATAAAAATGATGGAGTTTGAAGAAAGGGTTAAGATAAATAAAATGGGAATTGATGAATCTCAACATGATCAAATTGTGGCTCAAACCTTCAAGGAGCTTAGGATAAATGAAGTGAATGTTATTCCCTAAGAAGCTAGAGAAATGGTTTTAATGGGAAATATATTTAAATCATCCCAAGGATGGAATTAAAGAAAATATTTTTTCTTGACCAAGTAAGAAATCAGGATGATCCCATGTTAATTACAAAATTTGATTTAGAAGAAGGAATGAGTGGCACTGGGAATAACCCTAAGATTAAGACTTTAGCTTTTTGGGAAAAATAGAAGAATATGGAGAAGCCAAGGTTATTGAATATAGTGCAAGAAATGAGGGGATCCACAATGGTTAAAACACTCAAGGACACTTCAGCACTAGAGGTAGCCACCATAACAATGCATTCAACCATGTTCACTCAAGCTGCTATTAAAAGTATGGAGCTCAAATTGGTGGAAAATGAGAAGGCCCAAATTGATATGAATGAGGAGGTAAATAGGTTGTTCATGGATGGTGCATGGGCACCCTCAAGTTTCATGCCTTCAATAGGAAAAAGTATCATTTTGTTTTGATTTTGTGTTTTTCTCATGTAATAAGGTATTCTAAGACCATTTTAGTTGTGTTTGATTTCATATTAGGTCACTAGGTGTGTTGGAGTATCAAGTTGCACAAGTTGTCAATTTTGCAAAATGTTGTCAATGTTGCAAAAACATGGAATATGAAGAGTCGTAAGTTGTAAATGAGGGAATTTGAATGGTGGTAAGTTAAAAAGTTGGTTGAGAACCATTGGAAAATGGTTGTAAATGTTTTAAAAGGATTTGTAAAGTTGGAGACATGGTTGGAGGATTTGGTGGTTGAAGTTTTAGAAGTTGAAGCAATAAAAATACCTCTATTTTTTGCATTTCTGAATGTTTCTTTGTTGTTCTTTGATGTAGTATGGATTTGTATGATCTCATACTGACTCCAAACAATCTTGTTTGGTAAAGCAATAAATCTAGTCTCTATTGGCATTGGTTTCATGTAATTTCATCAAACTTTCAGCAAGTTGTGTCCATTTTACTAAATTAGGTTTGAAACCTTAGTAGGCCTAATTTGAGGGAGAACAGTCCAAATTTGAGTTTTTTGTTCCAAAAAAACCCTACCCCAATTCTTAGTATGTTGTATAAATCTCAAATTGGTATCTAGAACTGTGTTTATATTTTGGTATCAAGTCTGATTTGAAAGTTATGACTATGAAACACAAATTTGTTGCTCCACTTCAAGCCTAGTCAAGAGTAGAACAGTCAAGTTTTCAACCTTTTTCAAACTTTCCTTCCAAAGTAACCATATATGATTTCTTCATATGTTGAATAAAGTTATAAAGGGTATTTAAATCTAGTTTTTCTTCTGGAGATCAATTATGTCTGAAAAGTTATGTCCATTTTAGTCAATCTGAAGTACTACTAGGAGATTAAGGCCTATTGAATGAAAACCCATCATGTGAATGTTTAGAGATTGAAAGTTTTTTTTTTTAGGATTTTTTGAGTTTTCCACCCTTGTTCTACATCAAATTAGTATCAAAGCCCAAATATTTGTGCAAGATATTTTTTTGGAGTTTATGTGTTGTCTTTTTACAAGTTGAAGCAATAACCTAGATGCCAAAATACTAGGTAGTGAAGAAAGAAGGAAAACCTAGGTGAGGTATCATGAAAACAAGAGGAAGCAAGGTGAAAGAGACTTGCTTGAGAAAGAAGAATGGAAGAGTTGAGAAAATTAGTCTGTGGAGACTTGTAGAGTAAGGAGGTACCAAGCAAGAAACAAGTTACGAAAAAAGAGAAAAGTGAGATGAAGAAGAAAAATGAGAATGAAGAGCATAAGAATGTCCAACAAGAGATAATAGATATGAGGCCAGCCTTGGAAAAAATGAAATAAATTCAAGAAGAAATGAAAAAAAGAATGGAACTTGAAATGTAGCAGCTCCTTAAGAGAGCAAAACAAGAAAGGGGTTGGCATTTACCAAAAAGAAAGAAGGTAAAGTGGCTTATCAAGCAAATCATTTAGAAGAGAAGAATGCAAGAGAGGACAACATAACTAGACATTGAAGAATCTTCATTGATGAAGGAAGAACAACAACCATCTGAGAAAAAGGTTGAACAAGAATCTCTGGAAGGTGAGTTGCAACATAGTCTATATACCTGTCATATGTTTTGTCAAGGGTTATCAACAATTGTAAGTGAATTTTAGTCCTTTGAAGTTCAAAAAATTAAGCAACTTGACTTTGTTGTTACATATATACAATATAGAGTTGTTTCAGTTGTTAAAGCATTGTTGAAAGAAGGATTTAGAGGTGCATATGGAGGACAAGTTTAATTGACAAATTCAAAAATCTTTGTTAAATGTTTAAGAAACCTATAGTGAAGATGAAACCAGCATAGGACTATTTCAAAGATAATACAAAAGGATTTAAAGACACCAGAAGAAAAAGGTTTCAAGCATATTTCTCATGTTGTAGACCCTAATTCAAGAGGAGCTTGATTTCTTTTCCTCCTTGGGAGAATGGTGCAGGGGCACCCTCAAGGTTCATGCCTTCAATAGGAAAAAGTGTATTTTTGTTTTATTTTTTGTGGTTTTCTCATGCAATAAGGTCTTATAAGACCATTTTAGATGTGTTTGAGTCCATATTAGGTCGTTAGGTGTGTTGGAGTGTCAAGTTGCACAAGTTGTCAATTTTGCAAAATGTTGTCAATATTGTAAAAGTTGCAAAAACATAGAATATGAAGAGTCATAAGTTGTAAATAAGGGAATTTGAATGGTGGTAAGTTAAAAAAGTTGGTTGAGAACTATTAGAAAATAGTTTTAAATGTTTTAAAATGATTTGTAAGGATGAAGACATGGTTGGAGGATGTGGTGGTTGAAGTTTTGGAAGTTGAAGCAATAAAAATACTTCTATTTTTGGCATTTCTAAACGTTTTCTTGTTCTTTGATGCAGCACAGATCTGTATGATCCTATACTAACTCCAAATCAATTGAATTTGGTAAAGCTATGAATCTGGTGTCTATTAGCATTGATTTCATGTAATTCCATTATGTTTTTAGCAAATTCTATCAATTTTACTAAAACAATTCTGAAACCTTAGTAAGCTTAATTTGAGGGAGGACAGTCCAAATTTGAGTCTTGTGTTCCAAAACAACCCTACCCCAATTCTCAGCATGTTGTATAAATCTCAAATGGGTATCTAGAATTGTGTTTATATTGTTGGTATTAAGTCTAGTTTAAAAGTTATGACAAAAAAAACAAATTTGTTACTCCACTTCAAGCCTTGTCAAGAGTAGAACAGTCAAGTTTTGAACCTTTCCTTCAACAATAACCATATCTGATTTCTTCATATGTTAAATAAAGTCATAAAGGGTATCTAAATCTAGGTTTTTCTTTTAGAGATCAATTCTTTCTGGGAAGTTGTGCCCATTTTAGTTAATTTGAAGTACTATTAGTAGATTAAGGCCTAATGAATGAAAATCCATCATGTGAATGTTTAGAGATTCCAAGTTTTCTTGTTTGAGGATTTTTTGGAGTTGTCCGCCCCTGCTCTACATCAAATTGGTATTAGAGCTCAAAGATCTAGGCAATATAAATTTTTAGAGTTTTTATGTTATCTTTTTGTAAGTTGAAGCAATAACCTGGATGCCAAAAAATTAGGTAGTGAAGAATGGAAGAAACCTAAGTGAGGTATCATGAAGACAAGAGGAAACAAGGTGAAAGAGACTTGCTTGAGAAAGAAGAATGGAAGAGTTGAAAAGATTAATTTGTGAAAACTTGTAGAGTAAGGAGGTACCAAGAAAGAAACAAGTGATGAGAAAAGAGAAAAGTGAGATAAAGAAGAACAGATGAATGTCCAACAAGAGATAATAGATTTGAGACAAGCCTTAGAGAAAATGAAAGAAATTCAAGAAGAAATGGGAAAAAAAATGGAACTTAAAATGTAACAGCTCCTTGAGAGAGCAAAACAAGAGAGGGGTTGACATTTATCAATAAGGATAGAAGGTAAAGGGGTATGTGAAGGATCATCATGGGAAAAACAGGCCCTTAAGTGGTAAAAAATTTAGAAAAATCAGAGTTAGGAAATTTGATGTAAAAATTTGAATAAGTTATCTATATTATTTCAAAAATATGTAAGAATAGAATCTATAGCAAATTGAATGTTGTTTCTAAAATACTAGGTTTTTTTTTTTTAAATCTATTTGGTGAAAATTTGAAATTTCAATGCAATAGTACTTAAATTTCAGGGAAAAAATAAGAAAGTAAGTGTCTGTCTGATCATTCTAACAACAATAAAATGATAATAATTTTTTATAAGATTTTATACATAAGTAGAGGACTCATATCTCAATGTGATGCATATTTTTTTGTAATTTTTTTCCAAGTAAATAAGTAATTATGAGTTTTTATTACAACTTTTAAAAAATATAAAAATTTGTATGTCTAACCACCTTAACTTGGTCAAAACTTCATAAAATTCATTTTTTTAATCCTATAGTATACAAAGCATAGAATGTGATGATATTTCAAATTAAAAAAATATGATACTATTTGAAAGCTATAGATGTTTTTCAATCAGTCTATCAATTAGGACTTTAATCGTAATTCAAATAGAAAATGAATAATAATTATTTATTAAATTCAAAATAAAACATAATTTATATTGGTAGAAAGTTGAGAATCTCATTTAAAAACTTTTTTTGTTTCATCAATTTTGGGTAAAAAAAAAGTCATCAGCCACATACCCTACACATACCCATCATATCGTAACTTTTTGGTCCATCATGATCCTACACATACCCAAAATGGTCTATCAAGAAAATCATTCAGAAGATAAGAATGCAAGAGAGGACAACAGAACCAGACATTGAAAAATCTTCGTTAATGAAAGAAGAGCAACAACCATCTGAGAAAAAGGTTGAACAAGAATCTCTAGAAGGTGAGTTGCAACATAGTCTATATACTTGTCATATGTTGTGTCAAGGGTTATTAATAGTTGTAAGTGGATTTCAGTCCCTTAAATTTCAAGAAATAAAACAAATTGATTTTGTTGCTTCATATATACAATATAAAGATGTTTCATTTGTTAAAGCATTGATGAAAGAAGGATTTAAAGGTGCAAATGGAGGACAGGTTTATACTGACAAGTTCAAACATCTTTGTCAAATGTTCAAAAAACTTACAGTAAAAATGAAACCAGCTTGGGACTGTTTCAAAATTAATACAAAGGATTTAAACACACCAGATAAGAGGTTTCAAGCATAGTTCTCATGTTGTAGACCCTAACTCAAGAGGAGTTTGAGTTCTTTTCTTCCCTAAAAGTATGGTGCAAGGGCACCCTCATGTTTCATGCCTTCAATAGGAAAAAGTGTCATTTTGTTTTGATTTTGTGGTTTCTCATATAATAAGGTCTTCTAAGGCCATTTTAGATGTGTTTAAGTCCATATTAGGTCACTAGGTGTGTTGGTGTGTCAAGTTGCATAGGTTGTCAATTTTGCAAAATATTGTCAATATTGTAAAAGTTGCAAAAACATGGAATATTGAGAGTCATAAGTTGTAAATGAGGGAATTTGAATGGTGGTAAGTTAAAAAGTTGGTTGAAAACTATTGGAAAATGGTTGTAATTTTTTTAAAAGGTTTTGTAAGGTCGAAGATATGGTTGGAGGGTGTGGTGGCACTGGTACATTTTGGCATGCCAGGTCAAAATTTTGACGTTTCAAATGTCGTCGAAATTCTGACAAAATAATAGCGATGAACGACTGTCAAAATTTTGATGAATGATCGTCAAAAAATGGGTGAAAATGTACCAGTGTGGTTGAAGTTTTAGAAGTTGAAGCAATAAAAATACCTCTATTTTCTACATTTTTTAATGTTTCCTTGTTGTTCTTTGATGCAGTACAAATCTGTATGATCCCACACTAATTCCAAATCAATTGTGTTTGGTAAAGCTATGAATCTAGTGTCTACTGGTGTTGGTTTCATGTAATTTCATCAAGTTTTTAGTAAGTTGTGTCCATTTTACTAAAAAAAGTTTGAAACCCTAGCAGGCCTAATTTGAGGGAGAACAGTCCAAATTTGAGTCTTGTGTTTCAAAACAACCCTACCCCAATTATTTGTATGTTGTATAAAGACCAAATGAGTATCTAGAACTGTATTTATATTTTTGGTATCAAGTCTGGTTTGAAAGTTATGACCAGAAAACATGAATTTGTTGCTCCACTTCAAACCTAGTCAAGAGTAGAACAATCAAGTTTTGAACCTTTCATTCCAAAGTAACCATATCTAGTTTCTTCATATGTTGAATAAAGCCATAAGAGGTATCCAAATTTGGATTTTTCTTCTGAAGATCAATTCTTCATAGGAAATTGTGCCCATTTTAGTGAATCTGAAGTACTCCTAGGGAGATTGAGGGCTAATGAATGAAAGCCCATCATGTGAATTTTTAGAGATTGAAAGTTTGCTTGTTTGAGGATTGTTAAATGGAGTTGTCCACCCCTACTCTACCTCAATGGAAAATGTGAAACTAAAGCAACAATTGAATAGATTTGATTCCTCTAAAGGCAAGGGGATTGTGATTTATCAACCTTCCACATCTTAGGAATTTGGTGCTAACATGGTTTCCATAGATCAGGTAAATGCATTAAAGCAAGGCTAGGAAGAGGATATTGAAAATTTGAATAAACTCAATGAAGCCATAAAAGAGGGGATGAAATTTGTCAGATCTTTGGTATATTGGAAAAAGGTCTTAGAGTATAGGGTCAATCTTGTTATGGATAAGAAAGAAGATGTGCACAAGTGCTATGTTACTTTGTCACAAGCATTAGAACATATTAAGGCACATGTTCCAATTTTAGATCCTCTATGTAAGAAATGATAACCTATTCATCACACTTTGGTAACATTCTGTAAAGTTCTATGGAGAATTCTGGATGCTCCAACAACTTTGAAGCCCACTGAGAAGATGGTGAAGATGGTTATTAATGAATTTCAATATATATTTGGGGAGAGTCATAAAATCATAGAAAAATGGAATCCTTCCATACACTTAAGCATCAGTTTGTACCATTGATTCTAGAGGAAGATGTTCATCGCAAAGATCTTGATGATTGGAAGAAGGAATTCAATCAAAGAGTCCCCAATGTAATCACTCATTTGCAAAAGGATCAAGAAGTAAATTTTCACAATCTTAATTTAATTTTGGATGGAATAATTGTATTGGATTGAAGCTATTCCAAGTTTGTCATAGAGGTTTGGGGATTGTTGAATAAAAGGTGGAAGGATCATTTTAGTAAATGTTGCACAAATTCAAGAATATAAATGGCCAAATTATTATATAGTGTTTTTATGGGAACATGAATATTTGGCCCTTCCTGAAGATTAGTCTTGTCTCATAATGTTGCAGAGCGATCAAGTTTTGTGAAGTTCCTCATGATTATCAAAAAACCCTAAATGTTCTTCATTTCTATGTTACGAGGATTTTGGGTTTTCTATGATATTTTATTTTCATAACTGTTTTCCTTCACCAATTGTATTTTATGTAATATTTTGGCTAGTCTAATTAGTGATAAACAAAAGATAATCAATGTAATACAAAGTTGTTATACATCCAAGTGGGTAGTTGAAAGGTCTTTTGAAATTGTAATGGTCGGAAGCTTGTCGCTTCCTTCATTCATCTACCTATAACAAGGAAACCAAGACTGTTGGGAAAAGGGGGGATTGGTTTATTCGGGAAAGCTATACATTGTAAAGAACCTTTTTGAAGCATAATAATGGACAGAAAGCAATAATTTGGTGCCTGAATTCTAGTTTCAATTATTTTATTGAGGTTATTGATAAAAATTATCTGGTTGTCTCCAATTTGAAGTTTTCTTTGTTATTTAAATCAGTGTATCAAGTATGCATCTTGTTTATCAAAGCATATTCATGTTTTGTGTGGTTTATTTGATTGGTTTCTTCAAGTAAGAATTGAATTCTTTTGAATAATTCACAGTAACCTAAAATATTTATTTGGATTAAAAAGAAGATCTTGGTAATTAATTTCCTTTCACGTTTATGCAAGTCATAAACACCAGAGTGCCAAAAAATTTGAGTTATAGGGTATGTGCAAGATCATCATGGAAAAAATAGGCCCTTAAGTGGCAAAAAAATCAGAAAAATTAGAGTTATGCAACTTAACGTAAAAATTTGAATAAGTTATCTATATTATTTCAAAAATATGTAAGAATAGAATCTGTAGCAAATTGAATGTAGTTTCTAAACTACTAGGTTTTTTTTAAAAAATCTATTTGGTGAAAATTTGAAATTTCAATATAGTAGTACTTAAATTTCAGGGAAAAAATAAGAAGTAGGTGTCTATCTTACCACCCTAACCACAATAAAATAATAATATTTTTTTATAAGATTTTAGACATAAGTAGAGGACTCATGTCCTGATGCGATGCATATTTTTGTGTAATTTTTTTTCAAGTAAATAATTAATTATGATTTTTTTTATTACAAATTTTAAAAAATATAAAAAACTCGTATGTATGACCACCTTAACTTGGTCAAAACTTCATGAAATTCAATTTTCTTTTTTTAATCCTATAGTATGTGAAGCATAAAATGTGATGCATGTTTTGGATTCCAAAAATATGATACCATTTGGAAGCTATAGATGTTTTTCAATCAGCCTATCAATCAAGACTTTAGTCATAATTCAAATAGAAAATGAATAATAATTATTTATTAAATTCAAAGAAAAACATAATTTATATTGGTGGAAAGCTGAGAATATCCTTTAAAAACCCTTTTTATTTCATCAATTTTGGGTTAAAAAAAGTCGTCAGCCACATACCCTACAAATACCCATCATATTGCCACTTTTTGGCCCATCATGATTCTACACATACCTTATAACCAGTAAGAGGACACATATCAATCTATATTTTGACTATGTTACCAAGTGGAAGAAAGGAACTGATAATTTTTATTCCCAAAACAATTCCTTATAAAACCTTTTCTATATATTTTAATGTTCAGTTGTAGGAGTAGGAGTAGCAACTAGTTTTGTATTTTCATTTTCTATTTCAAACCCTCATGCCAATGTGAAATAGATTGAGAGAGGATGATTGAATTGAAAAAAATGTGATCACACAAACTCTACAAATTTGTATGAGGTTTTCAATCTTCTTGATTATCATCAGTTAATCACAGAGAGTTAACAATCATTGGTGATAAAGTTACACCCACCTAGGATTATTAGAGCCTAAAGAGTAGGGAATTCTAACCATCCTATTTAATTCTTTTCATTAGCTAGATCACTTGTTGAACCTGATTATAAAGCTTGACATATTTTAAGGGTTTGACAATCTATTGATTTGGGAACCAACACCAATGAAGACAATTGTGATGAAAATTGACTAAGTGTTAATACTAGTAATTTTGTGTATAGGGGATCCGGTAATTGGGTCTACAATGGTTCAACATTGAAGATTTTACTTTGTGCTTCTAATTCAATTTTTTTGGCGAGTAGAACTTAATTCTAGAATTTTAGCTTGTTTTGGTTTTTGGTTTTGGAGTTATGAGAAACAAAAGTTTGGCTTGGTAGTTTTAGACATTTTTAGTTTAGTGCATTTGATTTGGAGAATCTGCACATCTTTGTGGATTGGTTTTCGGATTTGGGGAGTTTTGGAGGGATTGAAATATGTCAAATGAGTGTGTATTCTAGTTGGCATATTGTTTTGAAGTTTGTGTTTCTGAATACGAGTATACATTAGGACAATTTTTGTTTTAGGTCTCCTATGGTGCCAACCTAATAGGTTTGAAGGTATGCAAAGCTTATTTAAGTATTGTGAAGTTATGTGGGACCAATCATAGGTCCATGTTGACCTATTTCAAATTTTTTTAATATTTGATTCTTGGCACGAAGCATGTGTGAATAGATCTTGAGCTAACAAGTTATATTTTATATATTTTGAATGATACATATAATTAGGTTGACCTAATTGATGTTATGAGTGAAGTGGATCTATGTGTTAGATATTTTTTGAAATTTTGAAGAAGATGAGATGTGAAATGAAATAGTGAATGCAAAGTGCATGAGAAGTTAGTACGAATGCAAAGATAGTATGAAGAGTTTTGAGTCTATATTCTGAGCCTCAATGGAACTATATTCTAGCATATTGTAGATACACTTTGTGATAGTTCAACACTTGGCTATGTGACATAATCTCTTTCTATTTTCTCTCTTGTGAAAGATATTTTGGTCTAGCAACTATTCCCGGGGGTGTTGGGGAGTCACCATTAACTCATACACCAATCAATGCAATTTGCAAAGAATGTCAGTTTGGAAAACAAACAGGGAATAGGTTCAAAACTAAGGAACATTCTACTATAGGACCTTTAGAGTTGGTGCATATAGACCAATGCAGACTTGCTAAAACAAGAAGTCCTCAAGGTGATAGGTATTTTATGTTAATAGATGATTACTCTAGAATGACTTGGGTAAAATTTCTCAAAGAAAAATCAAAAGCTCTAGAAATGTTTAAAGCATTTAAATCTATGGTTGAGAATGAAATGGATTTGAAAATAAAGTGCTTAAGTTCTCAAAAAGGTGGAGAGTTCACTTCAAATGAGTTTAACATTTTTTATGAAGATCGTGGAATAAAAAGACATTTATCAGCTCCTAGGTCTTCACAGTAGACTATGGTTGTGGAGAGGAAGAATAAGATAGTTCAGGAGGAGAAAGAACCATGTTGAAGGAAGAAAATCTATTGGATGTCTATTAGAGAGAAGCTATTCATATCGTACTTTATATTCTCAACAAAGGAAAAGCAAGACTGAATAGTTCAAAGACCCCCTATGACCTATGGTATGGAAAAAAAACTACTGTGAAATATCTAAGTGTTTGGAAGTAAATGTCATATCATGAGGGATGAAGAAAAATTAGGAAATTTTGATGCAAGATCAAATGAAGGAATCTTCCTGGGATACTCTAAAAATAACAAAGCATATACTAAAGAAGATAATTAAAAGTGAAAGTGTCAAAGTGGATGAAAAATCAAATTAGAGATCAGTGTTGATAGAAGGATATGAATCTGATGAGCCCCTTTGTAGAGAAGAAGAAAAAGAAGAAGAAGAAGAAGAAGAAGAGATTCTAGTGAAAGAGGAAGAAGCTCTTAAAAGTATCCCTAAGACTCATAAGTATCTGTAAAAAAGAATTAAGGATCAAATAATTGGAGACAAGAGCAAAGGTGTGCTGACAAGAAGAAAAGATGTTATGTGGAGGGACAGGTAGATTTTTGTTTACTCTCTAAAATAGAACCTAAAAATTTTACTGAAGCATGCAAGGATGAAAATTGGATCAATGCTATGGAAGAAGAATTGAGGCATATATTGAGAAGAATCAGACATGGGAACTAGTCCCAATACTAGCAAACAAGAATGTGATAGGAACTAAATGGGTCTTCAGGAACAAGTTGAATGAGGATAGATAAGTTATCATAAACAAGGCTAGCATTGTGTGTAAAGGCTACTCACAAGTTGGAGGAATATATTTTGAAGATACTTTTGCTCCAATATCATCTTGAATGGAGGATATTAGGATGTTTTTGGATTTTACAACACATAAAGACTTCAAGGTATATTAGATGGATGTAAATTCTATTATTTTGAATGGTGAGTTAGAAGAAGTGTACATTGAACAACCAAAAGGTTTTCAGTTATCAGAAGATCCTAATATGGTCTATAGGTTGAAGAAGGCATTATATGGGATCAAACAAGCTCCTAGAGCCTGGTATGCAAGATTAGATAGATACTTACTACAATAGGGATTCAAAAAGGGTACCATAGACAACAACCTTTACTTCAAAGTTGAGAAAGAGAAAATCATGATTGTTGTTGTGTATTTTGATGATATAATCTTTGGAGGAAATTAGACCATGTGTAAGAAATTTGCAGAGGAGATGAAAAATGAGTTTGAAATGCTAATTCTTGGGGGGTAAACCCACAAAAGTGGTTTACAATTCGAGTGAGAAAGGAAAAGTTGCAAAAAATGACCCCATGCAAAAAAAAATTGGTTTTTGGGGTTCGAATGAACCCTTTGGTTCGGGCAAACCAAAAGAGGGTTTGAATGAACCCTAGTTCGAGTGAACCAATTAAATGCAAGGTCCCACCATTCCTGCCAATAAACACAAAGAAAATACTTTTTGAAAGGGGTTCGCTCGAACCCCCCTAGTTTTCCGGAACCCCCTGGTTCACCCGAACCCCCTTGGTTCACTCAAACCCCCTGCTTCACTTGAACCCCCCTGGTTCGCCCGAACCCCCCTTTTCCCACCTTCTCACCCTTAGGCACCAAAAAAGTCTAGAATTTTTCAAAGCTTTGGTTGAGGATGAAAATGGAGGATACTTCACAGACCCAACTGGATTATGGTAGTCCTTAGAATGAGCTATCCAACGAATATATTTTAATATGTTTTGGTTTTATTATGTATTTGTTTTTTTAGTTTTATTAAACATAGGGTTTTCACCGAAAATCAAGCTCTATGTTCTACACATGTGGAAAAATAGCAAATTATCAAAAAAAATTGAAAAATATGAGTGCACTAGATATTGAAGTCCTTGATCCAACAAAAAAAATGAATTTCAATACATAAAAAAAAAGTTATGCGTTATACGGTCCGCCTATGCCTGAATTGTAATTGGTTTGAATTCGAAACTTGATTAAGGAAAAAATATTCAATAAAAAACTATCTAACCAATTGGAAGCACTAGATATCATAGTTACAAATCTAAATTTGAAAAAAATAGAATTTTATCCTTCATGGAAAAAATGTTGTGTTATACAGTGAGCATCACTCCTTAAAAATGTTGTTTACTGAAAAAAACTAGTTTTTGAAGGAGATGGAAAAAGAAGTGCAATCTAATTCCAAAAATTTTGGAAAAAATATATTTAGAATCTATAGACAAAATGTGACAAATCACTAATTTGCATCATCTTCAAATTCTTCATAGTTTAGCCACTTTAGGTGCCCGAAAGTGAAGATTTAGTTAGAAAAAATTATTTCAGTGTCCAGTTTGGCCAAAAATTGTAAACCAATATTGTGGGATCACCCTAGGGAGACGAGTTTCTTCCTTGGGATATAAATTAGTCAATCAAAAAAAGGGATATTCAATTCACAATCAAAATATGTAAAGGAAATGTTAAAGAAGTTTGGGAGGGGCAATTCTAAACCAATATGTACTCCCATGGTTACTATTTGTAAATTAAGTAAAAATGATGAATCTCCTAAGATAAATCAAACTAAGTATAGATCCATGATTGGTGGATTACTATATTTAACTACAACTAGACCTGACATTATGCATGCAATATGCCTTGTGGCAAGATTTCAAGAATATCCTAGAGAGTCACATGTGGTAGTAGACAAAATGATATTTAGATATTTGAAGGGTACTCAGAACTATGGTCTATGGTAATCTAAGGATACTAACTTCTCTTTGAGTTCTTATATAGAGGCAAAACTGGGTAGGTTGTACTGATGATAGAAGAAGTACAAGTGGGCTAGTTTCTTAGATAAGTAAGAAGCAAGATTTAGTATCATTATCTATTGTAGAGGCATAATACATTTTTGCAACAACTTGTTGTACATAGGTGCTATGGATGAAGTAGATATTGAAGGATATCAGAATATCATATAATGAACATATTCCTATCTTGTATGATGATAAAAAATTTATCAACATTTAAAAAATTATGCAATACATTCAAGAACAAAGCATGTCTCTATTGGGTATCACTTTCTAAGAGAGAAATTTTCTAAGAACGAAGTGAAGTTGGATTATGTGCCTACAAAGGATCAAATAGAAAAAAAATTCACATTTAGACTCTTCCAAAAGTTACATTTGAGTATCTCAAACATAAGCTAGCGTTATTGATCTCCTTTCAACTAGATACATAAGATTGTGCATCTATCTAGGGGAGAAATTCAAGATATATTTTATCTTGTACTGATGAAGGCTACCTCTCAAGGGGAGTAGGTAGTGTTGTTTTTGGCTAGTGCAATCAAGGGGAGCATATTTTGTTCCTAAAGTGAAGTGTGAAGGTGTTTACCTTTACCATTGATTTCAAAGGGGGAGAGAGAATTTTGGAGGGACAAAGAAGTTTAAAAAACACAATGAAAGAAATGTTTAAGGGGGAGAGTTGAAGAGTTGCTTGAGTGTTTCTTTTATTGTTGATGGTTTTTCAACAGATGTTGCCATGAATGACAAAGGGGTGATTGTTGCACTATTCTTTCATCAGTATTGTCATTGATGTCAACCTCTAGTAGAAGGTGGGTATGGTGTTGAGTAGGTGTTGCAAATGTAGCAAGCTCACTTGATTTCCAAGTTCTTTTGAGAAAATTTGCATAAAGGTTGTACAAGGTGACTAGGAAGCTTTTTGTATTTTACTCTATATTTCTTCATTCTTCAAGATATTCGTGTGTGGTTTGAAAGTGATGATCAAAGGTCTTTGAAGGTGTTATATCCAAATTTTCTAGTTCTAGATCATGCGACAAGAGATGATATGTTTGACAATGTGATGGATTGTCTCTAGCTTGTGAAGAGGGATGTTTGAGAGAAATGGAACTACTCCACATTTCTCCACGTTGAAGTTTCTTGTCTTGCAGATTTGTGATTGTGATAATATTGCCTCTACCTACCTTCCCTTGTTTTGTCTATTGTTCAACTTTTTCGCAAGCTTAGTTCATGTGTTGTATCTCTGTGGTAGGTTGACTAGTTGCATAGGATGATAGTTTTCTTAGTTTCATGTCTTTGCGCCAGTGGTTTAAAATATTTTGTTGGCATTGGAATATTCTAGGGTGTTTTGTAATGTTTCTACATGGTCTGCAAGATGTTTTAGGTCTTGGTGAAGTGTGAATTTGGTTTATTGATAGTGTTAATGTTGGTTTGGCTATCCTAGTGTGTTAGCATTGTTTGTGAATGAGCTTCATGGTTTGTGGGAGCATGGTGTAGCATGCCAATTTAGATTTGGGTCCTAATTAAACCTTGATGTGGTATTCTCTCACTTCTTTCTATCACAGAAGTGTTTGGTGCCAACCTATTTGGTGGTTGCATGTTTGAGGTGCATACATAAAAGTTGACTTAGTGAAGGCTATTCTAAGTTGTGGAAGGTATATATGTAAGATAAAAAATTTGGAGATGAATATAGCATGGAATGATGTATGTGTGACTTTGTGTTGAGATCAGAGTGTGAGCAAGAACACCTTAGACAATCACAAGTAGTGAGTAGAAGATTTCTACATTTTAGTGTGCTAAATTTTTTTGGAGGTAGTGAGTCGAAGGTTGTGGATGGTAAGGAGACATTGTGGTGTATTCAATATTTGATTTGAGGTAGTGAACCTCCTTGTAACTATTTCTTTATAATCTAGAAGAAGCGATCTTCTTGGGTAGTGAGCCCTTGACAGCGAACCTTTTTCTTTTTGGGCAATGAATCCTTAAGTATGAGCCCTAGGTAGTGAGCCTCTTATAATTGGTTTTGGTTTTCATATAGTTAGTTAATCCTCACCATGTTTTTTCCCTAATAGGTTTTTCCATGTAAATATCTAATGTTCTATTGTGAATATTTGTGGATGTGTTACAGTTTCATTTGTTTACATGTTAATGCTTGATGAGCGTTTGAAGGTTTTAATGCTCAATTGATTCACCCCCTCTCAATTATTTTGTGTCTAACAATATATCCCTATCTTTCTTTCTCATTTCTTTTCTACTTATCTCTCTCTCTCTATTCTCTACATATCCCTCCATCCCTCCTTCCATCTCGACTTCTCTATATCTCCCATCTCCCTCTCTCTACCTACCCCTCCCTATACTTATCTCTATCTCCCCTCTCAATGTCTCTCTTTACCTCTCCCTCTCTCCCTCCTTCCCTCTCTACTTCTCTCTATCTCCCCCCTCTCTCTACCTATCTCTCTCTACCTCCCTCTCTTCTTCCCTCTCAAAATATCTCTATCTCCCCTCTCCATGTCTCTCTCTCACTCCCTCCCTCTCTCTCCTCCCTCTCTCTCTATATCTCTACCTACCTCCACCTCCCTCATTAGCTCATTACCTCTCTCTCCCTCTATCCTTCCTTCCCTCTAATTTTCTCTATCTCCTCTCTCCTTATCTCTCTCTACCTACATCTCCTTCTCTCCCTCTTACTCTACCTCCCTCTCTACCTACCTATTTTTCTCTCTCTCTACCTCTCCCTCCCTCTCTTCTTCCCTCTCTATCAAATCTCCCATCTTCCACTATCTACCTAGATCTCCCTCCCTACCATTCTCCATACTTCTCTCTATCTCCTTTCGCTTTCTCTCTATCTTTGCTATTTTATTTTTATGTCCAACATAGGACAAGTTTATTATAATGTTCTCATGTTATGACATGGTCAAGTTGAGGCTCAATCACTACTCAACCATAACATGAGCATTCTATAAAGTGAGTGTGTTATAACATGCTCATATTATGTCTTGTATGGGGCCTAAAAGTAGCAAGGCCACTTTTTGGTCCCCCATATTTCTACACTTACCCCTTTGTAGATTACTTCTCCTTTCTGGGCCACCTTTTTTTCCCCTCACATTTTTTTTTTGAACACCATCATTATCAAGACAACCATCAAAATCTTTTTAGATAATGATATTTTTATTTATTTCCCCTTCCTCCTTGAGATAATTTAAGGGAGAAGTAATATTCCGATAATATCCATGCAATTATTCTTATGTATTATGAGAATAATCAAAAATATCCTTACCTATTCCTATCAATTATTTTTTATCTTCATTACTATCATCAATGATCTTCATTATGTCTATTGCAAAGGTGTATTCTTTATCTTCATCTCACACTTCCTTAGTTTTTAGTTAAAAATTTTAAGGAAGGGTATTGAGGAGTTTATTGATGAGATTTCCAAATTTTCCATAGCTTTGATATAAGGAATAGATTTTCCATAGATAATTTGTTGAGTCCATTTCCTAAGCTTGGATTCAAGGAAAATTTATGTTAGTAAAACAATGTTCATCTCAACATTTACACAAAATCTAGCAAGAGCCAATATATTTTTCTCCAAAGTGACTATACCTATGGTAAAAATCTATCCAAAAGAGATAGCTATACTTTGAATGATCTTATAGTCTCAATATTGTAATGAAAACCTAGGTAATCTCACCCATGTTAGAGAAAAAACACACAAGTCAACATTGAGTTCAAAACTTGGTTTCCACTTACATAGAGAAAGATTATTACACTTACCTTAATACAAAACCTAGGGACCACTAGATAGAGACTTAATCATATCTTCTTCATAAAAAAAATTGAATGAGAAAAAACCACCAATCATTGCACTAAAAAATACAATCCCCTTTAGTTTCAAGATCTCACAAGCCCATTTACAAACAAGTTTGATATTGGGACAAAAGAAAAGCACTTACCTAACAGAGTATTCCCCATGCTTGAGATAACTTCATCTATGAGTGAATTTGAAATGACAACAACAATTCCCTCCCCAACATGCAAGATCGTAGATATCTCCTAATTCCATCCTCTCAAGGTTCTAGAATTAGTAACATGTACAACCCAAGTTTTACCCGACTTACCAAAGGAATCCTTAAATGGAATGAATTGAAATACACAATTTATTGGTCTAGCACAAACATGCTTCTAGAATCATGTGATTTGGAAAATGATAATTATTGGTCTAGTACATAATAGTACTTTAAAAAAAAAATGAACTTAATAGATTATACAGAAAAAACCCATACACCCCTTATGACTATCTCTAAATAAATCATTGGTGGTTTATCCCTATGCATGCACTCCCAATTCAAACATCAATAACTCTTGCATAATAGAAATAGCTAAATCAATATAGAACTTTGCAAAAAGAATGAAATGAAGCAAGGTACAAATACATCTTGTGATCACATTATAGAATGAGATCAAATGTCAATGTATTTTTCTTAATTAAGCATAATAGTAAAATATATAATTAATCAATCACACTAATCATTAAAACAAGTATATTGGCTAATCAATAAAATGGCATACGATTAACATATACTACGAAATCATAAAGTTGAAAAGACTACTAAGGTCCAAACATAGTATAATTATAAAATGCATCTCGTATTACACATATCAAATCTAGATGGTAATAGAAACATCGCCAATATAGATGATATCTAAAGAAAATAAAACAAAAATAGGCACATGTGCTTGTGGTCCTTACACTAACAATTATGGAAAAATATAGTATAAACATTTTTACATATGTTACATATAAGCAATCAATACTAGAGTAGAGTAAACTAACATGGATGGGGATCACTTTATTTTGTAGATTAACATGAACATATCAAATAGGGTTATTTAGTGAGATAAATATTTACTTTGTAAATAATTAACATGAACATATCAAATAGGGTTGTTTAGTGAGACAAATATTTTAAAATATTAGTTTTTAAAACAGAATAAGGGATTTAGAGAATGGTCCGAATGCAACCTCCCTCTTCTTAGTAGGTTGATCCAAGGTTTGAAATCCATAAACATTGTATTATTAAGCATAGTCTTGGATAAAAATCTTTATGTTAAGGTGTGACATTTTATAATAAACGTCAAGGTTACCATATTTATATTTTCTGTTAAACATTTCTGACTAGTGTTATGAATTTGACAGTCATAATTAGTGTTAGTGAAACAAAATTGGTACAAGAGATAAACTACTTTTGATGGTTAAAGAAAATATCAACGACCTCCACTTCTACATCACCAATTCAACCCTAAATAAAAAGTGTGAGACAACAAATATATAGATAAAATTTAAATATTCACATGACATGGTTAAAGAAAATATCAACGACCTCCACTTCTACATCACCAATTCAATCCTAAATAAAAAGTGTGAGACAACAAATATATAGATAAAATTCAAATATTCACATGACATATATATATAGATAAAATTTAAATATTCACATGACATGGTTAAAGAAAATATCAACGACCTCCACTTCTACATCACCAATTCAACCCTAAATAAAAAGTGTGAGACAACAAATATATAGATAAAATTTAAATATTCACGACATATATATATATATATATATATATTCTTAATCTCCATTATCTTACTATTTCATAGTATTTGACCCTTAGGTAGCTATACTTGTATAATAATGACCATTAGAACCTTAAGGAATAAACTAGACTAAAACTATGAGCTATCCTCCACTAGTTGAGAATTTCATCGACTGTAACACTTCATTATTGAATGAATATATGAACAGCATGAAGCTCTTTAGGTCTCTATTATGACACACCAAAATGGTTTTTAATGGCCAACTTTTGTAATCATCATATTTTCATTATTTTAGATATTGCCAACAGTTATTCTCTATACAAAGCAAATAGAACCTGCTCTCATCCCAGAAAACAATAATGTTTCCAAATGAAATAAAATAAGATAAAAAAAAGGGGCGTTATGACAGTCACAAGCTGCCCACTAAGTACCTTAACAGGCACCTGGTGAAGGCCATCCAAGCATGACAATTATATGGGAAGATGTATATTCGCTGGCACTGCTACAAAAGAATGTTTTTATGTTATGCTTTCCTCGTTGTACACTGCGAATGAGAGCTCTGAGAAGGAAGAATATATAAAGGAGGAGGAAATATTTTTTAACCTCTCTGGTAGCTGTCAAGGCTCTGCAAATCTGATTTTAAACACAAAGAAATTATAGATGCATGCACTCATTCTTGTTGTCAGAGCTTAGCTAACATTGCTTTTGAAATTATCTCGTTCGTGACACATAAAATAAGAAAATTCATACGATGTAGATCTGGCTTAGACAAAATTCACGGGCATTCGCGTGCAGGTTTTCCTTTCTCTTGTAAGAATCTCAGAGTACGAAAAGGCTGTGCTTAGCTGCACTTAGTTTCTGAATTATTTGAGATTTTTTTATAAAGAGTTGTAGTTTTGGTTAAGAGTTGATGTTAAATATATATATAATTTTATTTTTTTAGACTGCAGAAATCAAGTAGTCCTTCTTATAAATTGGCTACTCTACCTGGTAAACTGGTGACACCGGCACGACACACCTTCTGGTATTATAGGGACGGAGGGGAGAATAGACCTCATGACCTCTTGCCTGCAACAGGATGCTTTAGCCAATCAAACTAGGACCTCCAACCCATTATTTTAATTTATTTTTATTTTATATTATTATATGAATTTTTTTGTAATTTTAAATTTTTTGGTGTGCTAATGTTTTACAAAATAGCATACTTTTAATTTTATATCAAGTAAATATGTGACATTATTTTACATGTCATATTTTACTAATCTAACTCATAAATTTCATTTTGAAAGTAAAACAAGGAAAAAATATATGTGGCGATTTCGCTCCAATCACCAATAATATCAATAGTTTCCACACTAATTTTGTTAATTATATATTTAGTTCAAATTTGAAAATATAAAATTGTCATGCTATGAGTTGTACACTACAAATACACCTTTTCAATTTGCTTCACAATGACATGGTGTTAGACATTTGTAACTAATAATTAAAATGTGTCTTGCATTCACGCCTTATTTTGGCTTTTGACAAAACAAGGACCCCCTTTCTTTTTTCCTTTTTTTCTTTCGTCTTCTTTTTCTCTCTTTCTTTTCTTTTTGTACCCTGAGTTGGTCTAATGGTGGAGAATTTGTACTCTTGAAATAGAGGTCACAAGTTCAAATCCTGAAGGGGGTAAGGTGCCTCCTTCATATTGGGAGTACGAGGAGTCCCATATACTGTAAGCCATCTATAGACCCAAAAACAGATCGCCTGATATCATCGACTAGAAAAGGACCTTTCTGTTTTCCTCCTCTTATTACATGTCAAGCCTGAACCTCGACTTCCGCCAAGGTACTTGAAGCTTCTCTATCTCTTTCTCTTGTTTCAAACTTTGGGCATGAGTATTCGTTATACTGAATACCCAATCCTTGAATGCTCGATGGCAACGACGTCTTATCATCTCAAGCCCAGCGTTGGTCAAATCAATCAATCAAATTAATGGCGCTAATAGAGTTTTTATGAGCAATAAATGGAGTTTTTAGGGGGTCATGAAGGGGTTTTTATCAAGTCTTTCATACTCATTTTAACAATCACCTTTGCTATTCATGAGCTCTGTAATTGATTGTGCCTTCACGATTTCTCTCTCCTACCATTGTCCGCATACTATTTGATTTGTTGTGTGCGTGGTTTTTGATTCATGCGCGTGTGTGGTTCCTAGTTCATGTTCTTATTCATTGGTGTTCCCGTGTTCATGCTCGTTTTTGCTTGTTCATGTTGCATTTGATTTCTCCCTTCTCGTGCGCCTAAACCAAGTTAGATCAAAACCACTGTCAAGTTTAAGTCTCTTTAATCGTTCTTCTTGGGTGTTGTGTGTTGGTTTTTCGTCCTTGGGTTTTTATTTTTTGGTTTTTGCAATCGATATGGCCTTTTATTTTTTCCTTCCTTTGTTTTTCCCTTTTCTCCTTGGTTTTCGTTTCTTTAGTATTTGTTCCTTCTTTTTTTCTTTTCATTTGTTGCTAGATCGATTTTCCTCCCAATGTGCTCATCAAGGATGTTATGATGCATCCAATCGTGTGTCGGGCCTTAGCCTTGCTAGGGTTTTTTTCCTTTCCTTTGAATTTTTTCAAGCTTTTTGGGCTTCGGGTGTTAGGTGATCGGTCTTCTCCTTAATTAAGGGTGTGACAAGTGTTATGAGAAGCTTATGATCCTCAATACCGACCATTCTTAAAACTTCTTGTTTCAATGAATACAAGTTTTCAACTTTCAGGTGTGATGAATGCGTCTTATCTCTAAACTATAAGCTGGAGTATCAATCCCTGAAGTTCGGATTTAAGACTTAACGAAAAAAAAAAATTGCGAATTTTTTTGGACACCATCGATCGAGTGAAGTATAGTCAGTTTATTTATATTAACATGAAATGTTACTTATAGAAGCATACCGGTATTCTTCTGTAGTTCGCAAACACTCGATATCATTCTTTATCTATTAGATAGGGACAAAAGGTCTAATAAATATGGATATCTTATATAATCTCTTATTGAGGTAGAGGTTAAGAGATGTCCCTGATCTCTGATCCTTGAAACTGTAGAGAAAGATTTCCTTTGTTTAAATGGATTGAGGATTTTAGAACATGACTTTGATTAGGTTTTAGAAGAATTTGATGCTTGATGTCGAAGTGGAAAAGGATTTTCGGACATCAGGACTCGGGGATACCCTTTACTGAATGGTAAATTTGTGGGACCAAAGTTAGAGAACATCTTGATCCCCGATCCTTGAAAGCCTTAAAAGTTTTGAGTGTCAATGGTCAAACTTACTTCCTAACTCCTGAACATATTGCAAAGGAGTTTTGAATGTTGCTAGCTAAAAATATTTCTCAAAGTGATTATCTTCTTTGCAAATATAAGGTATGTGGTATCCCTAATCCTTGATTCATGATGGACCAGAATCAGAAGTTGAACTCTTAAATAAAGATATTTTAACCCTTCGGTATGTATTAAAGGGGAGGCTCGATCCTCAAAAAGTTTATTTAGTTTCTAGCCTCCTTTTGAACAAGTTATTACTTCACATTATGGGATATATCTTGACTAGAATATAACTTGGTTTTGAAGGTGTGATTTCTTTTGAGGTGAATGAATTATAACACATGTTTTTATATGCAAGAGGTATGCGACCTAAGGATCCTATAAAGATGAAGTACTAATATAAGGGATACCACCCACCATCCAAGAAGTTCTCCCCTTGTATAAATATTGGAGAAACTAACCTTGATCGGAGGAGTTCGAGAGGAGAATAAACCATGACGATGTTGCCACAACATTAGCAAATTTTGGACTGGTGCAAGAAACTAATTTTTTGGTAACTATTCAATCCTCGGAGCTGGTGTTAATATGTGCTCACTACTATAATCATAAAACCAAAAATGTGATGGGATCATCAAGAGAAGTGGTGCTTGATGTGAGCCTTGACATGATTGAAAAGATCTTCAAGATTTTGATCTACCCCTAATATGAGCTAGTTGACATGAAGAAAGTCATGAAATACTTTGATGACAATGAGGCAAACAACCTCACCTACATTAATAGTCAGATGCTACTTACTCCATGAAAGTAGCTCTCAAGATGGCCAAGGTGCAACATAGGGATGAATTCAAAGAAGATATCACAGACTTGATTATCCTATTGAGTAGAGTATTTGGGTATCCTCATACTAGGGATTTCTACTTATGGATAGTCAAATTTATCATATCCATCAATGATGCCACTTGAAGGAAAAAATTGATTGGGCTAATCTTATTAGTGATAAAATCCTTGAACAATTGAAGATGATTCTTCAAACATCAAAACTCTATATGACTTCATACTTGGTACATCTTTGTTGGCTTCTCAAGCCTCCTTCCCAGGACTAGACATAGTGGGTTCCTTCTAGTTGGGGGAGGTGGCCATCTATGAACATCATCCTCAACTGAAATTGAAGGATAGTTATACTCATTTCTATTTTGTCAGTGACAACTTCATATATGCTATAATCAGAGGGTTGGAGGGATATTTCTCCATGAGAATCTCAAATGAGGCCATGGAAGCACTTAAAGACTAGGGAAACTGGTATATCCAATTTAGAAAATTCACATATATCTGAGTGGTTGGCTTCCATAAAACCCCATATAAGCTTCCAAGGTACCTATTGGATAACATGATTTTGTTGGAAGTCTACAGGAAGGTGAATGAAATCCACCAACTCATTATAGGGAAACACAATTTTGGATACAGTCCCCCCATTAATATGGAAGTATATTATTGTGCTAACATAAGATATGCTCTAGTAATGTATAATGATGCTCGAAATTGATTTGACCCAACTGGCAAGATCGACAAAGTGATAGGCTCTTTCTACATCCATGAACTTAAGATAAAAGATCATTGGGAAAACTATGAGGAGGAATTTGAAGTAAGAATGAAAGATTGTTGTCAATTGATAGTAAAGATGATCAAGCCTAGCATAAAGGCCCAAGTGTCCAAGGAAGTGAAAGAGGAAGGGAAAACTATGATCCCATTTATGGCAAGTAGCACATACAACCAACCAACCTTTAAAATGAAGATTGTTTAATGGATGAAATGATGATATACAAACAAGGGAAGTAGATTTCATAGTTTGTTCTCTTAAATGGCTTAGACATCATATCCCAATGATGGGATTGCTTGAACCTACAAAAGTTGTCGAGAATGCTAAAATTGGAAAAATATCTTCTGTTGTTGTTGTCCAAGCTAAAGAGACCACAAGGAGTTCACCTCCTAACATAGCAAGAAAGAAAAGAAAAGAGAAAGAACCAATATATGTTGGTTCAAGTGAGGAGTAAATTAAAGAAGGAGAAACTCTAGTTAGTAAGAAGAGGACTAGATAAGCACTTTGAAAAAGAGTTGCATAGAGAGAAGTGATGCAGAGCAAGAGGGTTCATACCATCAACTTTTTATATTCTTGGAAATAATCAAATACACAACTAAAATTCTTCATTCTTGAGGAAATCTCAATCCTTTAACCTTGAGCAACATAGGCTCCAACTTACACAAATGGATTCCAATCTCTATCAGACTTGGTAAATTATTTCAACATGCTTAGATTCATCCCAAAAACTAATTAAAACCATCCAAAGATCAAACAACAATGATTTAATGCCAACCATAAATAAACTATGCATAGTTTTGTTCAAACATCAAGAAAACCATGTTTCTTTTACCACTCTCCACCAAAATGAAACACACAATCTACCATAACTCATGCAAATGAATAAATGAATCTTTTTACTTTAAAGGGTCTTTAGAACATGTAAAAAAAAAAACTTTTCACCAATTTTTATCACTTTTTGATGGTGGAATAAAAAGATATGAATTTTTCTTATCTGCTTGAAACCCTAATTTCATAATTGAGTAGTCTTCACCAAAAATGTCATAAATCACTCAAAACCCCATGAAAATTGATCAAACCAAGTGAAAATGAAACTAGATTCACATATCTAACATTTCCAATAGGTATGAGGTCTTATTTGATATATAAAATCCGTACCATTCTTTGCAACATCCTGCAACTTTCAGAGAAAATAATCCCATAGGGCTGCCAATGGTAAATTGATCATAACTTTCTTCAAACTAAAAAAAATAACACCAAACTAATTGCAAATGAAATATAGTTCATTCCTCTATCCATAAAAATCAATTTTAGATCTGTAAACCTTCATACAATGCCGTACCATGTAAAAGAACAGGGAAGAACATTGAAAATTTGCAGAAAAATTCATCTCTTCATTCATAAATTCTTGTTCAATCTACATTCCAACCCCCAATTCGACTTGGAGACCCATTTTTATGCTTGTAAAATCAATTTATGGCCCCAACCAACCTAAAACTACCATTTAACAAATTTTAACAACCTTCTAAAAAGTTGTAATTTAACAAGAAGAGTTGTTATGACAACTTTTGACAATGTTTTCATTTTTCCACTAAATGGCACCAAACCTTCATCAATGACTCCAAATGCATTCCACCATATATAAAATGGCTCATCCAACCTTATTACATCATTATAAAACCTAATTTAATGAATTTATACAATTTGGCTTCATGGAGGCTTGAATGCAACAAGGTGCTCCTACACCATTCTCCCCTTGAAGAAAAAACTCAAGTCCCTTGAGGGAGAAAAGAGTAAAAGACCTGCAAATAGAAATGAATCTTCACTATCACCAGTAATCACAAAAATTTGTATCTTCATCTTAACCCATGGTTTTTTCTTCCTTGAAATTACAAACACAACAAGAAGAAGGTATCTTCTTTCCATCTTCCCATCATGTACATGTTCAAACTCATCCACAATCTCTGCACCATGATTTTCTTGCAACCATAATGTCTCTATTTTTGTTGTCTCAAGATAACAACAAACTTCTACATGGAGAAAACTAAAAATTCCATTAGTCTCATCATAAAACAATGAAGTAAACATTTCATTCTCATACCTCAGTAGCAAATCCATTCCACCTTTGTCCTCTTCTTTATCAGATTTAGACATCACTCCATCATCTTCTTCTACCTTTACCATTGAATCCTCTACTCCATTTGTTGTCTTCATGTACCAAATTTCCATTTCTTGTACATATACCTCAGCAACATCATCTATTCCTTCACTCTCATCTTCAAAGTACCATATATAACCTGCATCATATCCTTGAAAATCTGTATATATCTCATTAGTAAACAAATCTACAACATTGTCATTATCAACCTTATTATCAACAACATCTTGAGGATCAGTACCAACCTTATCAAAAACCTCAACAACCTTTCTCTACACTATGATGTAGAGTGGTAGGGATAGAAAACACCCAACTATGATGGAAAAGATGCTCAACTTAAATGCTTCTATCAAATACTCTTACATGGAGCCTTAAACTCCATTACTCCTTAAGAGATCAACCCTCTCACACCTAGGGTTCACAAATCAGACCTATTACAGACCTTGGAAACATTGAATCATGTCTTTTTGGATTAGAATAAGGTGTGACAACTTCCTAGCACTTAGGTTTCAACAAACTTCCACAAATTATGGTGAATTAGACACTTTTCTCCCTTAAGGCTAGTAGCCTTACCCGGTAGGACAGACAATATAAAATACACATGGAGGACTTTCAAGACACCAAACCTATGGATTTAGATATCCAAAATGGACCTCTACCAAGTCTCAATACCTTTTCCCATGACTGTCAAGGCACAAACCACAATAAGCCATTCTACCGTTGCTCCAAGAGACCTAATTCATAGACCTACACTTGGGTCTTGACTATCTAGGCTCTCCCCTTCACCCCAAAGCCAAGAATAAAACTCCTACAGGTTTTCCACACCTGTTACCATCATTCCTAAGTGCCTCTTAAACAGATTCTTCAAAATCAAGCAAAAACTCACTTTTT
>VDFB02256132.1:145089257-145108901 GCA_007258455.2 Sequoia sempervirens
ACCAACGCAACAAGTACATTGCTTCAAAGAGGGGCAAAATGTAGACATGCAAAATTTACATTATGCATTTGATCAGGTTCATTCATCAACTGAACTAGATGTTGCATTAGATCCATTCATCACCTTCATCCATTTAAATAATCTCATTGCCTAAGGTTATTTATTTAAAATCAAATGAGCATTATCATCAATCTTTTAATAATAAATCAAAAAGCCATTTAAATTAAATCCTAAATCATATTCCATCATTTTCTGATTTAAATAAATCAATTATCAAAGTCTTGAAAGTCAAATCATCTAATCAGCATTAAATCAACATAATCATCATCTAACCCTGATTAAATGTTAATCCCACCCCACTTGCATTATCTAGATATCTCCACTTGCACAATAAATCAATTTTATTGATTTATTAAAACCTCATTTTCCCTCAACATGACAAGTCAAACATGGCATTTATTGCTGTTTTTCTTGTCCCCTTCTCAAAATTTATTGCAAATTTGAATTCAAATTCTCCCTCTCATGGGAACTCTTCCCAAATCTTGCACAACCATTGACCTATCATCATTTGACAAGTGTCATCTTCTCATTGGAGGATCTTTAGTCCCACATTCACCATCTTGGCCAATTTCTCATCAAGAAAATCTATAAAATGAGGCCTTCATTCTCATTCATGGATCAGAATTTTATGCAAGGTTACTCTCTTCATTTGAGATTTGATCTTGTCCATTTCACTCCATCATCTCCATTTGCATTTTATCATCTTGAGCTTTGATCAAGGATTGGGAAAGGGTCACTAGCACATGTGACACCAATCCACTATGGAATAGGTAACTTGCTTTTGTTTTCATAATGTTTTAGTCTTTCTATTATCATTTGTTGCATTTGGAAGCATTCACAAGGTATTTCATAGGGTCATGTTTGAAGAATTTGTAATTTACTAACCTTGTATGAAGCTTAGTCTTTTGCAGATTTCAAAAACATGCACCACAACATCAAACTAAGATCATGAGGTTATGAATGCTAGTGTCCATTAGATCCCCTTGACTATTGGACCTCCTAAATAATTCCTAAGAATCCCCTAATTCTTTATCCACCTTCACACAAACCACAAACTCAAAAATATACCTATCCTCATCCTTGAATAACCTAAGAACAATGTTTCAAAGAAACTGAGTCACAATACCATTGCTCATACATATAACACTAGGAACAATCTAAAACCAAGAAAAAAACCTTCAACATCCCTCCCATTTCCTAATCCCATCTTACCTAACCCTATCTTACTAGACCCTCCTCGTGGAAAGGAGTATGATCTTGTCAAAAAACTAAAGAATACTCCCGCTAATATCATTGCGGAACCTTATCCAAGCCTCCCCTCACTATCATAACATGGTTTAAAATTCCTTACAATAAGTTCTCATCCATTCTAATGAACAGCCGAATGACATAGCAGCCATGATTCAAGGACTAAATGCTAACATTTCTTTCCACCAAAGTGAACTCCCCCCTTTGGAAATGCAGAAACAAAATGAAGCATTCATTATAATAGCTATCCAAAAGATGGTAGGGATTAAGTGAACCCTTGTTGACAGTGGCTCAGCCCTTAATGTGTGTAGTGTAACCCTTTTGGATAGGCTTGGCATGGATAAATCAAAAATTCACCTTGATTCTTTATCTATTAAGGGATTTGACAATGTAAGAAAAAACTTCTGGGTGTGATCACTTTACCTATTAAATCCGGAAAAGCCACATTAGAAACACTGATCCATGTTATGCCCAATGATCTTTCATATAATCTTCTTTTAGGAAGATCGTGGATCCATGCAATGAATGGGGTGCCTTCTACTCTTCATCGTAAAATGAAATACATCTACAATAACAAAGTGTACACACTTGAAGCTAACCTTGAACCAAATAGTTGTTTGAACATTGAGAAAGGTAAAGAGAATCCTTTGACAACATTAACACCAACTACACAAGTGGAACCCATGCAATAGAATGACAAAGAAAAACATATTGAGGAATTCACGAAGCTATTAAAAGATGATTGGGGTTCCTTAGACTTTGAACCAACATTCATGGGAGAATACAAGATCATAAACAAAGAGTCTGAAAAGGGAAAAGAAAAAGTGGTAATGTCAACACAAAATTTGGAGGACCCTTCAAAAGCATCCACCTCAACCACTTTAGAAGAAACAAATTACACAACAAAATTTGATGAAGCTGGCTATCAACAACCTTCGAATCCAAAAGAAACAAAAAAAATTATGGAAGAGGTTATGAGCTTATGAAACAACTTGGATGTAGTGGAAAAGGATGTGGTGCTCGAGAACAAGGTATCTGTGTCCCTATAAATCCTTACACACAAGAACAACTCAGGGTCTTGGTTATTGTCCCTCAAAAGAAATAAACAAGCCTTCACTCAATATCAACACTATTACAAAAGATTCTTCTAAGCCGACTTTAACAATAGTGCATCCTAAACTGATAGAAATCAATGCTTTTGATTATTATCCTTTGATAGACATGAAAGAAACAAAGAAATCCTCGCTTAACATCAATGTCATCATGCAAAAAACTTACGATTCAAATTCCATAGATTTTACACCTTCCTTTAAAGAAGAGAACAAAATCTCACAATCTAAAGAGTCTTGTGTAGGTATGACAACCAATACTAAGCAAGAGATATCTTTGTTGCAAAAAAAAGAAACATCTCCTACTATAGATCAAGAGGGTATCTTGTTGAGACTCCTCCAAGATCATTTGATATCCCTCCCTCCAAGAACATGAAATAAATTTTACTACAAAAATTCATTTTATACATATCATAGAGTTCATGGTCAGGCTACTAATGAATGTAAGGTTTTAAGTGATAAAATTCAACATCTTAAGGAGTGTGGTGCTCTCTCTTATGTGTAAGCACCTATTTCCTCTAATTGATACTTATTTTCATCCTATTCGGCTCATCCTTTTCCTACGCTAAGTGGGGGCAAGGGGGTAGTTAGTCTTGTCGTTGTATGTCACTTGTCATTGTCTCTTCTGGCTAGTTGATTGTAAGAGCAAGCTTGGGATGTGGAAGACATGCCTTAAGTTGGCTCAAATGTGATGTACTGAGTTATACATTTTGGGGACAACCCCTTCTCTTCTCATGATGTACATAGATTATTGGAAACATATGACATGGCATAGGGATTTCTAAGTAAGATCTCATGTTTTCTTCTAGTGTAAAGAAATTGCTCACAGTAATGATGTTAGCAACCGCTTTAAAGTGGGGGCATACATCGACACTCATGTTTCATTGTGCAATTTTCTTTCCTTTTTCTTGTGATCCATCCTTTTCTTAGTGGTGTCATTGTGCTTGATATCCTCTAAGAGCGTGATATTTCTTTGAATCGTCCTCTATTGGAGACATTAGGCACAATGTTCCCTGTGTTGAGACCTCGCATGAACTAAGAAAAATCCCTTCGAACATCCCTCTTTCTTGTTGCATTGCATTTTTATACCTTATTAGAGTCATGGAGGTATGGATTTGATATGGTTTCTTAGGGCTCACCTAGTGGACAGCTAGCTTCACAAGCTCTTGTGAGCATGCATTTTTTGTCCTTATCATAGTCATGGGGGTATGAATTTGATATGGATCTCTTGTGGCTCACCTGGTGGAAAACTAGCCTCACTAGCCCTTATGAGCATGCATTTTGTTTTCATAACGGACATCATGTTCCACTTGTAAACCATTTTTGGACAAATAGGGCCTAGATCCGGTCCACAGCGTGTTGGATGACCAATTGAAGCTTTGACATGTTGCATTTTATTCTTCCTTTTTTTCTTTTTCTATCTTTGATGGTGTATGTTGGCAATCTGGTTATGGCTTCATATATCATCCGCAAGTGTGTCCCTTTGTGCCTATGTTGGTTTGGCATAGGATCCCAATCTTGGAGGCTTGGCCACCCTCTTGGTTATTGTCATCCTATCTTACTAGCATTCGTACATTTGAACCCCTCTTGATTGTGTGGTTGGATACTTTAGTGTGAGTTTGAATCAAGTTCATCCTCTCACTAAAGTGGGGGATAAATGTAGTGTGGGAAATGCACACCCTTACATTTTCACACTTGTTTGGGCCCACCTTGCTTTATTTGTCCTTATTTATGCCTTAATAGGTCCTATTTTGCATCTGCAAGCCTAATAAACTATATCTTTTTATGGCTAATCCCGAAAAACATAAAAAGGGTAGATGATAATTTAATGATTCTGGATGAGTGTCCTTATTTTTGGTCTAGGAATAAGATGCCACCTAGGGCATCTTTTTCCTCCAAAGGTCTTGGGACCCTCTTTTCAAAAGCACCTTAAAAAGCACCCTTTTTGGAGTCTGTGCCCCAAGTTTCAAGCCTTAGGACTAAGATGCCACCTAGGGCATCTTAGACCCCTTAGGTAATTTTCAAGCTTTAATTTCAAATCTAGGTAGGATTTAGCCTCCTTTAATTAATGAATTCATATGTCGGCTTGTTGTGGTGTAATTTCAGCATATTAAGCATGAATAAGTATAAATACAAGGTTTGTTCACTCATTTTCATCCTAGAAGTTTCATGCAAGCATCTTTATAGCAAGTTTGAGTTCACAAGAGTATTCAAGAGCAATTCATTAAACATTTGGAGTCATCATCAAGATTCAAGCATCATGTAAAGATATTCTTGCATCATGTGTGTTTTTGAGCTAACATTTGTGATGTAGGGTTTTGATTTAAGCAAGCAATTCAAGTCAAGATCTATCAAGCATTCAAGCATTTCAAGATCTAAATTCAAGCTAGCAAGTTCACACAAGTTTGTAGATTTCATAACAAGGGTTTGGTGAGTTGCAACATAGCACTTTGTTCATTCATAATTTCCCTTCATTATTTCATTTCATTCCAAGGTTTAATTACCAACAAGGGGCTTGACCAAGGCAAACCCCCATTTAGTAACAATCAACAAGTTTTTCTTCTCTAGTGTTTTTGTGTTTACAAATTTAGGTTGAAGACTTGAAGATCATTTGAAGTGTAGAGTTGTAAAGTTGCAAAGCTACATTGCAAAGTTGTCATCTTCATGGAAAGTCACCTATAGGCTAGATCTAGAAGTTTCAGGACCTAAGATCCGAGAAGAAGAATGTGTAGACATTGAGCCTCAGGATCACCTTTAGAAATTGTGTAAATTCAGATCAGGACTAAGACAACAAGAAGGGCATCTTAGTACTCCTGGAGGTATTTTTAGAGATTCTTTCAGATCCGGTTCTGACATTCGAAGATTCTATTAAATAGGTGCAGGACAACTGAGAGGGGGGGTGAATAAGTTGTCACACAAGTTCAAACTTAAAACTTTATCACTTATCAAATCTTCAACCACACTATTCTGTTATTAAATATGAGCATGAAACATTGATAACAGAAAGTAAATCAACACAATGAACACCAAATTTTTATGTGGAAAACCCAATAAGGGAAATACCATGACGAGGGTTAACTCACACTATATAGTATTTTAAAAAGGAGACTCACTACTAAAAGGACCCACTGTCCAAGTACAAAGGCTCACTTCCTACAAAAAGGACTCACTGTCCAACAAGAGGCTCACTACCTACAGAAAAAGAGGCTCACTACCTACAGAAAAATTATACAAAATAGAGTAAGGCTTTACAACCCAAAAATGAACTGAAAAGATGCTCCTAACATGTGCTGATACAGTTCCTGATATGCTCACAGCTACTTCCTTTCTGATCATACCTTCACTTTCATTACCTCTTCACTATTTCCTCTGTCACTTTCCTATAGACTCGCTACACATATTCACACACACCTATTCGTACTTACTCACTCTACCAAATTGTTCACCATATACTTATATATATACCCGATCTCCATCATAGGAACTAATTAGGTTGGCTCCATGAATTATTTTCAAAATTCTTTAACCGTTATTATGTCGGCTCCAATAGTTCACAAAATATTTCCAAACACACAAAACAATCTTTAGCACATTCCATCATGTTGGATTGAACCAAGAAATAGGTCACACATAAGTTTTCACATCAAATCAAAATTAACTTAACAAGTCGGCTAGGAATAATCTTCAACACAACAAGGTAACAATCAATATGTTGGTTGCAACTACACTGTATGATCACCAGAGCATGAAATAACCTGATCATGCACACCTTTAACATCCATCAGTAGTTTCCCAAAATCACAACCAGAGATTATCATCCACGGAGAAGTGTAGACTAGAATACCAGATAGGCAACCAAAAATACTGGACCAGCCACTAGAGAGGATAAGCACTAGTATAAGTGTTGGATGTTGTGGTTGTGTTGCTAATACATGGTTATCATTGATGTCAACACTATTAGCATTAATGTCTTAGAGGCTGTATATGTCGAGGATATTGAGAAAATTGTAAATGTCAACACTAAGTTGCAGGTTGTCGGTTGTGAAGTGAATTTCAGTCTGTCGGTGAGTTCAATACGTTGATGATCAGAGGTTGTGGATTAAAGGGTTTCCTGTCAAGTATATCTTGTTTATCCACATTAAGTTTCAAAGATCCGTGTGAAGACTTGTTCGTGTTATGAATATTTTTATTCTGACAGTCATTATGTTGCTTCAATTGATGTTCCTGAATGAAGATGATGCAATTTTAGTTAGTTCAGTTGTTGTGGAAGCTTCTCTAGTGATTCATGATGTTTGTGGATGTTTCTAGATCATGCTTTAGTTGTGTTGCACGTCCTCATTGATCATTGTGCTCGTGATTCAATATTTTCTCTTGCATGTTCATGTTTTTCATGTTCTTGGCCGATAGGGTGTTGAAGCATGTTGTGGATCTTCGAGGATTAATTTTTGAAGGTGGTTCATGTTTGAGAATTTTATTTTGGGTCTTCACTATGTTTTGGATAACCTTGGTTGATTCACATTAATAATCTTTATTGTTTTGGGCCGACAATTTGTATTCATTTTATTATTTTCTTTAGGCCGACTTGTAGCGATGTAATTTCTTGTTGCAGATATATAAGAGTGATTGTTTTATCATTTGAAGGCATGAGTATGTAAAGTGTGTGAGTTCTATGTGTAAATATTGTTTAGATATTTTGAAGGCAGAAGCAGAGTGTGAAGAAGAGTGAAGAAGTGTTCATGTGCTTAACCGGAACTGTAATTAGGCATTAGTAGATGCTATCTTTCTCAATTCAAATCTTGTGGATGTAATTCATATCTTTGTAAGATAGTGTGTCTTCCTTTCTGTAATTGAGCAGTGAGCTCTAGGTAGTGTGCCTGAATGCATGTGTGTTCCCCATTCATATTTCTTTATACTTTTAATAGGGTATAATCTTGTGGACTGACCTCCACCATGGTTTTTCCCCTAACATGGTTTCCATGTAAAAAATATTGGTGTTACGTGTGTTTCTGATGTGTTGTTGATTTATGCTTTCATGATTATTAATTAGATTTGAGAATAAGCATAATAAGTTGAATAATTTTGAAATTATATGACAACTCATTCACCTGCCCCTCTCATTGTCTACCCTTGTGTTGCCAACAATTGGTATTAGAGTAGGTTCCTTGGAAGAAGTTTAATAGCTTAAGGTGATCTAGGATGATGCCACACTAGAAGGATAGTCCAAGATTTGATGGAACAAATTATTCTCTATGGAAGACTTGAATGGTGGAATGCCATCTGAGATGCATTGGTGAACCCTACTGGAGAATTACAAGCAATAGGTATGTTATCCCTCAAAATGGTCCTACTACTACTATTGAGATTAGGGATGATGAGTACAATATCAAGGCTAAGGAAGCCATTGTTGAGCGCTTTGACCATCTCTCAGGATGAAAATGTTATGACTCAAGACTCTTATGAGTATCGGAAAATTCAGAAACTTTTGTAGGCTGAAGGTGATGGTATCGTGAAGATCGCTGGGTTACAAAGCTTCAAGGGAAATATGAAATGTTGAGAATGGGTGATGATGAGAACATTACTACTTTCATGCAAAGAGTGAATGAACTTGTGTGTGGTATCGATGTGTCAGGGTGGGATAGTTGGAAGAATAATGCAGATTATTGCTAAAGCGCTTAGATCCTTTCTTGCTGCATACAAAGTCAAAGCTACTGCTATTGAGGAGCTCTAAACTCAGAACAAATGTAACAAGAGACATGTTGATTGGTAAGCTTATTGCTTTTGAGTTGAGTGAATTTGGTGATGCTCTTGCTAAGATAGAATTTGCATTCAAGGCTACTACTTTTGGAAGAGATAAGCAAAGATATGATTTGGGAGAAAGTTCTTCTAGAAAGGTATTCAAGTATGAAGAGGAAATGAGAGAGATTGAAGAAGAAGAGAGAAAGCTAGAGGAGCTTGATGCACTTATTGTCAAAAGGGAAGCTAGAGGAGAAGGTAAGTATAAAGGAAAATTGCCTATTAAATCTTTTTCTTGCAATAAGATATGTAATTTTGCATCAAGGTGTCCAGAAAGAGTCCCTAAGCTAAGACATAACAAGCCTAGATTTCAAAGAAAGTGTTATTATGCTACTGATGAAGGTGTGACAGATGATGAATATGATAAAGGGAATGCAAGTGAAGACGAATGGGTATTTATTGCTATCAAGGAAAATGATCCAGCCCCTACTGAGTCTATTAGTTGCTCAAATGTGGAGAAAGCTCTAGCTGCTTGAGTTGAAGAGAAAGACGAATGGGTGATTGAGAGTGGATGCTCTCATCACATGAAAGGTGATAAAAGTAAATTTGTGAGTATGGAAAAGTATGATGGTGGTGTTGTAAGATTTGGTGATGACAAAGCTGGTGTAATTTGTGGAAGAGGATCCATTTCTCTTTGATGGTAAGAATAATACTAATGATGTTCTTTTTATGTGGAAGGTTTGAAGCATAATCCTTAAGTGTCGCATTTATGGTCGTGACAAGGGATACAATCTTCAATTCAAGAATGGAAAGTGTAGAATATTGGGAAGCGTGGAAATGTGATTGCTTTTAGGTAATAAAACAGGCAGTAACATCTTCACCAATGCTACTAGTAAAAGTTGTTCAATTGCCTGCTGATGAAAGTTGGTTGTGGTATAGGAGAATGTGTCATGTAAGCTTTGATAACATTTTCAAGAAAAGTTCTATTAAGGCTTTGAGATATCTTCCTAAGTTGATGAAAGCTACTAATACTATATGCGAGGAAGTTCAATTAGGGAAGCAAACTAGAGTTTCATTTCAGAGCAAACAATATTGTTCAAATGAATTGTTGGTTTCTGTTCATATTGATTTGTGTGGTCCTTCTAGAGTTAGAAGTTTATATGAGCATTAACATGTACTTCATGTTACTTATTGATGATTACTCTAGATTGATGTGGGTTACTTTCTTAAGGGAGAAATCTAAAGCTTTGGAGAAATTCAAGACTTTTAAGGCTATGGTTGAGACAAAGACGGGTCTGAAGATTAAATGTTTGAGATTAGATAAAGGTGGTGAATTCACTTCTCATGAGTTTAATTCTTTTTGTGAAGTGCATGAAATAAAGAGACAATTATCTGCCCCATGAACCCCTCAACAAAATGGAGTTGTGGAAAGGAAGAACAGGACAGTTCAAGATGCTGCTAGGACTATGATGCTGGAAGGAAATGTCCCTCATATCTATTGGAGAGAAGCTGTGAGTATTGTTGTTTACATCCTCAACCGGGTACAAGTTAAAGGTGATACTGGTAAGACCCCTTTTGAGCTCTGGACTGGTCATAATCCTACTATTAGATATTTCAAAATCTTTGGGAGTAAATGCTATATTAGAAGAGATGAAGAGATAGGAAAGTTTGATGCTAGGAGTGATGAAGGAATCTTTCTTGGTTATTCTACTAAGAGTAAGGCCTACTGGTGTTACAATAAGAGATTGAGGAAAGTAGTTTAAAGTGCAAGTTTCAAGGTTGATGAAGACATAGCGAGACCATCTATAACCTTTGGATATGATTCAGATGATCAAAATAATAGTTCAGTAACATGAAAGAAAGTTCAAACTCAAAATCAAGTTCAAATCATTTCGGTGAATCAAGAAAGTCAAGAGGAAGGAACTAGTGAAAGTGTAGAAGAGAGATCACAAGAGCCAAAAGTTCAAGAACATCCTAAGACTCCAAGGTATGTAAGATTAAATCATTCAAAAGATCAGATTATAGGTGATAAGAAAAAAGGTGTCCAGACTAGGAGAAGGATTGCATAAGAATACTGTCTGATTTCAAAGACTGAGCCTAATAATGTGAATGAAGCATGCAACGATGACCATTGGGTGGAAGTAATGAAAGAAGAACTACAACAAATTAAGTAGATTACTACATGGATTCTTGTTCCTAGACCTAAGGACAAAAATGTAATTGGAACTAAATGGGTCTTTAGAAACAAGTTGAATGAGCAAGGTGAAGTTGTTAGAAACAAGGCAAGATTGGTGTGTAAAGGATATTATCAAATGGAAGAAATTGAATTTGAAGAGACTTTTTCCCCTGTTGCTAGGATTGAAGCTGTGAGATTATTTCTTACTTATGATGCTTAAAAAAATTACAAGGTTTATCAGATGGATGTCAAGTCAGCATTTCTAAATGGTGAACTAGAAGAAGAGGTGTATGTAGAGCAACCTGATGGATTTCAATTGACTGATTAGGGAGATATGGTTTTTCGGTTGAAGAAAGCATTGTATGGACTTAAGCAAGCCCCAAGAGCATGGTATACACCAAATTGGACAAGTATTTATATAAGCTTGGATTCAATAAAGGTAATGCTGATAGTAATCTGTATTTCAAGATTGATCATGACAAAGATCTGATTGTTGAAGTCTTTGTTGATGATATCATTTTTGGAGGAGATGATAGTTTGTGCATGAAGTTTGCGGATGAGATGCAGAATGAGTTTGAGATGTCTATGATTACGAGATGAAATTATTTTTGGGATTGCAACACTCGCTAGATAATGGATTTCATATCTCACCAAGTATGTGAAATAATTGGCAAAGAAGTTTGGGTATGGAAGATTCAGCTAGTTGGTGCAACTCCATGGAGACGGATGCAAGTTGACACAAAATGATGATTATCTAAAAGAAAATCAAACTAGATATAGATCAATGATTGGTGGAATACTTTATTTGACTCAAACTAGACCAAATATCATGAATGTTGTATGCATTGTTGCAAGATTTCAAGCTGATCCTAAGGAATCTCATGTAACTATTGTGAAAAGCACTTTTCAAATACTTGAAGGGAATAGTTGATTTTGGCTTGTGGTACCCTCAAAGATGATGATCTTAACTTGAGTGGTTTTACCTGAGCGCCGCATTGGGTGGGTGATGCGGATGAATTAAAAGTACTAGTGGTGGTGCATTTTTCTCTTTGGTAAGAAGCTTAATTGTATGGTTAAGTAAGAAGCAGAATGCCATTTCTTTATCTACTATAGAGGCAAAATATATTGTTGCTGCTAATAATTGTACTCAAGTATTATGGATGAAGTAGATGTTGAAAGATATCAGAGTTGTGTATGATGAACCCATTGTTATATTCTCGCGGATAATTGAAGTGCAATTTCACATTTCTAAGAATCTAGTGTTGCATTCAAAACATCAAGCATACATCTAATAAGTTTCACTTTTTGAGAGAGAAGGTGAGTGAAAAAGGAAGTCGTGATTGGAGTATGTGCCTACTAAGGAGCAGATTGTAGATATCTTTACAAAGCCATTGCCTAAGGATACTTTTGATTATATTAGAGGGAAGCTAGGGGTGATTACCCCTCCTAATAAGAACTAAGATGCATTGACTTGTGTCAATCTGTGCATTTCATAGTCATATTTTGATCTGGATTGATGTTGTGGTGGTTGCTACTTAGGGGGAGTAGTCAGATGTTCAGATATCTAGTTCAGAGCTTGTGTGGAAAAAAGAGATCTTTGTCATTGATGTTAAAGGGGGAGAAGAGTCATGTGAAAAATTATGAATTATCTGAGGAAAAGAGTCATGTGAGAGAAGAGTTGTTGAGGAGAAAAGAGTCAGAACCTAAGGGGGAGTAAGTGCCGAAGATAGTTGCATTGATGGTGTTTTTCACATCATGTGTTGCCATCAATGCCAAAGGGGGAGATTGTTGGATGTTGTGGGTGTAAGTTGCTAATATTTCAACGTCATTGATGCCAACACTATTGTAATTACGCCTGAGAGGTCAGAGAAGTCAAGGATATTGAGAAAATTGTAATGAAATAAGCGTAAGCTGTCGTAGCCAGAAGTGGGAAGTTCTACCGGTTTGCGGAGTTCTGCAGACATTGATGATCAAAGGTTGTGGATTAAAGGGTTTCTTTGTTGAGTATATCTATTTTACCCAATGCTAGTTTCGTGAGATCCCAAGATGAAGATTCAGTATTCTAACAAATCATTCTGCTGTTTCCGCAGATGTTCTTGAATGAAGATACAGCGATGCAATTTTAGTTAGTCTCGCTTGTTAACGCGATGCTTCCTCGGGTGATTCATGATGTTTATGGATATTTCTAGATCGCGGTTTCATCTCTGCGGTTGCATGCCCCCATTGATCAAGCAGCTCACAATTCAAGATTTTGTCTTTATGTGGTTCATGTTTTTCATGTTCTTGGTCGATGGTGTTGAAGCATGGTTGTGGATCTTCGAGTATCAATTTCTTGTGGTTCTCGCCTTGAGAATTTTATTTTGTCTTCACTATGTTGTAATTTAATCTTGGTTGATTCACATTAATAATTCTTTTATTGTTTTAAATACATTTTGTATTCATTTTATTATTTTCGAGGTCGACTCTTGTAGCTATGTAATTTCTTGTTGGATATATATAAGAGCCATTGTTTTATCATTTGAAGGCATGAGTATGTAAAGTAAAAGCGAAGTCCTATGTAATGCAGTATTGTTCGACCTTTCAAAGGCGTAAGTAGAGTGTGAAGAAGAGTGAAGAAGTGCGGTTCATATGTGCTTAACCTGAACTGTAATCGCATTAGCAGATGCTATCTTTCTCAGTTCAAATCTTGTGGATGTAATTCATATTTTGTAAGACAGTGTGTCTTCCTTTCTGTAATTGAGCAGTGAGCTCTAGGTAGTTCGCCTGAATGCATGTACATTCCGCATTCATATTTCTTTATACTTTGAATAGGGTATAATCTTGTGGACTGACCTCCACCATGGTTTTACCCCTAACAGGGTTTCCACGTAAAAAATATTGGTGTTATGTGTGTTTCTGATGTGTTGTTGATTTATGCTTTCATGGTTATTAATCAAATCTGAGAATAAGTATAATAAGTTGAATAAGTTTGAAATTCTATGACAACTGATTCACCCGCCCCTCTCAGTTGTCTGCCCTTGTGTTGCCAACAATAAGAGTACTAGACCTAGCTTCCAGCATATTACCAACATGGTGAAATCAATGATAACAAATAGATAACTTTACTCATTTTTCCAACAATCTCCCCCTTTTTCATTGATGGCAGCATGTGAAATTTTTTCTCTCTCTCTCCCCATTTGACATCAATGGCAAAGGGTGCCAAAAATGCATGCAAACATGGTGACATCAAAATTTCAAAAAGATTTTCAAAAACCTCAAAAAATTCCAACAATCCAGATCAATTAAGCAAGCATAAATTAATTGAAGATGACACTCTTCACATGAAACACCTTCTTATACCTTTCTTTGAGAACTGGATACAACTTCTTCCAGTTAAAAACAACAGACTCCAATTTTGTGCATGTAGTTTCCAATAATCCCAACAAAGTAAAAGAGGGTGACCAATTTACATCAGAACATTGTTTCTCAATATCTTCAGCATCAACAAGAATTTTGGAAAGATGATCTAACTGGACTTCAAAAATTTCTTTAAGAATCCAGAAGGTCTTTGTCACATCATCTCTCTATCTTTGTGTAATGATCAGTTTAGCCTAAAGTTCACTAACTCTTATCCTTTGTTTCCCTTCTTTATCTTCAAACATGTCAAATTTCTTTCCAATATCATTCACTTGGGCTTCAATCGCTTCAATTCTGCTTCTAAAGTTGTCTACAACTCAACAGGCCACCGAAGACAATACTTGTAAACATCTAAAATTTCTTTAACACACTTCTTAGTTTATACAATCAATCCAGACAATCTCTACATAGCCTTTTTACATCTTCTTTCAACCAAGATTCCCATCTTGCATCCTTCCAGACCTTCAAGCAACATCCTTTCTTCAACAATCTCAATTAGATTCTTTGCCAAGAAATCAGAAACAACAAATACTTCAACACCTTTCCAAAGTAGATAATCTACTAGCACATCATCAATTTTCAGTCTATCAATAGGTGAGGTAGCATCCCATAATTCACCAATCTTCTTCATTTTTCCTTCAACTATCATAGAATGGATATCATCAGGATCAGGGGATTTAGTATCAGTCAACATTTCTCTCTCCTTCTCATCTGAAATATCAATGATGTCTTTAGCCATTTCCTTTCTCCTTTTCAATTCTAGACGGGAATCACTGATAACAACTTCCAATTCTCTTTTCCTAGATGAAGAGCCTACTTTGAATCGACTCAATGCATATATACTAGAGCAAGGGTTTGGTCGTAAGGATGATAAATACGATCTGCATATATTTTCATTATCTTCCAAAGACTCTAGATGTCTGTAAATTTGTTTTCCAATAGGGATACCAGATTCCCACACCACATTATCTTGTCCCGGTAGAGAATTTAGAAAGTAAAACACCAGGCATACCAACAAGGATCCAAAATGAAACGAATAATTCTCAATCAATGACATTCAAATATTTTCAAGCAAATTCTCAAGTAACAAGCTACATAAATCGAATTGTCTATTCTCCTTAACCATCATGTGGGAAATGTGTATGATAATAGCTGAAGTTGAGATTTCACGATCCCTGAAATAAATTTTGTATGAGATACCATATGCAACATACCTAATGGCCGAGTCAACAAGTGTATCAATCAACAATGCTCTCTGATCTTTGCCAATGGCAGTCAGCTCCACCACATCTTTATATCTCACAGTTTTCTTTCCAAGAATTTCTCCAACACTGCATAATCCAGTGATCACTTCAATTGCTTCCTTCGAGATCAATTAGGGTTTTTCCAAAACAATGTTTCCATCCTTAAGATAGTTCAATAAGAATAGGATAAATTCCTTATCTAAAACCCATGAAAATTCACTCCACAAATCCATCCCTAGGGTTTTTATATTCTGTAATTCGACTTCGCTCAACCCTAGTTCAATTTCCTTCATTTTCCTATGATCGTATTCTTCTACTTCGACCCTTTTTAGCTTCAGAGAGGCAACACCACACGAGCCACTATCCATTGCTTAGCTTTCTTGAAATTCAATGATACATCTTCAATTTTCTTCTTTCCTTATGCAAACAGAGAGAGGGTTTCCAAATTACCTGAATCAATCTTCAAATTCCCTTCAGAAACACTTTGAGCACGCCTCAAGAAATCTTTAGAGCACTTTCTGACGATTTTAGATGCACACATAACCAAAAAGAATCACAAATTTCTACTTATCCACCATCGTGTTTTACCTAAGCGCATTAAATGTGGCAAACACAAAAAAGCTAGTAAACACACACTGCACTTAGCACATGAAACCTTCAAATGGTCGTCTGCAAATCCTCATACCAACATATTTTTCTCCGGTTCTTCTTCTAGAACTTCTGAACATAAATTCTTCACATTTTGACCACGTGCCAGCCTCTGACACGCCATTCTTCTAGGGATTTTTTATGATCTTCTGATAATGCTCCCCCTAAGACCATGCTAGGTATAAATTTTGAATAAGTCATCTATACTAGATGAGGGTACAGACACATCATGAGTCTCATATTTCTCTTCTTCTTCTTCTTCTTCTTCTTTCTTCTTCCAAGTCTTCTCCATCTCTTGCTTCATCTCTTCTTTATCAATGTTCTTTACCGGTTCATTCTTCTCTTCCGGAACAAATTTCTTTCCTTTCTTATTCTTGCAAACTTTAGATATATGTCCAGGTTTATTGCAGTTATAACAAATCACACCTTTCTGATTAGACTGTCCTCCATTATTCCTCGATTTACACTGATTTGCTTTGTGTCCAAATTTATTGCAGGCATAGCAGTAGCCATTAAAGTATTGATTCCTTTTGCCTTCATTAAAACTGAGATCTGCATTCTATAGCCTTATGTCTAAAATTCCCACATTCAAAACATTTTCTAGAAAGAGATACAGAAAAATGGTTTATCCTACTTCTACAATTGGTTGCTCTATGACCATATTTGTTACAAGAAAAGCAAACACCATCAAAATAGGGGTACCTTTGTGCATTAGGCTGTTTCATAGGCGATCGTCTTGTAAAATTACTTCTCTACTTCCTCTTACCTTGATTCTTCACATCTTTAGAACATTCACCGGTATCAACTCCTAAGCCACCTTTGTCTTTACATGGTTTCTGTCCTGGAAGCAATTCTTCAAGTTTACCGGAGCTAGATCTGAAATTATTTTCACAGAGTTTAGCCTTCTCTAATTCCACTCTCAAATTTACTATCTCTTGCTCGAGTTTGGAACATTCTTTAGACTTGTTCTACACCATTGTATTCAAACATTCTTCAATCCTCTTCTTTTCTTCTATTGTCATTTTCAGTTCAATTATCTCTTGTTTTAGCTATTCACTTGCATCTCATTGTCTTTCCTTAAATTTCTTCAACCGTTCCTTCAATTTCTGAACACATTCATTTGCTTCATCAAGATTCTCTTTCAAATCTTTTTTTTCTCTTTCCACTTTATCAAGATCTTCAAGAGCAGTCTGAAGTTCTCCTTTGTCATTCATTATCTCCATCTTCAGGATCTCCCTCAAGCTATTAGACTTTACTGGAGCACCCAAGAGCTCTAATACCAATTGTTAAACAGGCACAAGACAACTGAGAGGGGGGTGAATTAGTTGCCACACAAGTTCAAACTTAAAACTTTATCACTTATCAAATCTTCAACCACACTATTCGGTTATTAAATATGAGCATGAAACATAGATAACAAAAAGTAAATCAACACAATGAACACTAGATTTTTACATGGAAAACCCATTAATGGAAAAACCATGGTGAGGGTTAACTCACACTATATAGTATTTTAAAAAGGAGGCTCACTGCCAAAAGAAGGACTCACTGTCCAAGTACAAATGCACACTGCCTACAAAAAGGATTCACTGTCCAACAAGAAGCTCACTGCCTATAGAAAAATTATACAAAACAGAGTAAGGCTTTACAACCCAAAAATGAATTGAAAAGATGCAACTAGCATGTACTAATACAATTCCTAATATGCTCACACTTGTTGCCTTTCTAATCACACCTTCACATTCATTACCTCTTCACTATTTCCTCTTTCACTTTCCTACAGACTCGCTACACATATTCACACACACCTATTCGTACTTACTCACCCTCTCTACCAAACTATTCGCCATATACTTATATATATACCCGATCTCCATTGTAGGCACTAATTAGGTCGGCTCCATGAAGTATTTTCAAAATTCTTTAACTATTATTATGTCGGCTCCAATAGTTCACAAAATATTTCCAAACACACAAAACAATCTTTAGCACATTTCATCATGTCGGCTCGGACCAAGAAATAGGTCGTACATAAGTTTTCACATCAAATCAAAATTAACTTAACAAGTCGGCCAGGAATAATCTTCAACACAAGGAAACAATCAATCCATTGGTTGCAACTATGTTGTACGAGCACGAGAGCATGAAATAACTTGATCATGCATGCCTTTAACATCCATCAATAGTTTCCCAAAATTTCAACCAAAGATTATCATCCATGGAGAAGTGCAGACTAGAATACCGGATAGGCAATAAAAAATACTGGACCAACCACTAGAGAGGATAAGCACCGGTATAAGAGTACCGGACCCAGCTTCCAACATACTACCAACATGGTGACACCAATGACAAAAAATAGATAACTTTACTCATTTTTCCAACAGATTTTGTGTTTGCCTCGAAAAACAACAACATGACTAAGACAATAGTAAGGGCAGCTCAGTCCTTAGCATATTTTGACAGTAGTTTTGCATTTTCAAAATCCTTATCACATTTCTAGACTTCCTAGGTACATACATCCTAACTTGTTACTTAATTTTGTCATTTGCACTCATTATTTGGCTTGCATTACTAGGTTTTGTGAGTTGAATGTCAAGTTGTCTTTTCCAAGCTTTTGCTTGGCGGTGAACCCTTCAAAGCCTAAAGAATCTTCCTAGGTCTCCCTTGTTGAGAATTTACTCACCTTTGTGTTGATAATCAATCTAATTTGGGATCCTAGGTTTCCTTGAATGAACCATCCCCCAATAATAAAAAGGGAAAATATAGGATTAGGGATTCCTTTCTCGTATTGTGAGTCCTCTTTTCCACCAACACTTTTCCACACAGTTCAAGAGGAACATGTAGAACATCACTGAAGCATGAATAAGCTATAGACTGTTGTTGAATGATGATTGATGTAGTGCTGAAATAAAAAACCTATAGAAATAGGAATATAAGTGTCCATATGGAAAATGCTCCATCTCACCAAAATGCATGGGTAATCAACCATTGATGTACACTACATCTGACTAGTACATAGAAACAAGAATCAGATACATAGATCACTTTAAAATGTGAAACCAAGGAAGCATTAAGACCAATAGTAGAAACCTCCCAATAATATGGAAAATGGAGAGCCAAGACATGTATACTAAAACTATGTGAAACCAAGAAGTGCATATAGGAGAAACAAATTGCTTATAAAAGGGTGTGCAAACTATGAAACACATGTATGAGGAAAGAATCACCAACATTTACTACTATCGTGGAAGGGACACTCACTTGATGAAGGTGTGATGGCAAACCAAAGGCATACATCAACCCACCAATGACACTTTATATCATAGTGTGAGTACAAAAGGCACAACAGGATGTGCAAAATCCCTAAAATGTATACACCAAACACACATCAACCCCCCAATGACACTTTATCTCAGTGTGTCTACAAAAGAGAATGTGCATAAAAATATGTCTAAATGCCCAAATAAGACACAATACTGGAAATACATGTAGAACAGCTAAAAATGAGTCATGCCACGCAAACTAAAATTTTCCAGGAGCTAAGACATCCAAGTAATTCACCAGAGTGTGAAAACACAAAAAAATGAATAAAATGTATTTGGATATAAATATGAAAAAAGTGCATGGATAGATGTGAAAAACTCTAAAAGATCGTCCCAACGTCACTAGAATCACAAAAAATGAAAAAAAAAAGTCAAAAGTTATGAGCTTGGGACCGAAAATAATAGCTTTGACTTCAACAAGCTATAGAATACACCAACAACAAAAAAACGATGATGAGACCCACACCACTGGAAAGCTTACGGAACCAACTTGCCAACAATATCTTGTTTTCCCAATTTCAATATTGTACGCCCAAGTTATGGTCAAAGAAAAAAAACCTCCTTTAGGGCACAAGGAAGGTTTAAGGGGGCCTTGACCAACGGTTATACCATTGACATTTGATACCATGCTAGAATTGTGAAAAACATGAGCCACTAGATCAAACAATGAACAAAGAAACCTTCTAACAAGAGATCTGCAAACAATA
>VDFB02256132.1:145109001-145342777 GCA_007258455.2 Sequoia sempervirens
TATGGATGATGCATTGACTTTTGCTTCAACTTTTATTTCAAGGAAACTAATTTAGATATAAATTTCTAAAAATTAAATAGTTTTCAAAAACTTGATTTGGTTTAAATTCTTACAAATAAGCACTTGTTCTTCAACATGCTAAAGAAAAAAGACACAACAAAAATCCTAAAATGATTTGATCTAAGGTTGGGCTAGGACTATGGATGATATACTAACTTTGGATTCAACTTTTGTTTCAAGGACACTAAATTAGATATTTATTTCAAAAAAATAATAAGTTTTAAAAAAAGTGAGCTGGTTTAAAGGTTTACAAATAAGCATTTATTCTAAACAACACACGAAAGAAAAAAGACACAACAAAAGGCCTAAAATTATTCAATGAGGGTGTATCAATCCCAATGGGCAAGCACATATATACTATCTACCAATGGTGTGGGTAACTAGAGAATACAAGGTTATGGACCACATATGGACCCCTTATATTGGAGGCTCAAGTATTTTTCAAGATTAGCTCTACCTCTACCAGTTAGAGCCACATTTTGGGTAACATAAAATATTTTTGATGGTCTTATACTAGGCTAGACAAGGTTTTCTATGGTATCACTAGTCTACTAGAAGGGTGCACATGGGGTCTAGATCTATGAATCAAAGCCCATCTACAAGCATATACTAAGTAAATGGTATATCACGTTGTGTCTTGATGAAACAAGAGCCAAAAAGCTATACAAAACATGATGGTGACTCTTTTGAAGTACACCTTTTATTCTCCCCCTTTATACACCCCAGATGATTAATTTGGTTGAGGTTGTCCTCTAAGGTGATGACATCCCTAGTAGGCCTCTTAGAAAGAAAAACAAGATATAACTTATTTATGATCCCCAAAACTACCTTAAGGCATCAGAGGAGAGCATACCACCAATCAAACAAAAAAAGCACCCATAAATAAAAATGGTAGATAATGAATAATTCAACAAACATTTTACAAAACAACAAAGAATATTAGTTTAGAACCTTTGTCTCAAACTAGTGTTTTTGTTCTAAACTAAGCATTTGCAATCAATATTAGATTTGTTAACATAAAATGATAAGCACTAAATACCATAATATCAACCATAAATGTGCATTTGCTAATATTTTGAAAAATAAGCTGAAAAATTAAACCATTTGAAACAAAATTATACTTATGAACTTAGACCACTTAACATAAAAAAAAATTGGACAATTGGGCTCAAAGACTTAAACAACTCAAATTTAAAGGTTTGAACAATTTGAATTTCTAGAATTCAAGCAATTTGCATTCAAAGTTTTAGATGATTTTTACCCAGCAAATGATTTACCTAGCAAAGTTTAAGCAAATGATTTCAATATACAAAAACTAAATGATATATATATATCATTTTTGGCCAAAAAAAAAATAAAACCATAAATATAGTGTTATGCCCTTACCCCTATAGTGTGTATTGGGTTATGAGTTATAGTTAGCTTGTGGCTACCTTAACTCTTAATTAAGTCATATTATCATTATTATATTGTTATTTAGTTATTTAGGTCAGCCTAGGGCTTATATAGGGTTATCTAAGTCAACCTCGGTGATATCCTAGCCGTAAATAGGTATATATAGGAGGCTGTGAGTCTTATTTCATCATCTTGAGTATTGTGTTCTTATTGAAGACTATTGGAGGTATCCCCCTTGAAGTGGATTAGGAGGTTGCTCCCTCGAAGTGGCATTTTATTATCAATTATTTTCATCATATTTCATATTATATTCTTTTGTGCAAGTTGTTTCATTACAAGTGGTATTAGAGCATGATCTTGGCATCATTACGACAAGGCATTTTTTCAATTTTGAAGGTCATTTTGTGAAATCTATATCTCCTATATTTTGGTGCTTTTTTATCTGATTTTTAAAGTATTTTTTGAAGGACGTTTACAAGAAGCTATAGACCAAATTTTAGAAGAATTGGAGTAGAATTGAGCGAGTTATTGTAGAATTAGGGTTTTTGTCCAATTTATTTGGAAAGTGCATATCTCCCACATATTGAAGAATTAGTTCCTGATTTTTTGTGGGTTTTTGAATACATCTTAGAGGAGGCTAAAATAAAATTTTAGAGTAATTGAAGCAGAAATAAGCTATTTATTATAAAATTAGTGTTTCCAACAAATTCACTCTCAAGGTTGCAAATCACCTAATTTTTTAGATATTTTTCTATTAAAGTGTGACCTAGGTCTTGGTAAGTTATAGAAAAAAAATAGATTATTTTGACTTCATTTATGTTATTTATTGCAAAATTATCTTTCTAGAACTTCTTCACAGTAAAAACTAGCTAGAAAAAAAGAAGAAAAAGAAAAAGAACAAATAGAACAAGAAACAGAGCAAGAGAAAGAGATAGAAAGAACAAGAGTAAGAAAAAGAACAAGAGAAAGAGCAATAGAAAGATAAAGATTAAGAGCAAGAGCAAGAACAAGAGCAAGAAAAGAGTAGGAGTGAGAAGAAGAAGAATAAGAAATAGTAGTAGAGGAAGAAGCGAAAGTAAAAAAAGAGAAAGAGAAAGAGCAGAACGAGAACAAGAGAAATACAAGACTAGGAACAAGAAGCAGCAGTAGAAAAAGAAGCGGAAGTAAAAAAGGAGATGAAGAAAAGGAAAAAGAAAAAAGTTAGGATTGAGGACAATGCTTTTGTAAAGAGGAGGGAAATGTTATGCCCTTACCCCCATAGTGTGTATCGGGTTATGAGTAGTTGGCTTGTGGCTACCTTAACTCTTAATTAAGTCATATTATCATTATTCTATTGTTATTTAGTTATTTAGATCGGCCTAGGGCTTATATAGGGTTATCTAAGTCGGCTTGGGTGATATCCTAGGCATAAATAGGTATATATAGGAGGTTGTGAGTCTTATTGCATCATCATGTTGAGTATTGTGTTCTTATTGAAGACTATTGGAAGTATCCCCTTTGAAGTGGATTAGGAGATTGCCCCCTTGAGATGACATATTATTAGGATTGAGGACAATGCTTTTGTAAAGAGGACGGAAATGTTATGCCCTTACCCCTATATTGTGTATCGGGTTATGAGTAGTTGGCTTGTGGCTACCTTAACTCTTAATTAAGTCATATTATCATTATTCTATTGTTATTTAGTTATTTAGATCGGCCTAGGGCTTATATAGGGTTATCTAAGTTGGCTTGGGTGATATCCTAGGCATAAATAGGTATATATAGGAGGTTGTGAGTCTTATTGCATCATCATGTTGAGTATTGTGTTCTTCTTGTCAAAGACTATTGGAAGTATCCCCTTCGAAGTGGATTAGGAGATTGCCCCCTTGAGATGACATATTATTAGGATTGAGGACAATGCTTTTGTAAAGAGGAGGGAAATGTTATGCCCTTACCCCTATAGTGTGTATCGGGTTATGAGTAGTTGGCTTGTGGCTACCTTAACTCTTAATTAAGTCATATTATCATTATTCTATTGTTATTTAGTTATTTAGATCGGCCTAGGGCTTATATAGGGTTATCTAAGTCGGCTTGGGTGATATCCTAGGCATAAATAGGTATATATAGGAGGTTGTGAGTCTAATTGCATCATGATGTTGAGTATTGTGTTCTTATTGAAGACTATTGGAAGTATCCCCTTCGAAGTGGATTAGGAAATTGCCCCTCGAGATGACATATTATTAGGATTGAGAACAATGCTTTTGTAAAGAGGAGGGAAATGTTATGCCCTTACCCCTATAGTGTGTATCGGGTTATGAGTAGTTGGCTTGTGGCTACCTTAACTCTTAATTAAGTCATATTATCATTATTCTATTGTTATTTAGTTATTTAGATCGGCCTAGGGCTTATATAGGGTTATCTAAGTCGGCTTGGGTGATATCCTAGGCATAAATAGGTATATATAGGAGGTTGTGAGTCTTATTGCATCATCATGTTGAGTATTGTGTTCTTATTGAAGACTATTGGAAGTATCCCCTTCGAAGTGGATTAGGAGATTGCCCCCTTGAGATGACATATTATTGTGGGATTGAGGACAATGCTTTGTAAAGAGGAGGGAAATGTTATGCCCTACCCCTATAGTGTGTAATCGTGTTATGAGTAGCTGTATTTTGTGGCTACCTTTAACTCACCTCTAAGTCACATCACATCTTCCATGCTGCTTAGCGAGCTGGACGCCTAGGGCTTATATAGGGCTATCTGTCGGGTTTGGGTGACATCCTAGGCATAAATAGGTATATAGGAGGTTGTGAGTCTTATTGCATCATCATGTTGAGTATTGTGTTCCTTATTGAAGACTATTGGAAGTATCCCTTCTCATGGATTAGGAAATTTCCCCTATATTTATTATTATTATATTGAGGACAATGCTTTTGTAAAGAGGAGGGAAATGTTATGCCCTTACCCCTATAGTGTGTATTGGGTTATGAGTAGTTTGCTTGTGGCTACCTTAACTCTTAATTAAGTCATATTATCATTATTCTATTGTTATTTAGTTATTTAGATCAGCCTGGGAGATATCCTAGGCATAAATAGGTATATATAGGAGGTTGTGAGTCTTATTGCATCATCATGTTGAGTATTGTGTTCTTATTGAAGACTATTGGAAGTATCCCCTTCGAAGTGGATTAGGAGATTGCCCCCTCGAGATGACATATTATTATCAAGTATATTCAACATATTTCATATTATATTCTTCTTGTGCAAGCTGTTTCATTACATGTAGACTGTTGTTACTGCTATGAAACAAATTGTGAAAATGTGCATATCCAAATAAACATAAGCACATTTGAAACACTCTATAAGTCCTCACAAAAATAAATATAAACACATTTGAAATATTCTAAGTCCTCACAACCAAAACACAGTACAGGTAGATGAGATATGAGGTCTCCTTGAAGTTAGAAAATTCTCTAAATCACATAAACTGTTAACAAAAAAAACTCAATCCAAAAGAAGGATCACTCCATTATCTGCTACGCCTTATATGGAAATTCAAGCTCAAATTGCAGACAAGGAATCTTGAAATATTACATGATCTCACTATACTATTCCCCAATAATTTGTTAAAGCTCCTTCAAATGCTTAGTATTATCTGGTAAGACTGGGACCCTCTCTATCTTTGTCAGCAACCAGTTGAAACAAAGAGAATGCTAACGTAAAAATTAAGTGTGGAATAGTTGTCTATGGCCATGGCCTACACCAAGCCAGAGCATATGGTGCATAAACTTATGTCCCTCCTATAATAGCAACCCATGCACTCCCAACGTAAATCAATGGGAAAACTTTATCTTATACCTTGTTCAAGTCAAGAGCAATCAACAAAAAGACAAAGGCAAAATATGCTAAATCCAAAACCCACATTATAAATATTTAGATCATAGAACAAAGTCAAAAAGGAGAGTAAATCACCTCTGTGCAACGTAGACAAAAAAATGGCGTAATCATCATAGACCACAGCATAAATACTCATACCCGACTGCTATAGAAAAGGTAGGATTATGTGTTACAGGTACTGTGCAGGATGTCCTTCGAGAAAATGCTATTGGATGTGACAAAAGCAGATTACATGGGAGCTTTAGCGGAGGATATGGACGTCCCCCAAAGGAGAAAGGAATGAAGATTCCTATCTGATTTAGTTACAGCCACCCAGCATATGTGAGAATGGGAATTGCCTTAGGACTATTGGGAAACGTTCTATTGCATTGGCACAAAATACTTTATTCTATATGAATTTTTAATGTGACTAAAAGTGGGTTATTTTAAATAGTAACAATATATATTGTGAATCACCATAAAATGTACATCAATAATAACAATTTTGAGAATGATGCGAAAGAAATGGAGTAAATTCTAAAATGAAATTGTTTACAATAGAATCATCAAAATTTGCATCCCTAAATGTGCTCAACATAATGAATTAGCACACTAGTAATACCAAAAATCTGAAATAATAAATAAACACTCATGTTAGAGAAATAATGGAAATGAATATACAATGATGCAAAATAAATAACTTTAACAAACATCAAACTTCTATTATTCCGATGAGCTCCAAAATGCTATGCGATTGCTTCTTGTAGTCATGCCACCAATTTGATAGCATAGGGTATCATTAGAAGATTAGCTCAAAAAAATGGTAGTATAACATTATCACAAAAGTGTATTGTCAAATGAGAGGGGATACCTCCAATTAAATAGATTTCCTAAGAGGAAAATGGAGTGCCAAGAAGAAAACAAATGAATCAAGGGTTAGGATGAAAGTCACATAGATAGAAAAATCCTAACATTGTCATAATTGTAACAAGGGAAGCAAAGATATAAGATCAAAGGGTGTGATTTAATCAAGATGTAGGATTAAATGATAAAATGACCTTGATGGCAAGTGAGATGGAAAAAACTAAACATGCTCACATATATGTGAGAATTTAAGGTGGAGAAGAATAAAAGGTCAAGGGATGATGTGGAGTATTAATATGCCTCCAAGTTAGTATGTTCACACATGTGTTTGCAAATAGTGGGATGGGTTAGCATGCTCACACACGTGGGAGCATGGAGTGAGTTGAGATGGAGGTCAAAGATACTTCAATGATGGCTTTCTCACATGTGTTATTAAGGAGTGGGATGCATTAGCATGCTCATACATGTGGGAGTATGAGAAGATTGAGAACATGTGGTAAGAGGAGAATGGTCAAGATTTTAATGGCCAAGATTAAAAGACTAAGCATTAATGATGATATGGATTATTCAATTAGAAGAAATTCATGGATTAAGTCATTGACTATTTTGGAAGAAATTAAGATTTGAGGTTATTTAATTAAAATATTTTAATTAATTAACCTTAGGGGATGAATGGGAATTAATTAATGATGAAGGATAAATATAATTAAATAAATAATGACTCATTTAATTAAATTATAAGAATGTTTTAATGTGAAGGAAATTAGTGGTATTTTTTTACATCTGTCTACACTTATATTTATCCAAAATGATATTCCAACCCTTGATCCATCCACAATCATCCCTTGGACATCAAAGCCTTCATATCCAAGCATAAAATAGTAAAATTCCTCGTAGATGATGGATATGGCCTAAAACTTTGCATGTTAAGATTGGTAAAATAGTTGGATTACTTTAATGGGTGATCCCACAACAGTGGTTTACACTTTTTGGGACATCTTGATTTTTGTTGAAATCACATCTCTTTAGAAAATATAATGATTCAAGCCTTGAAAAGTTCCATTTAAAGGATTCCAATTGAGGAGGGTTTGATCAAACCCCCTTGGATAGAACCCCACTAGTTTTAAACCATACCTATAATGGAGTCTCCTCTACACCTATCAAAGTGCTGATAAAAAATCATTTTTGATTTACCTTTTGGGGGATCAAATGAATTCATTTAAAATTTATTTTTTGTAAGTATGTTTTCCTCATTATAAGCTTCCCAAAAAGTATAATTTAAATATATTTAATTCAATTATTATATTTATTTTTTATTTCTTGTGAATGTAGGTTTTTCACCAAAAATCAAGCTTTTTGTTCTGCACATGTAGAAAAATAGTAGATTATCAAAAAACAATCTGAAAAATATGTTCAGGCTAGGTATTGATGTCCTTGATCTAATAAAAAAAATTAATTTTGATACATACAAAAAAAGTTATGTTGTTTATGGTCCGCTTATGTCTAAATTGTAATTGGTTTGACTTCAAAACTTGATTAAGAAAAAAATATTCGATAAAACACTATGAAACCAAATAAATGTGCTAGATATCATAGTTACAAAGCTAAATTCAAAAAAAATGGAAGTTTATCCTTCATAGAATAAAGTTATGTTGTTTACGGTGAGCATCACTCTCTAGATTCGAAGGAGATGGAAAAAGAAATGAAATTTGATTCAAAAATTAAAAAATATATATATATTTAGAATCTACAGACAAAATGTCACAAATCACTAGTTTGCATCACCTTCAAATTTCTCATAGTTTAGCAGCTATATGCGTGCAAAAGTGGAGATTTAGTTAAAAAAATCAGTTCAATGTCTAGTTTGGCCAAAAATTGTAAACCAGTATTGTGGGATCACCCTAATGAAGATATAGAACCATGTGTAATCACCATAAAGGATAATGATAATGCAAGTGTGAATCAAAAGGAACCATATTTCTACTCATTTAGGTAGGAGCCATCTTATACCAAATTATGTTTTATGTTATTCATCTTTATCTTCTATATAATATTATCATAGGATGCCCATTTCTCCATGCCATGTAGGTCATCACATTCACATTCGATCAGTGTATAAGTTCTATCATGAAGGAATGAAAATCACTATGCTCATTGATCTTCATCCCTTCCAACCTTGAAAAATATTATAATTCCATACTCAAAATCCAATCATTGTCCCAAAATTGACATTATAACCTGTCCCAAGACTAACATTGTAACCCATCTAGAAACTAAAATACCTTCCTCCAACATGGATCCTAAGAATCTCACATCCACATCCACCACTCAACACTCTAAACCCAAAGAGAAGATCATCAAAAATGGTTGTAGAGATTATCAATTACATAATTCCTTTTATATCAACAAGATTCCTTTATCGACATACTCTCATGTTAAAACTAATCCCTAACCATAAAATACATAACATCCTATAGTTTGGTACCTCCATGTTTTTTCAACATGGTTTCTTAGATGATGAAGATATTGAAGGTACAACTAGCTTTTGGATCTACAAACATACATATTTCACACAACATTTCCATAAAGAGACATCCCTTATAAAAATTTAAATCTATAAAAATATGAAATATAAAAGTAAAGGCCTTGCTCTCTATGAGAAAGGAATCCTTGACCACATCTTTGTGAAAGAAAATATTAAAAATTGAGGACAAGGATACATACCACCTAATGAGGATTCCAACAAATAGAATGTCAATTCCATGATTATTGAAAATATCCCTCTTGATATTAAAATCATTAAGGTAAGGTCCACTATCCCTTTTGATAATCTCACCATCACCAATACTTTCCATGAAACCTCCAATGATACCTTTGACCTCCAAGCACTTATCCCAAACTCATTGATTGGGACTAATAAGATCTTGTGTCTTTAGAAACATTATAGAATGACAAGGCTATCACCAAAGTCATGGAGATCCATGATGGTATCATTCAATCTAGAAAAATTTATGTGGCTACATTCAAATTCAATTGTGTATCGATAATATTCATATACTTCTTGTTGTCTAGGACCCATTGTACCAACTACTTGTAACAAAAAAAGATATTATCATCTTTTCAAGGAGTATACAAGATATGAAATCATTTAAAACCTAATTTTTTCAGAAACTTGGACATGATTGATCAACTCTTTCCTTGACAAACATTTGAAAATAATTCTATTCATCAAAGATAATTTATTTAACCACTTGCTATCTTGTGATGATTCCTATTAATTTCACATAATCATTTGCCTCTTGCAAAAAACTTACTTCTAAATAGCTTCATAGAAATCCTAGTCACAATAGTCTTAGGATTTTGAATTCATTTCTTATTGATTCTATCCAAATAGATATTTAGATTATTATCATAATATGATTTGAGTTAAATCATTTAAAATAATTATTTATTGGTCTCTTGCACAAGATGTAAACATATCTTCTATAAATTTTGGGGTTGATTTAACAAGACATTATTTCTTCTTACATATTTGATTTCCCTTTAATTGGAATTATAATCCTAGGCACAAGATAGAACCAATTCAATTGTCTACACAAACACGAGGAAACCTACTACATTTACCAAATCACTAGAATTGATATTTTTAATCTAAGTGGACATATATGTTATATATACTACTTATGTACTTGAAATTCACATGCCCCAAGTCCATCTCCATTATTTTTCCTAGATTTAAGTTTAACTTGGACATATTAACAACTCCCTTGCACTCATGTTTCATCTTTGTCAAGGATGTCATTCCTTCAACTAGGAAAATTTTCCTAAAACCATGTAATAAATTAATATAGTAATAACTAACTCATTATATTAAATTTTTAATCAAATAGTTTTCAATTACACTAATTATGAGATTCCTCTATATTAAAATTCCTAAAATTTTCATCCTTGGGTGTTAGAACATTCAAATGTGATTTTTTTGTCATACTATTACAAGCTAGACTTGGTTGTTGATTTACACTATTACAAACTAGGGTTTGGCACTATCTTGCAATTTTCATAAACTTTTAAATTACAAATCCATTTGGCAATCCCAAATGTAAACCAACATGAAGGCTTGATTTATAAATTAAAAAAGTAGCAAAATGAGGTCTTTGACCTACTAGCTTGTAGTGCTAACATGTGTCTTGCATAACACTTAAAATTGACTATCTATGGTTTTTACCATGCATTTTGACATGGAATGTCAACATGTGTTTTGAAATATGTTATTTTTTAAATAAATTTTGTTCATTTTACTTGCATGTTAACACATGATTTTGACTTGTAATGCAAGTTTTATATTGTAGTAGTTGGTGTTAACCCACTAGTTGTAAGGGCTCCAAATTTTTAATGTGTTGAAATTGGCTAGATATTAGCTATCTCCACTTACATTCAACACACAACACTAACTTGATACTTGTAAGCTTTACAAATTGTAAAATAGGGAGAGTCCATCAAGGAAATCAAACCCCCAAAAATTCTAAGTTTTAATAGATCTAAAAGGTCCAATTAATAGTTTTGAAGGTATTTTCAACATGTTTAGGTCTATCTATCTATCTATATATATATATATATATATATATTGAAATTCTTTACAAATGCCCTAAAATAAGGTCATGTATTTTAAAAAAAAAATGAACTCTTTTGATTTTAAATCCTTAATCTATTCCAACTTTCCATTTGAATCTACGTTGAAATGAATCATGAATGCCTAAAATTCAAGATCTAAATCAAAATTTTCAAGAAAGCGTAATTCAAACAAAGGAAGATTGAAATTTTTGTTTCTTAAAAATACCTAATTTTATCAAAAACAATATTAAATGAAAAAAATATTTGTGGAAAACCTAAGATTTGTAAATGAAATCCATAAAAGAGATAAATCTTGGGAAGAGAATGAAGTCACTAGAGACCCATATCAAAATGCAAAGTGAAAATGAGAAAATGAAAAAATGCGTCAATTTAGGGTTTAAAAATCAATTCATATGAGCACCATTAATTATCACGAACTATCTCCAGATAGTTTCTATGGTTTTCTTATTATAATTCTTCACTTTAGAGAATCAATATAATTTACACTTTGGCATCTCAAAGGACTCTAGAAAATACATAAAGGATTTGTAATTTATAAAGGAAGACTTAGTAAACCTTTTTGTTAAATGATAATTAAATGACCTTCAAGGTTTTTCAAGTACTTATGACTTAAAATTAATTTAAAATGTAATGGAAAAATAAAACATAAAGTGAAAATTCATGACTATAAAAATGATCAACTATTAATGAAAAGTTAGGATCCCCAAAATTTTCAATTATAGGGTCATGTTGTAAACCCATTTACATAATCAATAATTTTAGAGATGTTATCAAGAATTTTCTAAGAGATGAATTTCCTTTGCCTAACCTTGATTTGATCTATGAAGTCACATCAAGTTATGAACGAGCAATGGATGATTTTTCTAGCTGCAATAAAATATGATTACTTCTAAATATCAATAAAAATGGCCTTGGAGTATCTTCCATTATCATATTATGTTGTTTGGATTGAAAAACATTGAAGCAACCTATGAGAGAGCTATAAAAATGATATTCCATAGAATATTGCATGACATCATGAAAGATTATTTAGATTACCTCTTGGAAAAATAAAAAACAACGGAGCAAAATCTACACATCTTCTACCAAACTTTTCAATTAGTACAAGAATATAAGATACATCTTAATCATAAAATGTGTCTTTGGAATAAAGTGAGGTAAATAATTGAGCTTCCTCATCTAGATCACATAAAATGTTAAAAAAATAAATAAATCCAAAAGAAAGATCAGTCCATTATCTGTTCAAGCTCAAATTGCAGACAAGGAATCTCTAAATACTGCATGATCTCACCATACTATTCCCCAATAATTTGTTAAAGCTCCTTCAAATGCTTAGTAGTATCTGGTAAGATTGGGACCCTTTCTATCTTTGTCAACAAACAATTGAAACATAGAGAATGCTAAGAGTAAAAATTAAGTGTAGAATAGTTGTCTATGGCCATGGCCTACACCAAGCCAGAGCATATGGTGCATAAACTTATGTCCCTCCTATAATAGCAACCCATGCACTGCCAACGTAAATCAATGGGAAAACTCTATCTTATACCTTGTTCAAGTCAAGAGCAATCAACAAAAAGACAAAGCAAAAATATGCTAAATCCAAAACCCACATTATAAATATTTAGTTCATAGAATAAAGTCAAAAAAGGAGAGTAAATCACCTCTGTGCAACGTAGACAAAAAAATGGCGTAATCATCATAGACCACAGCATAAATACTCATACCTGACTGGTATAGAAAAGGTAGGATTATATGTTACAGGTACTGTGCAGGATGTCCTTCGAGCAAATGCTATTGGATGTGACAAAAGCAGATTACATGGGAGCTTTAGTGGAGGTTATGGACGTCCCCCTAAGGAGAAAGGAATGAAGATTCTTATCTGATTTAATTACAGCCACCCAGTATATGTGAGAATTGGAATTGCCTTAGGACTACTGGGAAACGTCTTAGTGTATTGGCACAAAATACTTTATTCTATAGAATTTTCAGGTATCAGGTAAATTTATCGTTAACAATTCACTGTCAACAAATTCAATATCATGATAAATTCATCTCGTGAAATATTCACCGCCACCAATTCATCGCGTGGATAATTCAACGCATTATTTGGGAATATAGCTAACAATACTGACTATTAGATTATATAGTTGTCATATGTATATTTGTAATAGTACAATAATAGATATGACTTATATTGTTGTATAATTGGTTTAGTAGAATAAAATAAAATATATTGAATTTTTTTCATTTTTATTATCATAAATCAAATTTTCTAATTGTAAATGTGATGAATTATCCACAGCGATGAATTGCTGGTGGTGAATTTTCCACGAGATGAATTTATCATGGCGATGAATTGTTGGCGGTGAATTTTGCTAGAGCCAAATTTACAATGTGACTAAAAGTTGGTTATTTTAAATAGTAATAATATATATTATGAATCACCATAAAATGTAAACCGCTAATAACAATTTTGAGAACTATGCCAAAGAAATGGAGTAAACTCTAAAATCAAACCATTTACAATATAGTCGTCAAACTTTGCATCCCTGTTGTGCTCGATATAATGAATTAGCACACTAGCAATACCAAAAATCTTGAAATAATAAATAAACACTCATATTAGAGAAATAATGGAGATAATATAGAACAGTGCAAAATAAATAACTTGAACAAACATTGAAAACTTCTATTATTTTGGATGAGCTCCAAAATGCTATGTGATTGCTTCTTATAGTCATACAACCAATTTGATAGTGTAAGGGTATGATTAGAAGATAAGATCATAAAAATGGTAGTATAATATTAGCACAAAAGTGTATTGTCAAATGGGAAGATAGACATCTAATTAAATAGATTTCCTAAGAGGAAAATGGAGTGCCAAGAAGAAAGAATAAATCAAGGGTTAGGATGGAATTCATATAGATAGAAATCCTAACATTGTCATAATTGTAACAAGGGAGGCGAAGATCTAAGATCAAAGGGTGTGATTTCATCAAGATGTAGGATTAAATGATAAAATGACCTTGATGGCAAGTGAGATGGAAAACACTAAGCATGCTCACATATATTTGAGAATTTAAGGTGGAGAAGAATAAAAGGTCAAGGGATGATGTGGAGTATTAATATGCCTCCAAGTTAGTATGTTCACACATGTGTTTGCAAAGAGTGTGATGAGTTAGCATGCTCACACACGTGGGAGCATGGAGTGGGCTGAGATGGAGATCAAAGATACTTCAAAGATGGCTTTCTCACATGTGTTAGCAAGGAGTGGGATGGGTTAGCATGCTCATACATGTGGGAGCATGAGAAGATTGAGGACATGTGGTAAGAGGAGAATGGTCAAGATTTTAATGACCAAGATTAAAATACTAAGCATTAATGATGATAAGGATTATTCAATTAGAAGAAATTCATGGATTAATCCATTGACTATGTTGGAAGAAATTAAGATTTAAGGTTATTTAATTAAAATATTTTAATTAATTAACCTTAGGAGATGAATGGGAATTAATTAATGATGAAAGATAAATATAATTAATTAAATAATGACTTATTTAATTAACTTATAAGAATGTTTTTGATAAAGGAAAAAACAGATTTTGAAGGGACCCGGAACCCTTTAACAAAAAGAGCAAGGCTGCAGAAAAGATAGCATGCAGCCAACGAAAAAGACCAGCTCCAAAACAAGACCATTCAAGATTTACATTTTACACTTTTATTGTGGGAGCGGAGAATCATGTCGAAAGAAGGCTTAGATGATTTATCTTTTTTTCCCTTAACTGTGATCCAACCTTCTTCTACTTGCGCTGCCTTACCATGCCAAACCAACTCGCTACTTTCATGAAGATGAAAGCCAGCAGCCAAATTATTTGGAGTTTCATCTTGATTCCTTTGCACAGATAAAGACTTTTCTAAAGAACCACCAGAAAGGGAAGCCGATGCACTTTCACCTGAAATGGTAGTCTTTGAATCAATAGAGGTTGCTCTAGTGACCCTGCCATTTGAGACGACCGGAGGGGATGTCCCAAGACCCAGTGATTCAGAAGCAACCACCTCTAAAAAACTCTTATTCTGATCAGCTTTCTTCTCAACCGTATAATGTTGTTGAGAAGCACCTTTCCACCAAGTAGCTGTCTTTGCTTTTTTCTCAAATCTGCAATGTGCAGTAGCATGTCCAGTATTGAAGCATCATCTACACCGGAAGGGTATCCCTTCATAATCCAAAGATTGGACCCAAGAGCCTTTAGAAGATTTAAGTAGGACCTCAGCTGGTAGCCCTTTTGAAATATTTATTTCAACCAGAATGCGAGCATAGGTGGAATGAAGAATGTCAGAAGACTCATCATCCACCATAAAAAAATCACCAAGGGCATCACCCACTTCCTCCAGAAGAGAGTCATGCCAAAGGTGAAGGGGGAGATTAGGCAATCTAACCCAAATCGGGAATTTGTTAAAAGTTTCAGAAACAAGGTTGAAATCAGAGTGCCAAGGTTTGATCATCAACAAATATTTATCTTCCTAGCTAAAATAAATTTCACACAAATTTAGCTGCAAAAAATCCCTTAGCCAAGGGATAAATATGAACTTTACCCGAAATTAAAGGGTCCCATTCACTGGAGATCTAGGAATGTAGCTGATGGAGGTTAGGCCAAAAACCTTTGAACCGGAAGATCACCCCACAAAGGGAAAGGTCAGCAACAACCTCCTCAATTTCTTCTATTGTTTCATCTTTCAGCTTCACTGAAATGGCATTCCTGACTGGAATAAATCTGCCAAAAGACCCATGCTTGGGACCCACAAACATCTTGGTTTTGGCCGTAGAGCCAACACCCATAACCTTCCTTCCGCCAGACCCCGTAGACACAAGGCCATCACTGCCCTGACCACCTCCAATGGTCGTTCCAATCGCCTGCAGACCGGCCGCAAAAGCACCGCCATTCAACATAGACGAGGGGAAGCCAACAGACTTCGCCGCCACCATCCCAACCATCGACACCGCTGCCGCCAAACCAGCGGCCTCCTTAGGGTTTTCACATCCAACATCAGTTGCAGCCCACTCAGTAGATTCACTCTGTTTCCCGCTCATGTTCACTTTTTGGCTATGCCACAGCTTCCACTTTCCAAATTCTTTGATAACTTGAATGTTTTAGAAGTTATTGATTTATTTTTGAAAGGTAGAGTGGAAAAAGCTTGGCAAGATTAGATGGGTTAAATTATAAGAATGTTAGTGTGAAGAAAATTAGTGGTATTTTTTTATGTCTACACTTATATTTATCCAAAATGATATTCCAACCCTTGATCCATCCACAATCATCCCTTGCACATCAGAGCCTTCATATCCAAGCATAAAGTAGTAAAAGTCCTCCTAGATGATGGATATGGCCTAAAACTTTGCATGTTAAGATTGGTAAAATAGTTGGATTACTTTAAAGGGTGATCCCACAATAGTGGTTTACACTTTTTGGGACATCTTGATTTTTGCTAAAATCGCATATTTTTAGAAAATAATGATTCAAGCCTTGAAAAGTTCCATTTAAAGGATTCCAATTGAGGAGGGTTTGATCAAACCACCTTATATCAAACCCCCTTGGATAGAACCCCACTAGTTTTAAACCATACCTATAACAGAGTCTCCTCTACACCTATCAAAATGCTGATAAAAAATCATTTTTGATTTACCTTTTGGGGGATCAAATGAATTCATTTAAAATTTATTTTTTGTAAGTATGTTTTCCTCATTATAAGCTTCCCAAAAAGTATAATTTTAAATATATTTAATTCAATTATTATATTTATTTTTTGTTTCTTGTGAATGTAGGTTTTTCACCAAAAATCAAGCTTTTGTTCTGCACATGTAGAAAAATAGTAGATTATCAAAAAACAATCTGAAAAATATGTTCAGGCTAGGTATTGATGTCCTTGATCTAATAAAAAAAAATAATTTTGATACATACAAAAAAATTTATGTTGTTTATGGTCCGCCTATGTCTAAATTGTAATTGGTTTGACTTCAAAACTTATTAAGAAAAAAATATTCAATAAAACACTATGAAACCAAATAAATGTGCTAGATATCATAGTTATAAAGCTAAATTAAAAAAAATAGAATTTTATCCTTTAGAGAAAAAAGTTATGTTGTTTACGGTGAGCATCACTCTTTAGAAATGGTGTTTACTGATAACAACTAGTTTTCGAAGGAGATGGAAAAAGAAATGCAATCTGATTAAAAAAAATAAAAAATAAAAAATATTTAGAATCTATAGAAAAAATGTCACAATCACTAGTTTGCATCATCTTCAAATTCCTCATGATTTAGCAGCTATAGGTGCTTGAAAGTGAAGATTTAGTTAAAAAAATTAATTTCAATGTCTAGTTTGGCCATAAGTTGTAAACTAGTATTGTGGGATCACCCTAATGAAGATATAGAACCATGTGATATAACCATAAAGGATAATGATAATGCAAAGTGTGAATCAAAAGGCACCATATTTCTACCCATTTAGGTAGGAACCATCTTATACCAAATTATGTGTCATGTTATAGATCTTTATCTTCTATATAATATTCTCATAGGATGCCCATTTCTCCATGCCATGTAGGTCATCACATTCACATTCGATCAGTATCTAAGTTCCCTCATGAAGGAATGAAAATACTATGCCCATTGATCCTCATCCCTTCCAAACTTGAAAAATATTAGAATTCCATACTCAAAATCAAATCATTGTCCCAAAATTGATATTGTAACCTATCCCAAGACTAACATTATAACCCATCTAGAAACTAAAATACCTTCCTCCAACATGGATCCTAAGAATCTCACATCCACATCCACCACTCAACACTCTAAACCCAAAGAGAAGATCATAAATAATGGTTGTAGAGATTATCAATTACATAATTCCTTTTCTATCAACAAGATCTGTTTATCGACATACTCTCATGTTAAAACTAATCCCTAACCATAAAATACAAAAAATCCTATAGTTTGGTACCTCCAAGTTTTTTCAACATGGTTTGTTAGATGATGAATATATTGAAGGTACAACTAGCTTTTGGATCTACAAACATACATATTTCACACAAAATTCCATAAAGAGACACACCCTATAAAAATTTAAATCTATAAAAATATGAAATATAAAAGTAAAGGCCTTGTTCTCTATGAGAATGGAATCCTTGACCACATATTTGTGAAAGAAAATATTAAAAATTGAGGGTGAGGATACATACTACCTAATGACGATTCCAACAAATAGAATGTCACTTCCATGATTATTGAAAATATCCCTCTTGATATTAAAATCATTAAGGTAAGGTCCTCTAACCCTTTTGATAATCTCACCATCACCAATACTTTCATGAAACCTCCATTGATACCTCAAACCTCCAACCACTTATCCCAAACTCATTGATTGGGACTAATAAGATCTTGTGTCTTTAGTCACACATTATAGAATGACAAGGCTATCACCAAATTTATGGAGATCCATGATGGTATCATTCAATCTAGAAAAATTTATGTGGCTACATTCAAATTCAATTATGTATCAATAATATTCATATGCTCCTTGTTGTCTATGACCCATTGTACCAACTACTTGTAACAAAAAAATCTATTATCATCTTTTCAAGGAGTATACAAGATATGAATTCATTTAAAACCTACTTTTTTCATAAACTTGAACATTTGGTCATCTAATGCATAGCTAATAATTGTTGACTAATCAATGAACTCTTTCCTTTACAAACATTTGAAAATAATTCTATACATCAAAGATAATTTATTTAACCACTTCCTACCTTGTGATCATTCCTATTAATTTCACACAATCATTTACCTATTCCAAAAAATTACTTCTAAATAGCTTCGTAGAAATCCTAGTCACAATAGTCTTAGGATTTTGAATTCATTTCTTCTTTTTTTAAACAAAAGGCCAAGGCCTAACTATTTATATTAATATCATAATAAACATTACATGCATAATTATATTTATAGTACTAATTAAAAGGATGCCAAAATATTCCAAATTGTGTCTAACCTATAAGACACCTTCACTGTACACTTTTAGATTAAATATGATAATTTAGCTAAATGTGAATGAGCTCTATCAAAATTGTCTCATGTATATGACATGACCTCCATAGATATCAGGTATATTTATAGCCTTCTGCATACATATGCATATGCTTCAACCTTATAAAATACCCTGTCTATATGTCCAATTTTTATAGATAAAAACTTTGCAACGTTTTTAACAAACAAAATTTTAAGGTGCTTATAATCAATTTACTCTTCCATTTCAGTTGCATCTTCCTCTTAACCTTGACCACCTTGCTCTGCATTTTGCTCCAAAAAATGACCCTCTTGCTCTACATTTTGCTCCACACCTTGACCATCTTCAGTGAAATTTTCTCCCACACCTTCTTGCTGATTTTCCTTCTCACCTTGTTCTTCACCATCTAGACCATTCTGATTCTGAAGATTGAAATTGAGCCAAAGTGGATGACCATGCCTAATATGATGATTTAGCAAATAAGAGAGACCATAGAACCTTTCCTTAATATTTTCCACCATTGGACTCCCCAGTTCCTTAGAAAACAAATTTAAAACTCTTTTCAAAGCCCAAGGATCATCATTTTTTAAACCATTTCTCACTGCCTCAAAAGCTGCCCTATAGCATTGTTTTGATTTGAGAAATTTCTTTGGAAAGAGACCACCTACAAATCCTCTTCCTCTGTCCAAATTATATTCCTACACACATTGAAGAATTTCCTCCTCACCCAACACATTTGGTTGTACTACCATGTCAACAACAATTTCCAGCAGGTCTAGTGACTGCAAAATATCTAAAGCATTTGATAGAAATATAGATAGCATTTGAGATGGAAAAAGTATCCTAGGAGCACTTTGGATTAAAACATGCTCTCCAATGAAAACCTTGATACTATCAACCATGTTAGGACATGAAACTATGAAAATAAAGGATAATTCAAAATCCCTTATATCCTCGAAAAATGAACATTCCCTAGTTTTATTTGCACAGAAACCCTAAATTTTTTGACAATGTATTCCATTGACAACCCTTGAAAACTACCCAAACTCTCTGCAAGTTTAAATAAGAAACCAACACCAAATCCCATAACCCAATAAAGGATGATGAAATTCACCGATAATCATGGGACTACTGAATGAAACAAAAATGCATAATGAATCATCTAGACACAAGGCACACACCCAGAAACAAGGCACCCACCAAGAATCAAGGCACATTCACTCTAAATTTATTGGAAAATGATTCATTTTCACCACAGATGTAAACATAGAAAGCTTGGAAAAACTTTACCAGAGATGAAATGAAGAAACTAAAATTTAACACCGTAGCTCTGAAAGTTTGCAAACTATTTCCAGTAATTCAATGAAGCTCAGCCACAAGAACCCTACTCTTGTTGATGGAGATTCGAGAAACAATTACAAAAAATGAAAGAGGCAGGTGCTTTATAATAAATGCAAATCATACAAGGAGTGCAAATGCATTTAGTTTAAAACAAATTTCACACATATGAGAATCCGCATAACAATACATGATTAAAGTTTGTAGCAAAGTCCCATTTAATTCCATCATTCACCTCACATCAGCAAATTACGACCATCATAGGAATTTTTGATTTAACAGAACTATTGAAAATATTCATAAAAGCTTCATGCAAGTACCACGTGCGAACTGAACTTCACCAATCATAAAGAGTAATGATTATATTTGTAAATTATGGAGTCTTGAAACACGGACAATCTTGCCTCCAACATGCAAGATACCAAAATCCCTCCAACTGTAATGCCACCTCAAAAAAAAAACCAGCTCACATGTTGTAGTCTGACTCCTTCATTCCCTTCAGAATATCACCAACTCACTTACATGATCATTCCTTTATCATCCTTCATCAAACATGCCTTCGCCATCCTTCATAATTTATCATTAATAGTATTTGTACCTCCATGATCTTAAAATCCTAGGAAGTTTGAAGAAGGTTAAAGCAAATATTTAAAACAATTGAATATGTTATATTCATTGAAATATTAAATTTCAGTAACATAACCCCTGCAACCAACAAAAAACATCATTAGAAAAAGATATATCCAGGTTATGAAAACCTATTTTTCTCAAGATTAATTAAATCTTGGAGTGGTTCATTACACAAGGTTGACTCCAACCCATAAGATATTTCACTCTCTTGTTGCTCACAACCGAGGCTTGCAAGATGATATGCCACATGATTTCCTTCTCTATAAATGTGATTTAATTCAAAAGATTCTAGAGAATTGAGTAATCCCCAAACTTGATCCAAAACATATTGCAACTTCCAATTTGAAGACCCTATGATCCTACAAGCATTTATAATGATTAAAGAGTCACCTTCAATAAGGACTTTTGAAAATTTGAGTTGTTTAATAAACTGTAAGCCAATAAGCAGAGCTTGAACTTCTGCTTGATTATTAGTACCAATAGAAAGGTGAACTTATTTTGCTCCAATGAGCTTGCCAGAATGATTTCTAACAACAACCCCTACACCTGATTGACCAGGATTCCCCCAAGATGCACCATCAAAATTTAATTTTACAAATCCTACAACTGGGGGAGTCCATACTGCCTTTTTCCTATCTTGTTTAATATCCACCTTTGGTTGCCTATTACCTTTGAAAGGAATAACTAATGAAGGCCAAGCCTTGATCTGCTTAGAGTCCCAATTAATAAATTTTGAACCAATATCCTTTGAATTAAGAACATAAGTATTAACAACTTAACATATTCACTTTTCTAGACTCATCAATACTCATTCAATACTTTATGTTTGTTTACGAAATATCCTTTTATTTCGCTCCCACCAAATACACCAAACCATTGAAGAAGGAATAACTTTCCATAAACTTGCAAATAAAGAATGTTTGTACAACACAGGCCAACTTGTGGACATTTCCCAAATAGTAAAATGAGAAGGAGAAAACCAACCTAATTTATGCTTCACAAAATCCCAGCAAGCATTTACAAATGGGCATTGCAAGAAAAGATGATCAACCTTTTCTAATATTGTATCACATAGCACACAATTGAAAGGTGCAGCAATTCCTAATTTAACTAACCTGTCACTTTACAAAACTTTTTGTTTTAAAGCTAACCATGAAAAACAACCTACCTTAGAGAGAACCACTAGATTCCAGCAAAAAGACATAGGCGTTTGAGGTTGAACTTGGACTTCCATATTCATGATTTCCTTGTAACCCATTTTAACTGAATATTTCCCTATTTTTAAAGGCACCCAAATGAGTTTATCAGATTTTTCAAACACATATACAACTCTATCTCCTAAAATCTTGATTAACTCTTATTGTTGTATGTTTGAAATTGAGGAATGATTCAAATCTTTCCATAAAGCTCTCCCCGAATGTGCATCAAATTTGTGGATATAATCACTAGCTCTCCAACCCAAACATTGTAACCAATGTAATTTTGTTGATTGGAAATCATACTAAGTATATAGAGGAGGATATCCATTCCAAGAGTCTCTCTAGAAATTTTCTTTCAGACCATCATGAATTTCCCAAGTTAAATGAGGGTTAATCACTTTTCTACATACCAACATGAAATTCCACATTGCATAACCTTGTGGAGGATTAGAAACTATGAAAATACGCTCTAAATCCCCACAATCTAAATATTTAGATAGCATGATCTTGCGCCACTTAGAATGAGGTTTGTTATGCATGTGTCAAACTAACTTTTCCCCCAATGCCATATTTCTTGAAGCCATATTGTGAACTCCTGCCCCACCTTTAGTTTATCTCTACAGATATTTTCCAAAGAAATAGGCGAAATTTTCTTTTCACAATCCATATTTCCCTTCCATAAAAAAGATTGGATCAATTTCTCAATTGTAAGTATTACAGATCTAGGAGCCTTCAAGACCACCATAAAATAGTTTGGAATTGAAGATAAAACATACTTAATCAATAATATTATCCCTGAAAGAGAAGGCCAATGCCCTTTCCAATTTGCAATTCTAGATTGAATACTACTAATAACCTTATCCCAATATGAGATCCTATTGGAACCAGAAAAGGAGGGAATGCCTAGATATTTACAAGGATGATCGACTTCTTGAAAACCCAAAATCTGGATGATTTTATCTTTCACCAAAGGCTTAGTATTAAGTACATAAACTTTAGATTTATTTGCATTTACACACTAACCTGAAGCCAATGTATACTTGTCTAACAAAACCTTAATCTTCTTTCCTTATGATATTGTAGCAAGACAAAAAAAGAAGCATATCATCTGCAAACAAAGAGTGAGTCATTGCTATATCTGTAGAAGGAATCTTGATTCCTTTAACCAAATTTTGTGAATGTGCATGATTTACTAATCCACTCAATGCTTCAGCTAAAATGATAAAAATAAAAGGAGACAACGGATCGCCTTGTCTCACCCCTAACTTGAACTAAAGAAACCTAAAGGAGTACCATTGACCAAAACTAAAAACTTTGCCTCAGACAACAAAGAATAGATCCATTTACACCATTTTTCTTGAAAACCAAAATTTCTCAAAATTTGCATTAAAAAGTCCCAGTTCACTCTATCATAAGCCTTCAACATATCCAACTTAATGATTAAAGAAGACATAGAATATGAGGATATGAAATGCAACACTTCATGAGCTACTAAAGCACCTTCAATTGTTTCTCTACTTGGAACAAAACCACTATGCTCAATAGAAATAATTCTTGGAATGATATGCAACAATCTCATGTAAATGGCTTTGGTGAAAATTTTGTAAACTGTGTTACAAAGAGAAATAGGCCTAAAATCAAAAAAGGAAGAGGGATTGTTCACTTTTGGAATAAGAGCTATGTGGGTCACATTGAACCGCTTCAACATATTACTCGAAGTCCTAGACTCTTCCAATGCTTTTAACAAATCATTTGCAATAAAGTCCCAACATTTCTGAAAAAACAAGTTATAAATCCATTTGGCCCTAGTGCTTTATTAGGAGACATAGAGAAAACTATTAATTTCAATTTAGTTAAAGTAAAAGGCTTAAGTAATTGAGCATTGTCCTCCTGAGATACAAGGGTTGGAATAGTATCCAACAATTCATCTTTAGCCAAATCAATTTGATCTAACTTTTTATCTAATGTTGATAGCAATTTTGAAAAGAAAGTTATCCCTTCATGCTAGATATTTTCCTCCTTGACTAGATTTTCCCCTGTTTGACTATCCATGATAGAAAATATTGCATTCTTAGACTTTTTAACCTGGGTTGACCTATGAAAAAACTTTGTATTTTTATTCCCTTCTCTTAACCACAATTCCTGAGACTTTTGACACCAATAGACTTCTTATCTAGCTGCAAGCTCTTCCCATTCCTCTTGTAATTTTTTTTGCAATTCAAAAGAGACTGGATTCAGACCATTTAGAATAATCTCAACATTAACCTCTGTAATTTGTTTAAAGACAATTTCTTTTTGATTAAAAACATTCTGATGTTTTATCTTCCCCTTGACATACATAAGCTTACGTGAAAAATGGAACATGAAAGTGCCTTCCACCATAGGAGCCTTGATCCACCATTCACGTAGTAGATTAAAAAAATCAGCATGCCTAAGCCACATCATTTCAAATTTAAAAGAAGATTTGGTAGAAGATGCAACCTTTTTGTTATAAATATGTAAAGATAAAGGGAAGTGATCATATCCCGCCCAAGGCAAAAATTTTGAAGATAAAACAACTTTTTCATTAATCCAAGTAGGAGAAATTAGAAATCTATCCAAACACACAACAATTTGAAGAAAATCCTTATGCTTGTCTGTCCAAGTATAATTTCCATTACCTGGCTTTATATTAGACAGTGCATTGTTATGTACAAAATCATTAAAATCCTCTAGTGTTTTCTCAGGAGGAATAATACCACCCTTTTTATTAGACAGACATAGGATCACATTAAAATCTCCTGCTAAAATCATATTTTGAGAATCTAATTGGCTCAAAGATTGATTTAGCTCTTCCCACAACTGTTTCTTACCCGTAGTAGAATTAGGAGCATAAACATTAAATAGACCAAAACTCAAATCAGAATGAACAACCTTCAAAAACTGGGCCAGTGTTGATTATTTTTTTAAGCTTCCACTAATACAGTCTTAGGAGTCCATAGGGAAATCAAACCCCTCAATGCTCCTTGATCAACTGAAAAACATGAATTCCACCTCACCAATTTTTTAATGAAGAAGTCAAACATTTTTTGAGACAACTTAGATTCCTGAAGTAACACTATGTTAGCTCCACATGCATCAATTTGATGCTTGATACAAGCTCTTTTGTTAGGGTCATTAATGCCCCTAACATTCCACGTTATAATTCTCATTCAAACTTCAAGGAACAATTCACTCCCCTCAATCTCTTTTTAATGCTACCATCCAAAGTAACTTGACTTCCCATGATTGACTCCTCTTGCAGCTTAACAATATTTGGTTTCCTTCCCCTTTTTCTCAGAGATTTCTGAGAAAATGGAGAAGGAATTTGAATTAAATCAAAATCAACTTGAGCCCTTACAATCTCCACATCATTCAAAGAAGAAGCCATTGCACTGGACCTCCCCATAGCTTTCTCCTCTTGCAACTAAAAAGCATACATTTTCCTTCCCTATTTACCAAGGGATTTAAAAAAACTTGGAAGAATATTTTTGGTTACAACAAGGTGATCAAAACCATTAACATTCTCCAACTCATTTGTAAAAGTAGCCAAAATGTTGGACAAATCCTTTATAATACAACCATCCAAAGTCAATTGCCTACCTGTTTCAATCTGCTCCTGAAATTTAACCACATTTGGCTTCCTACCCCTTTTACTTGGAGATTTTTGAGTGGATAAGGAAAGGGTAGGAGTTTGAGATACTGACAAAATCTATGAAAATTCAAAATCTAGAGAACCCTTCCCCAACTCCAACTCATTACTAAAAGACACCACTATACTTGAAAGAACCTTTTCCCCTTGGTGTTCAGGTAATAAACCAGATAAAAAAGAACTATTATTGGATACAAGATCTTCCCAGATTCCTTGATGAATTCATCACAAGAAACACCCATCAAAGGAAGTAAATTTTTAACAAGTCCCTCAAGATTACCATCTTCTAACAAAGTTTGCATCTCCAAAAAATCAAGAGGACCAAAATATTGATCATTCATACAAATAGTAGTAGAACTTTCCAAGGCGAGTTGCTTACTATCAAATGAATCAAAGCAAAGCAATAACGATGCAATAGAAAAAGGTTGTTAAAAATAGACCACTAAATTTGGTAGATAAAGGTGCAAAGATCGGCCCAAAGCAAACAATTGGGAAAAGCGAGGCACACAAGCAGGAATATGAACTGAAACCTTGCCTATAGCAATCTTTCCTACAAGATCCAAACCAATACTATGTGCCTGAGAAATAGACCAAGTATTTGAAGCTCCTAGTAGTGGATCCACCAAATTAGAACAAGAAGAAGAAAGACTAGGATATGACAATTTTTCCAAACCCTTTTCATTTTCCATATAAGAAAGAAAATCTCAAGTAATGATAGGAGTTTCATTACCCTGAGAGCCCATAGAAGAATTAACAATTGGAGTTAAAATTTTCTAATTTTATTATTTTTTTCCCTTACAAAACTTGGTCTTGTGACCCAAAATATGGAAATTTTTAACACACATTAAAAGGAGTCTCTATGAAAATATCCAAGTAAAAGTCCTGCTTTAGATCTGATTGTAACATCATGTGGAAAAGGTCGAGCCCTGTCCAATAGAACACAAACTTGAACAGGAAGATGAGGGTTTTGAAAAAAGGACAAATCATGCTTCAAAAAAATACCTAAATGATTTGCCAAAATTTCAATAATGTATGGCTCTCTATATTCCAAAGGCAAAGAATGCATTTGGACCCAAAAAGGAATAAACTAGATAGTAGCCTTTTGAGGGTTAAAATTCTAATGACATGGCTGAATAGACAAGCCAAACCCCCCATAGACCCAAGATTTAACTTTACAAACCAAATCCCTAAATTTTTTTGAGGAAAACAATACTACAAAAAAACCATTTCCATTATCAATGTAGAAGACTTTAGAAACCCCTTCCCAATCATGAAAAAGTAAGGATTGGAGTTCAGAAATAGGAGGAGAAAACTTCTAGAACTTACAAATAAGAGTTGTATGTCGCAAATCTTGAGACTGCACTCTTACCAAGTCCTCTAGTAATGTCACACAATTACTTGTGGAAGAAGAACTATTAAAAACCTTACCCACCGTCACCCATTTGTTGTTCTGCAGTTGATCCCAATCACTCGCATCTAACAAAGGACTACTAAAACCCTTGCCCAAAGTAACATTATTTGAGAACGTTGTAGGAGATGGATTATGCTTATGAGACTAGAAAATCCTTTGCTTCACCAAATTACACTGATAAACATCAAGATCTAACATAATATTATTAGGAAATGATATCTCCAAGGGGATATTGTTTGGAAAGGATGTCGGAACTTCAACATCCATAGGAGAATGGGAAGCAGAATGACTAGAAGCCACATCTTCCCATGAGTGAGAGGAACTTGAAGAATTTATAAGGCCTTCCAAATTAGAGACACAAATGTCAAAAGGTGCTTGCTTCTCCCTAATAAGAAATTTTGTGACACGTGATTTTCTCTAAAAAATTCTATTAGGGAACATGGAAGCTTTTTGATCATGAATCCAAGCTTCATTATGGAAAACATTACCAAGAAATCCCTTAGATCCTTTAAAATTGAAAATTCATTTTTTGTCGATGAAGATGCCTTTCCATAGTAACCCAAAGTTGATCTATTGGAAACTGTACCATTAACATTGGGAAGACCGTCAATGAAGCCCTTCATTCCCCATGAAAACCCTTGGTCTTTACAAAACGAGCAAATTTTTTTGAAAAGTTACCGTTAACGGCAAAATGTGAGCTCTATTTCGTGCGGTTCTCCATACTATTGAATCCTTTCCATGTATCCTCTCCAAGATTGTTCTTGAATTCATTACTTATTGATTCTATCCAAATAGATATTTATGTTATTATCATAATATGATTTGAATTAAAACATTTAAAATACTTATTTATTGGTCTCTTGCACAAAATGTAAACATATCTTCTATAAATTTTGGGGTTGATTTAACAAGACATTATTTCTTCTTACATATTTGATTTCCCTCTAATTGGAATTATAATCCTAGGCACAAGATAGAACCAATTCAACTGACTACACCAACATGGGGAAACCTACTACATCTACCAAATCACTAGACTTGATATTTTTAATCTAAATAGACATATATGTTATATGTACTACTTATGTACTTGAAATTCACATGCCCCAAGTCCATCTCCATTATTTTTCCCAAATTTAAGTTTAATTTGGACATATTAACAACTCCCTTACACTCATGTTTCATCTTTGTCAAGGATTTCATTCCTTCAACTACGAAATTATGAGATTCCTCTATATTAAAACTCCTAAAATTTTCATCCTTGGGAGTTAGAACATTCAAATGTTATTTTTTTGCCATACCATTACAAGCTAGACTTGGTTGTTGATTTACACTATTACAAACTAGGGTTTGGCACTGTCTTGCAATTTTCATAAACTTTTTAAATTACAAAGTCATTTGGCAATCCCAAATGTAAACCAACATGAAGGCTTGATTTATAAATTAAAAAAGTAGCAAAATGAGGTATCTGACCTACTAGCTTGTAGTGCTAACATGTGTCTTGCATAACACTTAAAATTGACTATGGTTTTTACCATGCATTTTCACATGGAATGTCAACATGTGTTTTGAAATATATTATTTTTAAAGTAATTTTTTGTTCATTTTACTTGTGTTTTAACACATGGTTTTGACTTGTAACATGCAAGTTTTATATTGTAGTAGTTGGTGTTAACCCACTAGTTGTAAGGGCTCCAAATTTTTAACGTGTTGAAATTGGCTAGATGTTAGCTATCTCCACTTACATTCAACACACAACACTAAATTAATACTCGTAAGCTTTACAAATTGTAAAATAGGGAGTCCATCAAGGCAATCAAAACCCAAAAAATTCTAAGTTTGAATAGATCTAAAGGGTCCAATTGGTAGTTTTGAAGGTATTTTCAACATGTTTAGGTCAATATATATATATTGAAATTCTTTACAAATGCCCTAAAATAAGGGCATGTATTTTAAAAAAATTGAACTCTTTGGATTTTAAATCCTTAATCTAATCCAACTTTCCATTTAAATCTATGCCAAAATGAATGATGAATGCCTAAAATTCAAGATCTAAATAAAAAATTTCAAGAAAACGTAATTCAAACAAAGGAAGATTGAACTTTTTGTTTCTTAAAAATACCTAATTTTATCAAAAAATATTTTCAAAGAAAACCTAAGATTTGTAAATGAAATCCATGAAAGAGATAAATATCACGAAGAGAATTAAGTCAATAGAGACCCATAGCAAAATGCATAGTGAAAATGAAAAAATGAAAAAATGGGTCAATTTAGGGTTTAAAAATCAATTCATATGAGCACCTTTAATTCTCATGAACTATCTCCAGATAGTTTCTATGGTTTTCTCATAATCATTCTTCACTTTAGAGAATCAATATAATTTACACTTTGGCATATCAAAGGACTCTAGAAAATACATAAAGGATTTATAATTTATAAAGGACTTGGTAAACTTTTTTTTTAAATGATAATTAAATGACCTTGAAGGTTTGTCAAGTATTTATGACTTAAAATTAATAAAATGTAATGAAAAAATAAAACATAAAGTGAAAATTCATGACTATAAAAATGATCAACTATTAATGAAAAGTTAGGATCCCCAAAATTTTCAATTATAGGGTCATGTTGTAAACAATTTGCATAATCAATAATTTTAGAGATGTTATCAAGAATTTTCTAAGAGATGAATTTCCTTTGCCTAACCTTGATTTGATCTATGAAGTCACATCAAGTTATGAAAGCAATGATGATTTTTCTAGCTGCAATAAAATATGATTACTTCTAAATATCAATAAAAATGGCCTTGGAGTATCTTCCATTATCATATTATGTTGTTTGGATTGAAAAACATTGGAGCAACCTATGAGAGGGCTATAAAAATGATATTCCATAGAATATTGCATGACATCATGAAAGATTATTTAGATTACCTCTTGAGAAAATAAAAAGTAAGGGAGCAAAATCTACACATCCTCTACCAAACTTTTCAATTAGTACAAGAATATAAGGTACATCTTAATCATAAAATGTGTCTTTGGAATAAAGTGAGGTAAATAATTGAGCTTCCTCATCTAGATCACATAAAATGTTAACCAACAAATAAATCCAAAAGAAGGATCAGTCCATTATCTGTTCAAGCTCAAATTGCAGACAAGGAATCTTGAAATATTGCATGATCTCACCATACTATTCCCCAATAATTTGTTAAAGCTCCTTCAAATGCTTAGTAGTATCTGGTAAGATTGGGACCCTTCTATCTTTGTCAGCAACCAATTGAAACATAGAGAATGCTAAGAGTAAAAATTAAGTGTGGAATAGGTGTCTATGGCCATGGGTGCCATAGCATACTTATGTTCCTCCTATAATAGCAACCCATGCACTCCCAACGTAAATCAATGGGAAAACTTTATCTTATACCTTGTTCAAGTCAAGAGCAATCAACAAAAAGACAAAGCAAAAATATGCTAAATCCAAAACCCACATTATAAATTTTTAGATCATAGAACAAAGTCAAAAAAGGAGAGCAAATCACCTCTGTGCAACATAGACAAAAAAATGGCGTAATCATCATAGACCACAGCATGAATACTCATACCCGACTGCTATAGAAAAGGTAGGATTATATGTTACAGGTACTGTGCAGGATGTCCTTCGAGAAAATTCTATTGGATGTGACAAAAGCAGATTACATGGGAGCTTTAGTGGAGGATATGGACGTCCCCCAAAGGAGAAAGGAATGAAGATTCCTATCTAATTTAATTACAGCCACCCAGTATATGTGAGAATTGGGATTTGCTTTAAGACTATTGGGAAACGTCCTAGTGCATTGGTACAAAATACTTTATTCTATCGAATATGCAAAGTGACTAAGATTGGGTTATTTTAAATAGTAACAATATATATTAATAACAATTTTTAGAACTGTGTCAAAGAAATGGAGTAAACTCTAAAATGAAACCGTTTACAATAGAGTCGTCAAAATTTGCATCTCTGAATGTGCTCAGCATAATGAATTAGCATGCTAGCAATACCAAAACTCTGAAACAATAAATAAACACGCATGCCAGAGAAATAATGGAGATGAATATACAATGATGCAAAATAAATAATTTGAGTAAACATCAATTTTTTATTATTTCAATGAGCTCCAAAATGCTATGTGATTGCATCTTGTAGTCATGCCACCAATTTGATAGCGTATAAGATTAGCCCATAAAAATGTTAGTATAACATTAGCACAAAAGTGTATTGTCAAATGGTAGGAGAGACCTCCAATTAAATAGATTTCCTAAGAGGAAGATGGAGTGCCAAGAAGAATAAAATAAATCAAGGGCTAGGATTAAAGACATGGGGATAGAAATCCTAGCATTATCATAATTGTAACAAGCTAGGCGAAGATCTAAGATCAAAAGGTGTGATTTCATCAAGATGTAGGATTAAAAGAGAAAATGACCAATGGCGAGTGAGATGGAAAAGGCTAAACATGCTCACACACATGTGAGCAAGGTGGCATGTGTGGGAGATATGCTCACAAATGTGTGAGCATTTAAGGCTGAGAAGAATCAAAGATCAAGGGATGAGGTGGAGTATTAACATGCCTCCAAGTTAGTATGCTCACACGTGTTTGCAAAGAGTGGGATGAGTACACATGCTCACACATGTGGGAGGATGGAGTGGGCTGAGATGGAGGCCAAAGATACTTCAAAGATGGCTTTCACTTCAAAGATGGCTTTCTCACACATGTTTTAGGAAGGAGTGGGATGGGTTGGTATGTGTTAGAGTAATCATGCATTAGCTAATAATTAATTAATTTTTAATTAATTATTAGTCTAATCTATTTGCATGCACTTAAGCTCTTAGGAATGTTTTTTTATGTTAACTAGAGAGCTATTATTAGATCATTCTATATCATTGCATGAGATGTTGACACTTGTCATGATTTAATCCCTTTACCATTTAGGGTTGCTCCTATATAGCACTCAACCCTCATTGTATTATCTCTATGGAGTTTTCATACCTTAGAACTCTTGAATTCTATAGCTTTTTTTTGTTGAGGAATATTGCATATTATTGTTTGCAGATCTCTTGTTAGAAGGTTTCTTTGTTCATTGTTTGATCTAGTGGCTCATGTTTTTCACAATTCTAGCATGGTATCAAATGTCAATGGTATAACCGTTGGTCAAGGCCCCCTTAAACCCTCCTTGTGCCCTAAAGGAGGTTTTTTTTCTTTGACCATAACTTGGGCGTACAATATTGAAATTGGGAAAACAAGATATTGTTGGCAAGTTGGTTCCGTAAGCTTTCCAGTGGTGTGGGTCTCATCATCGTTTTTTTGTTGTTGGTGTATTCTATAGCTTGTTGAAGTCAAAGCTATTATTTTCGGTCCCAAGCTCATAACTTTTGACTTTTTTTTTCATTTTTTGTGATTCTAGTGACGTTGGGACGATCTTTTAGAGTTGTTCACATCTATCCATGCACTTTTTTCATATTTATATCCAAATACATTTTATTCATTTTTTTGTGTTTTCACACTCTGGTGAATTACTTGGATGTCTTAGCTCCTGGAAAATTTTAGTTTGCGTGGCATGACTCATTTTTAGCTGTTCTACATGTATTTCCAGTATTGTGTCTTATTTGGGCATTTAGACATATTTTTATGCACATTCTCTTTTGTAGACACACTGAGATAAAGTGTCATTGGGGGGTTGATGTGTGTTTGGTGTATACATTTTAGGGATTTTGCACATCCTGTTGTGCCTTTTGTACTCACACTATGATATAAAGTGTCATTGGTGGGTTGATGTATGCCTTTGGTTTGCCATCACACCTTCATCAAGTGAGTGTCCCTTCCACGATAGTAGTAAATGTTGGTGATTCTTTCCTCATACATGTGTTTCATAGTTTGCACACCCTTTTATAAGCAATTTGTTTCTCCTATATGCACTTCTTGGTTTCACATAGTTTTAGTATACATGTCTTGGCTCTCCATTTTCCATATTATTGGGAGGTTTCTACTATTGGTCTTAATGCTTCCTTGGTTTCACATTTTAAAGTGATCTATGTATCTGATTCTTGTTCCTATGTACTAGTCAGATGCAGTGTACATCAATGGTTGATTACCCATGCATTTCGGTGAGATGGAGCATTTTCCATATGGACACTTATATTCCTATTTCTATAGGTTTTTTATTTCAGCACTACATCAATCATCATTCAACAACAGTCTATAGCTTATTCATGCTTCAGTGATGTTCTACATGTTCCTCTTGAACTGTGTGGAAAAGTGTTGGTGGAAAAGAGGACTCACAATACGAGAAAGGAATCCCTAATCCTATATTTTCCCTTTTTATTATTGGGGGATGGTTCATTCAAGGAAACCTAGGATCCCAAATTAATTGATTATCAACACAAAGGTGAGTAAATTCTCAACAAGGGAGACCTAGGAAGATTCTTTAGGCTTTGAAGGGTTCACCACCAAGCAAAAGCTTGGAAAAGACAACTTGACATTCAACTCACAAAACCTAGTAATGCAAGCCAAATAATGAGTGCAAATGACAAAATTAAGTAACAAGTTAGGATGTATGTACCTAGGAAGTCTAGAAATGTGATAAGGATTTTGAAAATGCAAAACTACTGTCAAAATATGCTAAGGACTGAGATGCCCTTACTATTGTCTTAGTCATGTTGTTGTTTTTCGAGGCAAACACAAAATCTGTTGGAAAAATGAGTAAAGTTATCTATTTTTTGTCATTGGTGTCACCATGTTGGTAGTATGTTGGAAGCTGGGTCCGGTACTCTTATACCGGTGCTTATCCTCTCTAGTGGTTGGTCCGGTATTTTTTATTGCCTATCCGGTATTCTAGTCTGCACTTCTCCATGGATGATAATCTTTGGTTGAAATTTTGGGAAACTATTGATGGATGTTAAAGGCGTGCATGATCAAGTTATTTCATGCTCTGGTGCTCGTACAACATAGTTGCAACCAATGGATTGATTGTTTCCTTGTGTTGAAGATTATTCCTGGCCGACTTGTTAAGTTAATTTTGATTTGATGTGAAAACTTATGTACGACCTATTTCTTGGTCCGAGCCGACATGATGAAATGTGCTAAAGATTGTTTTGTGTGTTTGGAAATATTTTGTGAACTATTGGAGCCGACATAATAACAGTTAAAGCATTTTGAAAATACTTCATGGAGCCGACCTAATTAGTGCCTACAATGGAGATCGGGTATATATATAAGTATATGGCGAACAGTTTGGTAGAGAGGGTGAGTAAGTACGAATAGGTGTGTGTGAATATGTGTAGCGAGTCTGTAGGAAAGTGAAAGAGGAAATAGTGAAGAGGTAATGAATGTGAAGGTGTGATTAGAAAGGCAACAAGTGTGAGCATATTAGGAATTGTATTAGTACATGCTAGTTGCATCTTTTCAGTTCATTTTTGGGTTGTAAAGCCTTACTCTGTTTTGTATAATTTTTCTATAGGCAGTGAGCCTCTTGTTGGACAGTGAATCCTTTTTGTAGGCAGTGTGCATTTGTACTTGGACAGTGAGTCCTTCTTTTGGCAGTGAGCCTCCTTTTTAAAATACTATATAGTGTGAGTTAACCCTCACCATGGTTTTTCCATTAATGGGTTTTCCATGTAAAAATCTGGTGTTCATTGTGTTGATTTACTTTTTGTTATCTATGTTTCATGCTCATATTTAATAACAGAATAGTGTGGTTGAAGATTTGATAAGTGATAAAGTTTTAAGTTTGAACTTGTGTGGCAACTAATTCACCCCCCTCTCAGTTGTCTTGTGCCTGTTTAACAATTGGTATCAGAGCTCTTGGGTCCTCCAGTAAAGTCTAATAGCTTGAGGGAGATCCTGAAGATGGAGATAATGAATGACAAAGGAGAACTTCAGACTGCTCTTGAAGATCTTGATAAAGTGGAAAGAGAAAAAAAAGATTTGAAAGAGAATCTTGATGAAGCAAATGAATGTGTTCAGAAATTGAAGGAACGGTTGAAGAAATTTAAGGAAAGACACTGAGATGCAAGTGAATAGCTAAAACAAGAGATAATTGGACTGAAAATGACAATAGAAGAAAAGAAGAGGATTGAAGAATGTTTGAATACAATGGTGCAGAACAAGTCTAAAGAATGTTCCAAACTCGAGCAAGAGATAGTAAATTTGAGAGTGGAATTAGAGAAGGCTAAACTCTGTGAAAATAATTTCAGATCTAGCTCCGGTAAACTTGAAGAATTGCTTCCAGGACAGAAACCATGTAAAGACAAAGGTGGCTTAGGAGTTGATACCGGTGAATGTTCTAAAGATGTGAAGAATCAAGGTAAGAGGAAGTAGAGAAGTAATTTTACAAGACGATCGCCTATGAAACAGCCTAATGCACAAAGGTACCCCTATTTTGATGGTGTTTGCTTTTCTTGTAACAAATATGGTCATAGAGCAACCAATTGTAGAAGTAGGATAAACCATTTTTCTGGTTCTCTTTCTAGAAAATGTTTTGAATGTGGGAATTTTAGACATAAGGCTATAGAATGCAGATCTCAGTTTTAATGAAGGCAAAAGGAATCAATACTTTAATGGCTACTGCTATGCCTGCAATAAATTTGGACACAAAGCAAATCAGTGTAAATCGAGGAATAATGGAGGACAGTCTAATCAGAAAGGTGTGATTTGTTATAACTGCAATAAACCTGGACATATATCTAAAGTTTGCAAGAATAAGAAAGGAAAGAAATTTGTTCCGGAAGAGAAGAATGAACCGGTAAAGAACATTGATAAAGAAGAGATGAAGCAAGAGATGGAGAAGACTTGAAGAAGAAGAAGAAGAAGAAGAAGAAGAGAAATATGAGACTCATGATGTGTCTGTACCCTCATCTGGTATAGATGACTTATTCAAAATTTATACCTAGCATGGTCTTAGGGGGAGCATTATCAGAAGATCATAAAAAATCCCTAGAAGAATGGCGTGTCAGAGGCTGGCACGTGGTCAAAATGTGAAGAATTCATGTTCAGAAGTTCTAGAAGAAGAACCGGAGAAAAATATGTTGGTATGAGGATTTGCAGACGACCATTTGAAGGTTTCATGTGCTAAGTGCAGTGTGTGTTTACTAGCTTTTTTGTGTTTGCCACATTTAATGCGCTTAGGTAAAACACGATTGTGGATAAGTAGAAATTTGTGATTCTTTTTGGTTATGTGTGCATCTAAAATCGTCAGAAAGTGCTCTAAAGATTTCTTGAGGCGTGCTCAAAGTGTTTCTGAAGGGAATTTGAAGATTGATTCAGGTAATTTGGAAACCCTCTCTCTGTTTGCATAAGGAAAGAAGAAAATTGAAGAAGTATCATTGAATTTCAAGAAAGCTAAGCAATGGATAGTGGCTCGTGTGGTGTTGCCTCTCTGAAGCTAAAAAGGGTCGAAGTAGAAGAATACGATCATAGGAAAATGAAGGAAATTGAACTAGGGTTGAGCGAAGTCGAATTACAGAATATAAAAACCCTAGGGATGGATTTGTGGAGTGAATTTTCATGGGTTTTAGATAAGGAATTTATCCTATTCTTATTGAACTATCTTAAGGATGGAAACATTGTTTTGGAAAAACCCTAATTGATCTCGAAGGAAGCAATTGAAGCGATCACTGGATTATGCAACGTTGGAGAAATTCTTGGAAAGAAAACTGTGAAATATAAAGATGTGGTGGAGCTGACTACCATTGGCAAAGATCAGAGAGCATTGTTGATTGATACACTTGTTGACTCGGCCATTAGGTATGTTGCATATGGTATCTCATACAAAATTTATTTCAGGGATCGTGAAATCTCAACTTCGGCTATTATCATACACATTTCCCACATGATGGTTAAGGAGAATAGACAATTTGATTTAAGTAGCTTGTTACTTGAGAATTTGCTTGAAAATATTTGAATGTCATTGATTGAGAATTATTCGTTTCGTTTTGGATCCTTGTTGGTATGCCTGGTGTTTTACTTTCTAAATTCTCTACCGGGACAAGATAATGTGGTGTGGGAATCCAGTATCCCTATTGGAAAACAAATTTACAGACATCTAGAGTCTTTGGAAGATAATGAAAATATATGCAGATCGTATTTCTCATCCTTACGACCAAACCCTTGCTCTAGTATATATGCATTGAGTCGATTCAAAGTAGGCTCTTCATCTAGGAAAAGAGAATTGGAAGTTGTTATCAGTGATTCCCCTTTGGAATTGAAAAGGAGAAAGGAAATGGCTGAAGACATCATTGATATTTTAGATGAGAAGGAGAGAGAAACACTGACTGATACTAAATCCCCTGATCCTGATGATATCCATTCTATAATAGTTGAAGGAAAAATGAAGAAGATTGGTGAATTATGGGATGCTACCTCACCTATTGATAGACTAAAAATTGATGATGTGTTGGTAGAATATCTACTTTGGAAAGGTGTTGAAGTATTTGTTGTTTCTGATTTCTTGGCAAAGAATCTAATTGAGATTGTTGAAGAAAGGATGTTGCTTGAAGGTCCAGAAGGATGTAAGATGGGAATCTTGGTTGAAAGAAGATTTAAAAAGGCTATGTAGAGATTTTCTGGATTGATTGTATAAACTAAGAAGTGTGTTAAAGAAATTTTAGATGTTTACAAGTATTGTCTTCGGTGGCCTGTTGAGTTGTAGACAACTTTAGAAGCAGAATTGAAGCGATTGAAGCCGAGGTGAATGATATTGGAAAGAAATTTGACATGTTTGAAGATAAAGAAGGGAAACAAAGGATAAGAGTTAGTGAACTTTAGGCTAAATTGATCATTACACAAAGATAGAGAGATGATGTGACAAAGACCTTCTGGATTCTTAAAGAAATTGTTGAAGTCCAGTTAGATCATCTTTCCAAAATTCTTGTTGATGCTGAAGATATTGAGAAACAATGTTCTAATGTAAATTGGTCACCCTCTTTTACTTTGTTGGGATTATTGGAAACTACATGCACAAAATTGGAGTCTGTTGTTTTTAACTGGAAGAAGTTGTATCCAGTTCTCAAAGAAAGGTATAAGAAGGTGTTTCATGTGAAGAGTGTCATCTTCAATTAATTTATGCTTGCTTAATTGATCTGGATTGTTGGAATTTTTTGAGGTTTTTGAAAATCTTTTTGAAATTTTGATGTCACCATGTTTGCACGCATTTTTGGCACCCTTTGCCATTGATGTCAAATGGGGAGAGAGAGAAAAAATTTCACATGCTGCCATCAATGAAAAAGGGGGAGATTGTTGGAAAAATGAGTAAAGTTATCTATTTGTTATCATTGATTTCACCATGTTGGTAATATGCTGGAAGCTAGGTCTAGTACTCTTATTGTTGGCAACACAAGGGCAGACAACTGAGAGGGGCGGGTGAATCAGTTGTCATAGAATTTCAAACTTATTCAACTTATTATACTTATTCTCAGATTTGATTAATAACCATGAAAGCATAAATCAACAACACATCAGAAACACACATAACACCAATATTTTTTACGTGGAAACCCTGTTAGGGGTAAAACCATGGTGGAGGTCAGTCCACAAGATTATACCCTATTCAAAGTATAAAGAAATATGAATGGGGAATGTACATGCATTCAGGCGCACTACCTAGAGCTCACTGCTCAATTACAGAAAGGAAGACACACTGTCTTACAAAATATGAATTACATCCACAAGATTTGAACTGAGAAAGATAGCATCTGCTAATGCCTAATTACAGTTCCAGTTAAACACATGAACACTTCTTCACTCTTCTTCACACTCTACTTTTTCCTTCGAAAGATCTGAACAATACTCGCACACTTTACATACTCATGCCTTCAAATGATAAAACAATCGCTCTTATATATCCAACAAGAAATTACATCGCTACAAGTCAGCCTCAAGAAAATAATAAAATGAATACAAAATGTCAACCCAAAATAATAAAGACTATTAATGTGAATCAACCAAGGTCGGCCACAACATAGTGAAGACCCAAAATAAAATTCTCAAACAAGAACCACCTTCAAAAATTAATCCTCGAAGATCCACAACATGCTTCAACACCCTGTCGGCCAAGAACATGAAAAACATGAACACGCAAGATAAAATCTTGAATTGTGAGCACAACGATCAATGCGGGCATGCAACACAGATAGAGCACGATCTAGAAATATCCATAAACATCATGAATCACCAAAGAAGCATCCGCAACAACTGAACTAACTAAAATTGCATCATATTCATTTAGGAACATCTACTGAAGCAACAGAATGACTGTCAGAATACAAATCTTCATAACATGAACAAATCTTCATGTGGATCTCTGAAACTTAACATGGATAAAATAGATATACTCAACAGGAAACCCTTTAATCCACAACCTTTGATCATCAACGTACTGAACTCACCGACAGACTGAACTTCACTTCACAACTGACAACCTACAACTTATTTCATTACAATTTTCTCAATATCCTTGACATATATAGCCTCTAAGACATTAATGCTAATAGTGTTGACATCAATGACAACCACATATTAGCAACACACCCACAACATCCAACAATCTCCCCCTTTGGCATTGATGGCAACACATGATGTGAAAAACACCATCAACGCAACTATCTTCGGCACTTACTCCCCCTTAGGTTCTGACTCTTTTCTCCTCAACAACTCTTCTCTCACATGACTCTTTTCCTCAGATAATTCATAATTTTTCACATGACTCTTCTCCCCCTTTAACATCAATGACAAAGATCTCTTTTCTCCACACAAGCTCTAAACCAGATATCTGAACATCTGACTACTCCCCCTAAGTAGCAACCACCACAACATCAATCCAGATCAAAATATGACTATGAAATGCACAGATTGACACAAGTCAATGCATCTTAGTTCTGATTAGGAGGGGTAATCACCCCTAGCTTCCCTCTGATATAATCAAAAGTATCCTTAGGCAATGGCTTTGTAAAGATATCTACAATCTGCTCCTTAGTAGGCACATACTCCAATCTGACTTCCTTTTCACTCACCTTCTCTCTCAAAAAGTGAAGCTTGATAGATATATGCTTGGTCTTTGAATGCAACACTAGATTCTTAGAAATGTTAATTGCACTTGAATTATCACGGAATATAGCAATGGGTTCATCATACACAACTCTGATATCTTTCAACATCTGCTACATCCACAATACTTTAGTACAATTATTAGCAGCAACAATGTATTTTGCCTCTGCAGTAGATAAAGAAATGGCATTCTGCTTCTTACTTAACCATGAAATTAGCTTCTTACCCAAGAAAAATGCACCACCACTAGTACTTTTTAATTCATCCACATCACCTACCCAATCAGCATCAGTAAAAGCACTCAAGTTAAGATCATCATCTTTAGGATACCACAAGCCAAAATCAACTATTCCCTTCAAGTATCTGAAAATCCTTTTCACAGCAGTTACATGAGATTCCTTAGGATCAGCTTGAAATCTTGCAACAATGCATACAACATTCATGATATCCGGTCTAGTTTGAGTCAAGTAAAGCAATCCACCAATCATTGATCTGTATCTAGTTTTATTTTCTTTTAGATAATCATCATTTTGTGTCAACTTGCATCCGATCACCATAGGTGTACCAACTAGCTTTGAATCTTCCATACCAAACTTCTTTAGCAATTATTTCACATACTTGGACTGAGATATGAAGATCCCATTATCTAACTGAGTAATTTGCAATCCCAAAAAGAATTTCATCTCACCAATCATAGACATCTCAAACTCATTCTGCATCTCATCCGCAAACTTCATGCACAAACTATCATCTCCTCCAAAAATGATATCATCAACAAAGACTTCAACAATCAGATCTTTGTCATGATCAATCTTGAAATACAGATTACTATCAGCATTACCTTTATTGAATCCAAGCTTATATAAATACTTGTCCAATTTGGTGTATACCATGCTCTTGGGGCTTGCTTAAGTCCATACAATGCTTTCTTCAACCGAAAAACCATATCTCCCTGATCAGTCAATTGAAATCCATCAGGTTGCTCTACATACACCTCTTCTTCTAGTTCGCCATTTAGAAATGCTGACTTGACATCCATCTGATAAACCTTGTAATTTTTTTAAGCATCATAAGTAAGAAATAATCTCACAGCTTCAATCCTAGCAACAGGGGAAAAAGTCTCTTCAAATTCAATTTCTTCCATTTGATAATATCCTTTACACACCAATCTTGCCTTGTTTCTAACAACTTCACCTTGCTCATTCAACTTGTTTCTAAAGACCCATTTAGTTCCAATTACATTTTTGTCCTTAGGTCTAGGAACAAGAATCCATGTAGTAATCTACTTAATTTGTTGTAGTTCTTCTTTCATTACTTCCACCCAATGGTCATCGTTGCATGCTTCATTCACATTATTAGGCTCAGTCTTTGAAATCAGACAGTATTCTTATGCAATCCTTCTCCTAGTCTGGACACCTTTTTTCTTATCACCTATAATCTGATCTTTTGAATGATTTAATCTTACATACCTTGGAGTCTTAGGATGTTCTTGAACTTTTGGCTCTTGTGATCTCTCTTCTGCACTTTCACTAGTTCCTTCCTCTTGACTTTCTTGATTCACCGGAATGATTTGAACTTGATTTTGAGTTTGAACTTTCTTTCATGTTACTGAACTATTATTTTGATCATCTGAATCATATCCAAAGGTTCTAGATGGTCTCGCTATGTCTTCATCAACCTTGAAACTTGCACTTTAAACTACTTTCCTCAATCTCTTATTGTAGCACCAGTAGGCCTTACTCTTAGTAGAATAACCAAGAAAGATTCCTTCATCACTCCTAGCATCAAACTTTCCTATCTCTTCATCTCTTCTAATATAGCATTTACTCCCAAAGATTTTGAAATATCTAATAGTAGGATTATGACCAGTCCAGAGCTCAAAAGGGGTCTTACCAGTATCACCTTTAACTTGTACCCGGTTGAGGATGTAAACAACAATACTCACAGCTTCTCTCCAATAGATATGAGGGACATTTCCTTCCAGCATCATAGTCCTAGCAGCATCTTGAACTGTCCTGTTCTTCCTTTCCACAACTCCATTTTGTTGAGGGGTTCATGGGGCAGATAATTGTCTCTTTATTTCATGCACTTCACAAAAAGAATTAAACTCATGAGAAGTGAATTCACCACCTTTATCTAATCTCAAACATTTAATCTTCAGACCCGTCTTTGTCTCAACCATAGCCTTAAAAGTCTTGAATTTCTCCAAAGCTTTAGATTTCTCCCTTAAGAAAGTAACCCACATCAATCTAGAGTAATCATCAATAAGTAACATGAAGTACATGTCTCCTTGTAAACTTCTAACTCTAGAAGGACCACACAAATCAATATGAACAAGCTCCAACACTTCATTTGAACAATGTTGTTTGCTCCGAAATGAAATTCTAGTTTGCTTCCCTAACTGACATTCCTTCCATATAGTATTAGTAGGCTTTACCAACTTAGGAAGATCTCTCACTGCTTGAGTAGAACTTATCTTAACAATATTGTCAAATTTTACATGACACATTCTCCTATGCCACAACCAACTTTCATCAACTTGAGTAATCAGACAACTTTTACTAGAAGCATTCAGGTGAAAGATGTTACCTTTTGTTTTTGTACCTAAAGCAATCACATTTCCATAACTTCCCAATATTCTACACTTTCCATTCTTGAATTGAAGATTGTATCCATTGTCAACCATCTGTCTGACACTTAAGAGGTTATGCTTCAAACCTTCCACATAAAGAACATCATTAGTATTATTCTTACCATCAAGAGAAATGGATCCTCTACCACAAATTACACCAGCTTTGTCATCGCCAAATCTTACAACACCACCATCATACTTTTCCATACTCACAAATTTACTTTTATCACCTTTCATGTGATGAGAGCATCCACTCTCAATCACCCATTCGTCTTTCTCTTCAACTCAAGCAGCTAGAGCGTTCTCCACATTTGAGCAACTAATAGACTCAGTAGGGGTTGGATCATTTTCCTTGATAGCAATAAATACCCATTCATCTTCACTTGCATTCCCTTTATCATATTCATCGTCTGTCACACCTTCATCAACAGCATAATAGCACTTTCTTTGAAATCTAGGCTTGTTATGTCTTGGCTTAGGGACTCTTTTTCAACACCTTGATGCAAAATGACCTATCTTATTGCAAGAAAAACATTTAATAGGCAATTTTCCTTTATACTTACCTTCTCCTCTGGATTCTCTCTTGACAATAAGTGCTTCAAGCTCTTGTAGCTTTCTCTCCTCTTCTTCAATCTCTCTCATTTCCTCTTCAAACTTGAATACCTTTCTAGATGAACTTTCTCCTGGATCATATCTTTGTTTATCTCTATTGGAAGTAGTATCCTTGAATGCAAATTATATCTAAGGAAGAGCATCACCAAATTCACTCAACTCAAAAGCAATAAGCTTACCAATCAACATGTCTTTGGTTACATTTGTTACAGTTCAGAGCTCCTCAATAGTAGTAGCTTTGACTTTGTATGCAGCAGGAAAGGATCTAAGCATTTTAGCAATAATCTCTTATTCTTCAAACTGCCCACCAGCACATCTGATACCACACACAAGTTCATTCACTCTTTGCATGAAAGTAGTAATGTTCTCATCATCGCCCATTCTCAACATTTCATATTTCCCTTTCAGACTTTGTAACATAGTAATCTTCACATTAGCATCACCTTCATACAAATTTTCTAAATTTTTCCAGATCTCATAAGAAGTCTTCAGATCCATAACATTTTTCATCTCAGAATTAGTCAAAGCACTCAACAATGGTTCCTTAGCCCTGATATTGTACTCATCATCCCTAATCTCAATAGTAGTAGTAGGACCATTTTGAGGGATAACATACCTATTGCTTGTAATTCTCCAGTAGGGTTCACCAATGCATCTCAGATGGCATTCCACCATTCAAGTCTTCCATAGAGAATAATTTGTTCCATCAAATCTTGGACTATCCTTCTAGTGTGGCATCATCCTAGATCACCTTAAGCTATTAAACTTCTTCCAAGGAACCTACTCTAATACCAATTGTTGGCAACACAAGGGTAGACAACTGAGAGGGGCAGGTGAATGAGTTGTCATATAATTTCAAAATTATTCAACTTATTATGCTTATTCTCAAATCTAATTAATAATCATGAAAGCATAAATCAACAACACATCAGAAACACACGTAACACCAATATTTTTTACATGGAAACCATGTTAGGGGAAAAACCATGGTGGAGGTCAGTCCACAAGATTATACCCTATTAAAAGTATAAAGAAATATGAATGGGGAACACACATGCATTCAGGCACACTACCTAGAGCTCACTGCTCAATTACAGAAAGGAAGACACACTATCTTACAAAGATATGAATTACATCCACAAGATTTGAATTGAGAAAGATAGCATCTACTAATGCCTAATTACAGTTCCGGTTAAGCACATGAACACTTCTTCACTCTTCTTCACACTCTGCTTCTGCCTTCAAAATATCTAAACAATATTTACACATAGAACTCACACACTTTACATACTCATGCCTTCAAATGATAAAACAATCACTCTTATATATCTGCAACAAGAAATTACATCGCTACAAGTCGGCCTAAAGAAAATAATAAAATGAATACAAATTGTCGGCCCAAAACAATAAAGATTATTAATGTGAATCAACCAAGGTTATCCAAAACATAGTGAAGACCCAAAATAAAATTCTCAAACATGAACCACCTTCAAAAATTAATCCTCGAAGATCCACAACATGCTTCAACACCCTATCGGCCAAGAACATGAAAAACATGAACATGCAAGAGAAAATATTGAATCACGAGCACAATGATCAATGAGGACGTGCAACACAACTAAAGCATGATCTAGAAACATCCACAAACATCATGAATCACTAGAGAAGCTTCCACAACAACTGAACTAACTAAAATTGCATCATCTTCATTCAGGAACATCAATTGAAGCAACATAATGACTGTCAGAATAAAAATATTCATAACACGAACAAGTCTTCACACGGATCTTTGAAACTTAATGTGGATAAACATAGATATACTTGACAGGAAACCCTTTAATCCACAACCTCTGATCATCAACGTATTGAACTCACCGACAGACTGAAATTCACTTCACAACCGACAACCTGCAACTTAGTGTTGACATTTACAATTTTCTCAATATCCTCGACATATACAGCCTCTAAGACATTAATGCTAATAGTGTTGACATCAATGATAACCACGTATTAGCAACACAACCACAACATCCAACACTTATACTAGTGCTTATCCTCTCTAGTGGCTGGTCCAGTATTTTTGGTTGCCTATCTGGTATTCTAGTCTACACTTCTCCGCGGATGATAATCTCTGGTTGTGATTTTGGGAAACTACTGATGGATGTTAAAGGTGTGCATGATCAGGTTATTTCATGCTCTGGTGATCATACAGTGTAGTTGCAACCAACATATTGATTGTTACCTTGTTGTGTTGAAGATTATTCCTAGCCGACTTGTTAAGTTAATTTTGATTTGATGTGAAAACTTATGTGTGACCTATTTCTTGGTTCAATCCAACATGATGAAATGTGCTAAAGATTGTTTTGTGTGTTTGGAAATATTTTGTGAACTATTGGAGCCGACATAATAACGGTTAAAGAATTTTGAAAATAATTCATGGAGCCAACCTAATTAGTTCCTATGATGGAGATCGGGTATATATATAAGTATATGGTGAACAATTTGGTAGAGTGAGTAAGTACGAATAGGTGTGTGTGAATATGTGTAGCGAGTCTATAGGAAAGTGACAGAGGAAATAGTGAAGAGGTAATGAAAGTGAAGGTATGATCAGAAAGGAAGTAGCTGTGAGCATATCAGGAACTGTATCAGCACATGTTAGGAGCATCTTTTCAGTTCATTTTTGGGTTGTAAAGCCTTACTCTATTTTGTATAATTTTTCTGTAGGTAGTGAGCCTCTTTTTCTGTAGGTAGTGAGCCTCTTGTTGGACAGTGAGTCCTTTTTGTAGGAAGTGAGCCTTTGTACTTGGACAGTGGGTCCTTTTAGTAGTGAGTCTCCTTTTTAAAATACTATATAGTGTGAGTTAACCCTCGTCATGGTATTTCCCTTATTGGGTTTTCCACATAAAAATTTGGTGTTCATTGTGTTGATTTACTTTCTGTTATCAATGTTTCATGCTCATATTTAATAACAGAATAGTGTGGTTGAAGATTTGATAAGTGATAAAGTTTTAAGTTTGAACTTGTGTGACAACTTATTCACCCCCCCTCTCAGTTGTCCTGCACCTATTTAATAGAATCTTCGAATGTCAGAACCGGATCTGAAAGAATCTCTAAAAATACCTCCAGGAGTACTAAGATGCCCTTCTTGTTGTCTTAGTCCTGATCTGAATTTACACAATTTCTAAAGGTGATCCTGAGGCTCAATGTCTACACATTCTTCTTCTCGGATCTTAGGTCCTGAAACTTCTAGATCTAGCCTATAGGTGACTTTCCATGAAGATGACAACTTTGCAATGTAGCTTTGCAACTTTACAACTCTACACTTCAAATGATCTTCAAGTCTTCAACCTAAATTTGTAAACACAAAAACACTAGAGAAGAAAAACTTGTTGATTGTTACTAAATGGGGGTTTGCCTTGGTCAAGCCCCTTGTTGGTAATTAAACCTTGGAATGAAATGAAATAATGAAGGGAAATTATGAATGAACAAAGTGCTATGTTGCAACTCACCAAACCCTTGTTATGAAATCTACAAACTTGTGTGAACTTGCTAGCTTGAATTTAGATCTTGAAATGCTTGAATGCTTGATAGATCTTGACTTGAATTGCTTGCTTAAATCAAAACCCTACATCACAAATGTTAGCTCAAAAACACACATGATGCAAGAATATCTTTGACATGATGCTTGAATCTTGATGATGACTCCAAATGTTTAATGAATTGCTCTTGAATACTCTTGTGAACTCAAACTTGCTATAAAGATGCTTGCATGAAACTTCTAGGATGAAAATGAGTGAACAAACCTTGTATTTATACTTATTCATGCTTAATATGCTGAAATTACACCACAACAAGCCGACATATGAATTCATTAATTAAAGGAGGCTAAATCCTACCAAGATTTGAAATTAAAGCCTGAAAATTACCTAAGGGGTCTAAGATGCCCTAGGTGGCATCTTAGTCCTAAGGCTTGAAACTTGGGGCACAGACTCCAAAAAGGGTGCTTTTTAAGGTGCTTTTGAAAAGAGGGTCCCAAGACCTTTGGAGGAAAAAGATGCCCTAGGTGGCATCTTATTCCTAGACCAAAAATAAGGACACTCATCCAGAATCATTAAATTATCATCTACCCTTTTTATGTTTTTCGGGATTAGCCATAAAAAGATATAGTTTATTAGGCTTGCGGATGCAAAATAGGACCTATTAAGGCATAAATAAGGACAAATAAAGCAAGGTGGGCCCAAACAAGTGTGAAAATGTAAGGGTGTGCATTTCCCACACTACATTTATCCCCCACTTTAGTGAGAGGATGAACTTGATTCAAACTCACACTAAAGTATCCAACCACACAATCAAGAGGGGTTCAAATGTACGAATGCTAGTAAGATAGGATGACAATAACCAAGAGGGTGGCCAAGCCTCCAAGATTGGGATCCTATGCCAAACCAACATAGGCACAAAGGGACACACTTGCGGATGATATATGAAGCCATAACCAGATTGCCAACATACACCATCAAAGATAGAAAAAGAAAAAAAGGAAAAATAAAATGCAACATGTCAAAGCTTCAATTGGTCATCCAACACGCTGTGGACCGGATCTAGGCCCTATTTGTCCAAAAATGGTTTACAAGTGGAACATGATGTCCGTTATGAAAACAAAATGCATGCTCATAAGGGCTAGTGAGGCTAGTTTTCCACCAGGTGAGCCACAAGAGATCCATATCAAATTCATACCCCCATGACTATGATAAGGACAAAAAATGCATGCTCACAAGAGCTTGTGAAGCTAGCTGTCCACTAGGTGAGCCCTAAGAAACCATATCAAATCCATACCTCCATGACTCTAATAAGGTATAAAAATGCAATGCAACAAGAAAGAGGGATGTTCGAAGGGATTTTTCTTAGTTCATGCGAGGTCTCAACACAGGGAACATTGTGCCTAATGTCTCCAATAGAGGACGATTCAAAGAAATATCACGCTCTTAGAGGATATCAAGCACAATGACACCACCAAGAAAAGGATGGATCACAAGAAAAAGGAAAGAAAATTGCACAATGAAACATGAGTGTCGATGTATGCCCCCACTTTAAAGCGGTTGCTAACATCATTACTGTGAGCAATTTCTTTACACTAGAAGAAAACATGAGATCTTACTTAGAAATCCCTATGCCATGTCATATGTTTCCAATAATCTATGTACATCATGAGAAGAGAAGGGGTTGTCCCCAAAATGTATAACTCAGTACATCACATTTGAGCCAACTTAAGGCATGTCTTCCACATCCCAAGCTTGCTCTTACATATACATGGAAGACGATCAACTAGCCAGAAGAGACAATGACAAGTGACATACAACGACAAGACTAACTACCCCCTTGCCCCCACTTAGCGTAGGACAAGGATGAGCCGAATAGGATGAAAATAAGTATCAATTAGAGGAAATAGGTGCTTACACATAAGAGAGAGCACCACACTCCTTAAGATGTTGAATTTTATCACTTAAAACCTTACATTCATTAGTAGCCTGACCATGAACTCTATGATATGTATAAAATGAATTTTTGTAGTAAAATTTATTTCATGTTCTTGGAGGGAGGGATATCAAATGATCTTGGAGGAGTCTCAACAAGATACCCTCTTGATCTATAGTAGGAGATGTTTCTTTTTTTTGCAACAAAGATATCTCTTGCTTAGTATTGGTTGTCATACCTACACAAGACTCTTTAGATTGTGAGATTTTGTTCTCTTCTTTAAAGGAAGGTGTAAAATCTATGGAATTTGAATCGTAAGTTTTTTGCATGATGACATTGATGTTAAGCGAGGATTTCTTTGTTTCTTTCATGTCTATCAAAGGATAATAATCAAAAGCATTGATTTCTATCAGTTTAGGATGCACTATTGTTAAAGTCGGCTTAGAAGAATCTTTTGTAATAGTGTTGATATTGAGTGAAGGCTTGTTTATTTCTTTTGAGGGACAATAACCAAGACCCTGAGTTGTTTCTTGTGTGTAAGGATTTATAGGGACACAGATACCTTGTTCTCGAGCACCACATCCTTTTCCACTACATCCAAGTTGTTTCATAAGCTCATAACCTCTTCCATAATTTTTTTTGTTTCTTTTGGATTCGAAGGTTGTTGATAGCCAGCTTCATCAAATTTTGTTGTGTAATTTGTTTCTTCTAAAGTGGTTGAGGTGGATGCTTTTGAAGGGTCCTCCAAATTTTGTGTTGACATTACCACTTTTTCTTTTCCCTTTTCAGACTCTTTGTTTATGATCTTGTATTCTCCCATGAATGTTGGTTCAAAGTCTAAGGAACCCCAATCATCTTTTAATAGCTTCGTGAATTCCTCAATATGTTTTTCTTTGTCATTCTATTGCATGGGTTCCACTTGTGTAGTTGGTGTTAATGTTGTCAAAGGATTCTCTTTACCTTTCTCAATGTTCAAACAACTATTTGGTTCAAGGTTAGCTTCAAGTGTGTACACTTTGTTATTGTAGATGTATTTCATTTTACGATGAAGAGTAGAAGGCACCCCATTCATTGCATGGATCCACGATCTTCCTAAAAGAAGATTATATGAAAGATCATTGGGCATAACATGGATCAGTGTTTCTAATGTGGCCTTTCTGGATTTAATAGGTAAAGTGATCACACCCAGAAGTTTTTTCTTACATTGTCAAATCCCTTAATAGATAAAGAATCAAGGTGAATTTTTGATTTATCCATGCCAAGCCTATCCAAAAGGGTTACACTACACACATTAAGGGCTGAGCCATTGTCAACAAGGGTTCACTTAATCCCTACCATCTTTTGGATAGCTATTATAATGAATGCTTCATTTTGTTTCTGCATTTCCAAAGGGGGGAGTTCACTTTGGTGGAAAGAAATGTTAGCATTTAGTCCTTGAATCATGGCTGCTATGTCATTCGGCTGTTCATTAGAATGGATGAGAACTTATTGTAAGGAATTTTAAACTATGTTATGATAGTGAGGGGAGGCTTGGATAAGGTTCCGCAATGATATTAGTGGGAGTATTCTTTAGTTTTTTGACAAGATCATACTCCTTTCCACGAGGAGGGTCTAGTAAGATAGGGTTAGGCAGGATGGGATTAGGAAATGGGAGGGATGTTGAAGGTGTTTGTCTTGGTTTCAGATTCTTCCTAGTGTTATATGTATGAGCAATGGTATTGTGACTCAGTTTCTTCGAAACATTGTTCTTAGGTGATTCAAGGATGAGGACAGGTTTATTTCGAGTTTGTGGTTTGTGTGAAGGTGGATAAAGAATTAGGGGATTCTTAGGATGTCCCACAGGGTATTTAGGAGGTCCAATAGTCAAGGGGGTTCTAATGGACACTTGCACATTCATAACCTCAACAGTCTTAGTTTGATGTATTTCTAATAAAGGGCAATCTAGAATCACCTTTTTACCATCACCTAAGGAAGCCACATTACTATTGTTGTCATTTTCTTGCACCATGATATCCTCTCTAGGAGGAGAGTTTTTAGGAGAATGAAAAACCAAATTTTCTTGACATTTAAGGATTGGTTCTTCAAAAATGACCCCATCGTAAGTAGAGGGATGATCAATGGTTGAATTGTCTTACTTAATAAGGGTTTCCCTAGGTGAAGAGGGACAACTAAGATTCTCATGAGTTTCATCCATCAAAGTATCCTCTTAATAACTAGGAGAGATACTAGGAGAAGGACAAGTATTATTTTCATGATCATTTATGATTTAATTCCTTTGTTCCCTAATGTCTTCCAAAATAGGATAGGTAGGGGAAGGATCATAAAGAGGGTTGTTACAGACCTTAAATATTTGCTTATCTAAAACCAACATATCATCATCATTATCACAAGATGGGAAGATGTTGGGAGATGAATGTAGGTAGGTTTCAATGTTCTCTTGTTGTGTTGTGTTATCGTCATGATTACTTATTGTTATATCCTCTTGTTTAGTAATGTATTTCCTAATAAGAGAGGTAAGAGGAGAGAAACAACTAGGGTTCCCAAAAATCTCATTGATGAGTTCTTCTAACACTAAAGTATCTTCTCCACAAGGAGGAGAGATATTAGGAGAAGAGAAAATTTGATTGTTATGATTACCCAAGGTCTTTTTCACTAGACTAATCTCAATCATAGAAGGGATACTAGGAGAGGAATCAATGATGAACAAAAAGAGAGGGGAAAGGGCCTCATATTCATATGCACTTAACAAAATTTTCTTACAACACTCAATGAGATCTAAAAATAGAACATGAATAATGACAAATATAGACTTTTTCAATGAAAACATAATGTAATGATTGTTCTACAAGCTTGAAATGGAACAATGATGGAGCAAAAATGCAAAAGGATAATGCAATTTTCATATTTCAAACAAGGGAAATTGCTGATTACACTATTCAATGATCTAAAAATAAAATGTTGAAAATGCAAATTTGGAATTAAGCAATGCATGAAATGAACCTCTTTAAGCTAGATTTAGTAAAATGCATGGAACAAAAAGTCAACCCACTGAAACATATAACCAATGGCAGCAAATAGAAGCACAGAAATTCATTGTTTAACCCTGAAAACTACAATCTCAAAATCCACATGGACTAAGATGCCAGCAAGGGCATCTTGGTCCTGCTAATGAAATTTGGAGGTTCCAGAAGCTAGAATAGAATGCAAACAACCTAGACAGGATTCTGAGCCAAAAACCCACAGAGGGACTAAGATGCCAGTAAGGGCATTTTAGTCTCAATATAGGTTTTTTTAAGAAAAATAGCAAAATATGAGTTGATAGCAGTGTTCCCAAGTTTCCTACTCAAGGACCTAATGTTTAGAAACAAAAATTTGTGCAAATGAATGCAAGAAAAAGTGACTAGTGTTAAGAAATTGAATGCAAGTTTGAATGCAATTGTTTTCAATTTTGGATGCAATAACAATGTTCCTAAATGTAATTAGGATAATTGACAATACACTTTTTCAATTTTTCAATGAGATAAGATAATGAAAGAAAGAAAAATTGCAACCTATATGCACTTTCACTAATGCAAATGTGAAAAACCCTAAATGCACTTTTACTAATGCAAGATGCAATGCAAGAATGAATGTAGCCTAGATTTAGGGCCTTAGTGAACTCCAAATCGAAAAATGAATGTCTAAAATTTTGGGTTTGCCAAAATGAACCATGTGGAAAAGTGTTCATGGAAAAGAGGACTCACAATACAAGAAAAGAATCCCTAATCCTATATTTTCCCTTTGTTATTGGGGGATGGTTCATTCAAGGAAACCTAAGATCCCAAATTGGATTGACTATCAACACAAAGGTGAGCAAATTCTCAACAATGGAGAGCTAGGAAGATTCCTTAGGCTTTTGAAGGGTTCACCACCAAGAAAAATCTTGGAAAAGACAACTTGACATTCAACTCACAAAACCTAGTAATGCAAGCCAAATAATGAGTGCAAGTGACAAAATTAAGTAATAGCAAGTTACAATGTATGTACCTGGGAAGTCTAGAAATGTGATAGGGATATTGGAAATACAAAAATGCTTTCAAAATATGTTGAGGAGTACTCAGACGCCCTTACTATTGTCTTAGTCCCGCTGCTATTTTTTGGGGAAAACACAGAATCTTCGAATGTCAGAACCGAATCTGAAAGAATCTCTGAAAAATACCTCTAGGAAGACTAATATTATTGTCTTAGTCCCAATCTAAATTTCTGCAATTTTTGAAAGTGATCCTGAGGCTCAATGTCTGCACTTTCTTCTTCTCAGATTTCAGGTCCTGAAACTTTCAGATCTAGCATGTAGATGACTTTTCGTGAAGATGACAACTTTGCAATGAAACTTTGAAACTTTAAAACTTTGCAATTCAAATGATCTTCAAGTCTTCAACCTAAATCTGCAAACACAAACACACAAGAGAAGAAAAACTTGTTGATTGTTAGTAAATGGTGGTTTTCCTTGGTCAAACCCCTTGTTGGTAATTAAACCTTGGAATGAAATGAAATAATGAAGGGAAATTATGAATGAACAAAGTGCTATGCTATAACTCACCAAACCCTTGTTATGAAATCTGTAAACTTGTGTGAACTGGCTAGCTTGAATGTAGATCTTGAAATGCTTGAATGTTTGATAGATCTTGACTTGAATTGCTTGCTTAAATCAAAACCCTACATCACAAATATTAGCTCAAAAACACACATGATGCAAGAATATCTTTGACATGATGCTTGAATCTTGATGTGGCTCCAAATGCTTGATGAATTGCTCTTGAATGCTCCTATGAACTCAAACTTGCTATAAGGATGCTTGCATGAAACTTCTAGGATGAAAATGAGTGAACGAACCTTGTATTTATACTTATCCATGCTACACCACAACAAGCCAACATATGAATTCATTAATTAAAGGAGGCTAAATCCTACCAAGATTTGAAATTAAATCCTGAAAATCACCTAAGGGGGACTAAGATGCCCTAGGTGGCATCTTAGTCCTGAGGCTTGAAACTTGGGGCACAGACTCCAAAAAGTGCTTCTTAAGGTGCTTTTGAAAAGAGGGCCCCAAGACTTTTGGAGGACAAAGACACCCTAGGTGGTGTCTTAGTCCCAATCCAAAAATCAAGGACACTCAACCAAAATCATTAAATTATCTACCCTTTGATGTTTGTTGGGATTAGCCATAAAAACATATAGTTTATTAGGCTTGTGGATGAAAAATAGGACCAATTAAGGCATAAATAAGGACAAATAAAGCAAGGCAAGCCCAAAAAAGTGTGAAAATGCAAGGGTATGCATTTTCCTACACTACACCTCTTTTTTGGGACATCATTTTGTTTGGAGGGTTCTTAGTACTTCACCTTGATTTTGAGGATTTTTAATTCCTTCATTCGCCTTTCTCTCTTTTGGAGAGGATATTTTCCCATGTGATTCTCCTTTTCTCCAGTTGTGAGAGATCTTTTGTTTGTGCATGGATACCTTACTAGACCTTGTTTGTCGGGACCCATCATGCATTCTCTTTCTTAGGGTTTTTAGCTACTCCCTAAGTTTATCTTAAGGGGATGTTAGAATAATCATGCATTAGCTAATAATTAATTAATCTTTAATTAATCATTAGTCTAATTTATTCTTGTGCACTTAAGCTAAACTTAGGAGTGATTTTCTATGTTAACTAGAGAGCTATTATTAGATCATTATGTCTCATTGCATGAGATTTTGGCACTTGTCATGATCTAATCCTTTTACCATTTAGGGTTGCTCTTATATAGCACTCAACCCTCATTATATTATTTCTCTAGAGTTTTCATACCTTTGAACTCTTGAATTTTGTAGCTTTTTCTTGTTTAGAAATATTGCATATTACTATTTGTAGATATCTTGCATGGAAGGTGTCTTTGTTCGTTATTTGATCCTATAGCTCATGTTTTTCACAATTCTAACATTATGCTCATACATGTGGGAGCATTGGAAGTGTAGATCAAGTAAAATTCTAGGGAAAGAGCATGAATCAATAATAGAAACCACAAAACTAACTAATTCAAGCCATAATGACCCTAATCTAATAATGAAGCACAAATGACAATGGAAATCACAATAATGAAGCAATAAGCCTCAATTCCTATGCCATAGTTGATTCACCTCCACTGCTCTTCTCCATTTTGGTTTGTTTGTTCTCAAATTTGTAATCGGCAATTTGTATGATAAGCTTGATGTTGACAATTGATAGCAAGATCTCCAAATAGCGATATGATAGTAAAACTCCAAAGATTGTGGTTAACCTCAAAATAAATTTGAAAACTTGATTTTATAGAAATCCCCATTTAAATGAAGGGTGAGGATCAAGTTATGAGGTATGATGATCAATGGATGAGATTAGGAGAGGGAAAATGAATAATTAAACAACTAAAAATAATTATTTAATTATAGAAGAAAAGTTGAGTGAAAAATATTAAATAATTAAAAATAATTATCTAATAAAAGAGAGGGGAAACAAGTCATTTGTGCATTGTGAGTTTACGATTCTAGGAGATCTGGTTTGAGATTTTGCACGGAGTTGCTGTCAAAATGTTGCATGTACCAGTTGTTGCACATAGAGGATATCAAATACAATCATTCAAATGTGTAGAGGGTTCAGACAAGGCAATATGTATCCACTCCTTACTTCATAATTTTGTCATTTTTTGGTAGATTTTAAGGCTCAAAAAAGGGAAAATAGATGTGGCACAGTTTATGCACCACATTTATTATCACATTCACCATAAGTGTAGTGTTGTTCACCGCATTTGTAAAGTGTGACACAACTATTTTATGGAAATACATAGGTGTGACATGGGATTAGCCTACTTGTAAGTGTTTTTTGCACCACAACTATGATGGTACAATGCAACTATAGGTTAGAATAACACATGTGTGAATTTGCATCACAAATGTTGGATGGTGCAATGGATGTGTGAAAGTGGAACATATATGAATGAAAAAGTGACACATATGTGAAACTAGATCGCAATTGTGAAGTGTGGCGCATATGACTGACAATGTGACACATTTGACTGATAGGATAATTTAAGAAAATTTTGAAAAAACTTTTGAATATGCAATAGGTCAAATAGGATAATTTAGATGTGATTAATGTGATGCACTCTCATGAATCAAGGTGAGGCTTGCACCTATCTATATGTGAGATAGTTGATCAGTGTCCTTCACACTCCAAGATCATCTCAATGAAGAGGATTAGGATACCTTGACTCCCCTAGGATTATATCATGTGACATCATACCCATTGTGTGGGCTAACAAAGGCTTGCTACAATTCTTGCAGAGATATGGCACTCGAAGACGAGTTCCTTCCACCTACTGAATAACAAGGAAATTGTGATACTTGAGGATGTATGGTAGATCTTGTGGCTTCCCATTCATGGGGAGAAAGTGGTCTACAACCTAGAGTGAGGACTAGCTACAATTCAATGGATATTAGACACAAGATTTGGTGGAGCTAGGCATTGAGGATTATGAGATCTAATGGGACACCTTGGCAAACAGATACCACAGGCTAATTGTAGTACTATGCATAGTCATTAGGGATTTGGTGATTCTAGATAGATGAGGCCACATATTTCCAATGGTGTGGGGGAGATACTAGAGGGGATGATGGAGAGCACCACTATGTATGCTTGGGGACCTTGCCTATTGGCTATGTTGTATTTTCAGCTGCATGATGTGGCATATAGGGATGGAAAACCTATTAGTTGTGGGATGACACTACTCATGGTATGGGCATGGGAGCAACTCATTATATTCAGACCACCCATGGACAGGTACCTCGTGCCACGCTTTCTTTATGTCTATATTTACAAAGGAGTAGTTACAAAGATTCAGATTGATGATGTCAGGTACTAGAGGCATGGGATTGATCTATTGGATGGGTTTACATGAAATCCCTAGAAGGATTGTGTAGCATGGGATGATGATGCAAATAACTTTTCATACTACCATCACACCAGATATTTGATTGGGTGGATAGTGTTGACACAACACATCATTGAGCGACACTTACCAGAGAGGTTTCTCTGACAGTTTGGGAAGCAACGGGATGTTCTTGGTGGAATAGTAGAGTATGCTAGGTATGCATGAGTGTTCCCATAGTGGGATCCTATAATCAGCTTCCAAGTGGCGATGTAGGAGATAGTAGGGCTATAGTCAATTTAGTGGTGTACAACGACCAATGTAGCCAATGCAGGCACCATTGCAAAGTACAATGCATGGTGGGTTGTACATAGGCCTACGCCATTTACAGATTAAAACCAGTTGACACCAATGGAGAGGTTAGGAAGGGGTCCATGGGGCAGAATACGAGGGAAAGGATAAGAAGGTGGATGAGATGGTGGAGATGGAGATGGAAGATATGGTGGTGGAGGACGAGAAGATGGAAGAAGAGGAGACCGAGGTAGGGGGAGGGATGACAAGTTTGATGAGGGAGACTAGGATTACCACCATGAGGACCATACAGGATACCTCAGAGGATTCCACCCATCCATGAGGAGGGGGAGTAGATAGAGGTGGAAATGGAGGAGGTGAGAGTGGAGGATATTCTCAGTGATGTTGGCAAGGAGGCTGTGGTGGGAGAGTTTATAGTAGAGGAGATGGAGGATGAGGATATTGCAGTGGAGGAGGATGAAGGTAGGGACTTTCCCATTGATGAGGAGGGTTTTGAGGACATCTTGATTAGGGAGGTGATCATGGGCGTGGTTGGGAAGGAGGCTAAGGATGCAGGGTAGGGACCCTAGGCATAGATACATGCACTACAAGCACAAGTACAGATGTTACATTCTCAAGTAGCTCAAATACTAGGGTTACAAGGACAAGTGCAGACGCTTATAGCTGAGAGGGACATGGCAATGATCAAGGCACAAAGGGCTAACTAGTGGTGCATTGAGTTTATTATGATAGTGAGTGGGCCACCATAGATTTATAATATACCTTATACCAAGCCAACAAGGAAGCTCAATATTACATGGATTTATATGAGCAGGTAGTGCTATCAACCGATAGGGCACTGAGCTTCTAGAGCTAGAGCCAAACTAGGTCACACTCACGTAGGGCACAAAGCAGTGCAAGTGTATCATAGAGGAGGTCATTTCCATATGACAAACCTTCTAGATTAGGGTACATAGAGGACAGAGAACCACCATCAGGACCATCCCCCATCAATGATAGAGGTAGCATAGGCTAGGCCTATTTTCATATGTATTTGGACACTTATATTTTTTATTGAGCCTATGATCTCCATTTTTGATAGTCATCTTGATATTGTACTATGACACATTATTTTTTGATATATATACGAGATGCATGATTTTGGAAATGACTATATGATGTGCATGATTCTATATTTATGCTTCCTTATAAGATGGATTTATATATGATGTGATGTTATGACATGCATTTTATGGTTATGTGATGTTTCCTATATGCTATGAATTATGGATATATGATGTATTTTTTATGCTTATACACGTTTATGGTATATGGATGGATGCACGTGATTCTATACCATGGATATGCAGGATGATAATCTATGTTTTGACATCTTCTATGTACATTTTCTTATGTGGATTATGATTCTATATGATGCGATGTGATGGATATATTTTTGTATTTTCTAATGCCATATGGATGACCTATCATCCATATGATAATGATACCTATGATGTGCTAACATGATTATGTATGTAGGATGATAATACTAACGCATTTCTTTTTGTGTCACAGCACGCCATTAGGATGACAGTAGGCATGGACGGATGGAATGTTAGCATGGAAAAGTTGATGAGTGCATAAAATGACACTTTAATTAATCCTTTTTATGTTTTAAAAGACTTTATTATATATTAATTAACCATGCTAGCGGTAGACTATATGCTTGAATGTTTGTTTGATTTTTCCTTATATTTAACTAATAAGAGTACATATGAGAAATGGTATTTTTCATTAAATGTCTTGCCTTTGAATGATGATTAATGATGAAATGTTTATGCAAGTGAGATATTTTCTATCTTGATTACATCCTATCTTTGAGGATTTTTTTTTATGGATTAAACGTTCATGTTATGAGGTGGGCATGTTAAACTCCCTGTTTAATGAACTTGAAATTTGTCTTGCTCCTGATCGTTCCAGCTAGCTCCTGATGAATGTTTCTGAATCAGTCAGTTTAAAAACTTCTTGTTCAGCTATTATCATGTGGCAGATTTATTTATGACACTTTGGTTCCATTTAAGTTTAGTTGTTACCGTTTTGCATCTTGGTGGGTTGCACCAGTTTTTGTATTCAAATAAGCGGATATTCTTCTAAATATCTAGCCTTAGTCTTTAATTAGGGAGTTAGTTAATATTTCACTTTAGCATTGTAATGTTGATTATCTGCACTTTTGTACTACTCGCCTATTTTGGCCAATTGGAATGAAAATAGGGAGTTGATTTGAATCTCAATGTTTAAGTCCCACTAGAGGAAGAGTAGGGCCCACTCAACCGAAGGAGATGACTAGTGTTATTTTCTTTGATTCAATTAATTTCTGTATTATTCATCTCAGTTGGAAAATAGGAATTTAGATCTTTGTTAATCATTGCTAGTGAAAGTGAATGCTTATATTCCTAGATTAAATTCATCAAATTTTTAGAATAATTTATTATGCTTTACTGTAGATTTATATTCATTCATTTGCTATAGATTTAATTATTGTTCATAGAATTAGATTCATTGGTTATTCAAAATGCATGTAGTTATAATGGAAAAGACAATAATGACTTATGGAAAGATAGAACTAAAGCTTGTTTGGGATTTGTTCAAGGAAATTAGTGTTACTATTTTTTAGATTAAATGTTTATCTTCTGCAAACGTAATTAGATCCTTTTCTGCAAACATAATTAGATCCCTTTCTGCAAATGTAATTAGATTCTTTTCTGCAAACGTAAATAGACTCACTTTCCAAGTACATTTCAATTTTGAGTTTTAGTTTAAAATTAGATTTAGTTTTTAGCTTAATTCTTCCATGGATAAATTGCAAATAAGTCAAGTGAAGTCTGAACTGAGTTATTGGAGTTTGGATAATCATTAGTTAAGAGATAAATTAGGACTAAACTTCTTTAGAATTACTTTGGAACCTTTTGTTAAGATCAGCTCCTGAGAGCTCCTAATATCTCCTAATAGAGCTAAACCATGACCAAAAGTCACTGTTCACAGTGCAAAACCCCCAAATTATGGAAACACCCTTATCACATACAACTCTAAGACACACCCAGTTCAATAATTGATAAATTAAATGATGCAAGAAGTGACATCAACGACCTTGCCCATCAAAAGTGATCAATGAAAAGAAAAGAAAAAGTAGATGGGATGAAATGGGATCGACATCTTGAGATCTTGCTAATAAATGATCAAGATTTTATTTTATTGCATGATTATCATCACAGAATATTTATTATGGCAATGGATAAAGAACACCAAGATATGATACATCTACCAAGGTGTGATATATTATCCCTTGCCAAATCAGACACATGACAGACAAGGAATTCCATGACTCAGAATAGTAACCATAGAACCTTGTCAGAATATGAGGAAGTAACCACAAAGCATGTTAATTCTGATGCAAGAAAGCATTAGATTACTTTTAACTTGCATAGGATATTTTGATTATGCCAAATGGAACCCCAATCACATACAAGGAACTAAGTTTCCCTAGTCATATTGGCACGACAAACCACAAATAGAAATCAAAGATCAGGTGCACATCACAATTCTCAACGGCAAGGGATATGGGCACTCGCTAGGTTTGCTGATGAGCATGTTTCTATCCCTTCCGTTGTGAAGGAGATTGTTGAGGTGGACACTCTACAGTCTATTAGCTTCCTGACCTAGAGTATCATCCAGTGTGTGAGTCTTGAAGTACAACATCAGCCAAGGGATATTTTGAGGGGTAGGGTTCCATCCCATTCTTGTCAGGTTTTTGGGTTGGCCTATACATATGACCACACAAACAGTCAAGAGGTTGGTGCACAAGATACGTCTATAGCTGCCTAGTTGGCAATGATAGATGTCATGTTGAATGAGGCTTTCAGTGTCAATACTCAGGTAAATGTTAGCATGCAAATTGAATTTAATTCATTAAATTTCATTTTTTGAAATGCAATATTAACTAATTTAGTTTAATGATTGTAGTAAAATTTTAGGGTCATAGTGTTGATATTGCTTACACCAACCCTCCACTTGTTTTTTACTCCACTGCATCTATTGTTGAGATATGTAACTAGTAAATAATTATAAATATTACATGTGAATAACATTGTTATATGAATGGTATTCTAATATCTGATTTTGGATGTTGAATAGGTTAATATTGGAGGTTTCATGGTAACACCTCCCAGTGCCAGTGGAGTACAAACCTTCACGCAAGAAATAGAATAAATATTTTAACTAATGAATTATACTTAATAGATTTGTGTAGTTTATATTCATATCATTGATTACATTGCATTGCACATATTTCAAACTCAAAGCATTACTTCACATTGTATAACTAATAATTAGATGTTGATAGATGACAAAATTTCAATTATAGTATAGTTTTTTAGAAAGTCAAAATAAGCAATGATATGATTACTTCACATAGCATAAGTAATAACTAGGAGCAGTTTCCAATTGCATTTTCTTGTCATGGCATTCCATGAGACCACATTTTATTGAGGAATTTTTTCAAACAATTCACTACCTTGTCTATGCTATGGATGCTTGAAAAAAATATATGAAAGAATAATAGTAAGCAATATCATAGACAAGGCAATGAGTTGTTTGAAAAAATTCCTCAAAGGAATGTGGTCTCATGGTGATTTCCATCACCATGAGACCCAATTTCTTTGAGGCATTTTTTCAAACAGCTCACTTCCTTGTTTATGCTACCACATTCTCTATACATGTCTACCAAAAAAAATTATCAAATAGTTGAACACTTCCTTGTTGCTATGGCTTAAATCCTAAAATAGGTGCTTTCCAACAAACTATGGATGCTTGGAAAAAATCTATCAAAGTATAATAGTAAGCAATAGCATAGACAAGGCAGTGAGTTTTTTGAAAAAATCCTTCAAGAGATATGGTCTTATGGTGATGGAATGTCATTCCATCACCATGAGACCACATTTCTTTGAGGCATTTTTAAAAAAAACTCATTTCCTTAAGAATAGAAACCAAGCCTTTAGCCAAAATTCCCCTCCAAATCATTTTCAATGTCCTCATCCTCATCCTCAATTTACCAATCCATGGAGGCTTCCACCCCTTAATCCAATTTCATATCCCACATCCTTAAAATACATGTCACCCCACTATTTCTAATCAAAATCATCCCATGTCTCTCATAATAACTTCATCCAAGGAATATTTGCAAAGGTGGTTGTTTCCCCATACAGAAACAAAGTGGTCCAATCTTCACATATCATGCATCCACCTTCATCACCCCCACATCAAGATAAACCATAATACCCTAAATCTTATATGAATCCCCTATCAATCCATCTATCCAAGTTGAAGAGTCTATAAAACCTCCATCCCTCATGCATCCAAAATTGGTCCAGAGAAAATTGATTAAATACTAGTTATTTAATTAATAAAATCTTTATTTCCTCTACTTATAAATAAATTGCAAAATTTATTTATATAGTTCATATTTCTTAATTCTTCCTATCTAAACCACTTTCTTCATGATTTGATTTAATAAAAAAATATAACTAATTTGTTTTGTTTGATTAATTCCCTCCAACTAAATTGGAATTTAGTCACATTTCTCCATATTTTCTAACTTCCTTCCACCTCATCTTCCACCTCACCATGTGTCACATGAAATTAATTATTTATAATTTCTAAATGGGCATTTATCCTCAACAATTTTAACAACCTCAAAGACACATGGCTTCTCCTTTCCACTTATTCCCTTCTACACTTGGCAAGCTTGTTCTATTAAAGGGGACAACTTCCCTGATTCTCTCTAACCTCTTCACTTCTCACCGTTGATCTCTCCAGACTCAACCCTAATCATCCATTGCTGCCACATCACTTGATGCCTCAGTGAAACCTATAAATAGAGGCTCATTTATAGCTTTCATATAGAGAGCACAGCATAAATCTACTCTGCAGAAATACTTTCAACATTAGTGAGCTTACCATTTGCATTTTAGCTTAGAATTTAGCATTTGATTTCAAGTAGTGTTATAATGGCAATTTCATTTCTAGGAACTTAATTTGTTGCATTATCATTATAGCATTTCCATAGCATATCCATTAGCTTAGCATTTTATCATTGCATCATTTAGCATCATTCTATATACAGCATCATATCATTCAGCACTTCATTTAGCATATCATCCATCAAATTCATCAATCATGTAGATGTAGGTATAGTTTCATGCATTTTAGTTCAATGGCTTCTCGTTTCTTAGGTTGTCATCCCAGTAGTCTAGTGCATACCTAAAATCTGAGAGCACTAATATAGGATCCTTAAGAATAAAGGATGATGGAATGGCTTTGAGGAATCGCTTTATCAGTTGTATTGTTAAATTTGATTTCCTTAATATAACACGTTGCATCGATTGTGTGGTTTGAATTAATTGTTCTGATTCCCATATTTTACTCACACATAAATTGGCGCCCATCATGGGGTCGAGCCCCTATTACTTTAACATTTTCTAGAAAGTGTGGTTACAGGTTCAGACGTGAATTCTTCCGATGCAACCGCAAATTTTTCCAGCACACCAAAAACATTTTCCGAAGCATACACTGACTGTTATGACGCAACCACATTTTCCTTCAGCAAATCCAAGCCATTCATCAGTGCATCAAGGGGTTTCTATAGTGCATTCATTACTTTATGTAGTGCATCTAATACTTTTTGTAGCGCATTCACTGTTTTCTATAGCGCATTCACTGCATTTTTAGGTGCATCTACCTTTTTAGCACATTTAATTACTGTAATGGCACATTTAATTTTCATTGTGAAATTTTCCAAATTCTGAAAACTAATGATGTTTTTCTCCTGTGTAGGTTTCATAAATGTTGTCAAAGACTCTGCTGAAACCCTTGAATGTTGTCAAGGAATATTTATTGAAAACTACTAATAATTTTGATGCAAGAGCTGGAGTTGATTTATTTCCTTTTGGTTAATTTAGGAATCTAGATTAATTAGGAGGGAAAGAACACCATGTTTTGTGTGCTTGATGAATGGTAAGCATATGCTCTCCCCTTAACTGGGTGACCAAAAATCCAGGCCCATTCATTTTTTATTTTGTTTTATCCTTAGAAGGGTTTCCTTGTGGGAAAAAGTAATCACCCAAGGGAACAACCCAACTAGGAACACACTAAAGCTAAGTGACTTCCACCTGGTATATAAGTTTGGGTACTTGAGGAAAGTTCAAGTATCACGAGGATTGATCCAAAAAGAAGGGAAGCAATGGTCTCTTATCGTATGGATGATCTCCCATGAACAAAATGCCTATACTAAAACCTTTTTGTTATAGCAAGCCAAAATCCTATTCTATTTACTGGTGCAGAAGGTCTAACCTTTTAAGTCATCCCACATTTTTTTGGCTTTTAGTAGAGATGAGAAGTATGCCATGGGAGATTCATGGGTACTGAAGCTTGACTGACCTGAGAAGTGAGTGTCGTGGAGGGGAGCTAGTGTGGTCAAGATTCTAATCATCCGCTAAAAGTAGGCATAGCTGGAGTAAAATCCAAGTGGGAATCCAGTAAATATTGTCCTGCATAGTCTTAGGAATTGTACATGTTTGATGTGTTTTACCAATGTGTTTTAAAAAAAAAATCAAAGAAAACATCACACACTAGAAATGAAAACCTTGATTCAGAAAACATCCTTTGAAACAACCAATTCTCTAACTAGAAAATTAGAAAAATCAAACAAACTTGCAAGAAACTATGACATTTTCCCCATTCAGTGCATCGACTACTTATTCTGGCACTTTTACACCATTCTTTGGTGCATCCATCTGCTGTTATAGCACATACAATATATCTATTAGTGCATCCATTACATTTTGTAGCACATTCACCCATTACTGTAGCACATCCATCCAATACTTTAGCACATTCAAGTTATTCTATAGCACATCCAGTCAATCCTATAATGCATTTAAGACCTTCTGTAGCGCATACAAGTTATTCTATAGCGCATCTGCCTTTTAGCGCATACACTGACTGTTACAACGCACTCACTAGATTTATAACCAGAAAGCTAAATTTGACCCTCTATCTGATATTTTGAACCCAGATTTAGGGATCTTTTCCATAGAGAAGTTCATTCCTTATCCCAACATTGTTTTGAACTTGGAAAAATTAGCATTTACAAGTGAAATCTTTTACCTAAACTTTGATCAAACATCTAAAAGTGCCCAACAACCATGAAACCTAAATTTGATCATCAAGTTGAGTTTCACCAGCCGGATTTGTCATCCTTCATCCAAAAACAACACACTTTACATCAAATTCCATAACCTTAGTCTTATCAATAGAATTCATCATTCTATTCAACCTAGGTATCCCTTTGGCACTCTTAAATAACGATCAAAATTTAGCAAATCTTCATCACTTGCATGCCCATTTTAACGAGATCCCAAAAGAAAAAACTTAAGGTTAAGGAACTTGAACCTCAAAACACCATAGGTGAACCAAAAGAAAACCCTTTCCACAAAATCCCTCAAAATGAAACAGAAGAAATAACAGATGAGGAAATAGAGCAAGCAAACCAAGATCCCAAATTTCACAAATTCCTAGAGAGAATCTTTGAAAAGGATGGAGAAAAATACCTTCTAATGTTAGCAAACCAAGGGGTCAAATTACCAAGTGATTTTGATGTCAACAAATTGAAAGAAACACCAAAGAAAACTAAAATTGAAACACCAAATGCAGATCAAATGGCTACCCTAACACATCAAATGAAGAACCTTCAACAACAATTACAAGACATGCAAAGAGGGACTACCAAAAGATATTTGTTACAAGATATTTGTCCCTACCCTTTTGATAGGAATTTGAACATGATACCATTCCCACTGAATTGTGACCTCCCAAAATACGACAAATACAATGGAAAATATGACCCCATAGACCATGTGAGGGAATTTTGAACCATGATTCTTGAGTTTGCACACAAAGACACCTACTTGATGGGACTTTTTCCTCGCAGCTTGGGAGGCCATTGTATGGAATGGTTTTCAAAACTATCGCCCAGCATAAGATCCTTTCAAGAACTTGTCAACAAATTTATCACTCAATATTCATATAACATTTCACATGAGATAACCATGAAGGATCTTTACAATACCAAACAAAAACAAGGAGAATCCTTTCTTGTATTCTTACAAATATGGAGAAGGTTATTTGCTCGATACGCTCGTCCTATACCCGAACAAGAAAAGATGGAAATTTTTATTGATAGCCTCAACAACGAAATGAGCTATAAGCTACAATTACAATGTCCCCCTAGCTTCGAGAAGATGATCAAAAATGGTGTCAAAATTGAAGAAACTTTGGTCAAAAGAGGTGTATTGAAAATTCACAATGAAGGATCAAACAATGCTAACTCTTCCAATCATCATAATAACAATGAGAAATCAAAATTTTGGACAAGAAACAAGAATGACAATGATGGTGCTACTAAAACACATCATGCCAAACCAGTCTTTAATCTATCAAGAACCACAACCAAGACTGATCAAAACACCAATCAAGGCACTAATCAAAATGTTAACCAACACAACAATTAAAACAGTCACAATCAAAGTAATACCACATCTAAACCTCCACCCTATCAAACACAATCAAACCACAAAAAATTCACACCTTTGGGTCAAACACATGAATCTACATTGAGACAACTTCTTGCAAATAACCTTATAACACTACCTAACACTCGAGGCTTTGAACCAAAAGTAAAATCGTCATGGTGGAATGATGCTTATTATTGTGAATTTAATCAGTGCAAAGGTCATCAAACAAATAGTTGCATGCAATTGAAACACAAGATACATGACTTAATAGATGACAAAGTCATACGAATAGAAGGACCCCAAACAAATGTTGATCACAGAGCATTCAAAAATCCCTTACCGAACTATGAAAAAGGGGAGTCCTCTACAACAAACAACAAAGGGAAGAATGTAAACTATGTTCATGATACTGTCATCCTTCATTTCTCAGCAGTGGAAGATCAAATGAATAACATTGAAATCAAGGACGACCAAGACATTATTGCAGCTAACAATTCAATTAATGGCATTCCAATTGCACATGAACAAGACATCATTACAGTTGAAAATCAAATTAATGACATTAAACAAGAGATGGCTGCAACTAATACTCAAATTAATGTCATTAAAATAAATGGGAAACAAGATAGCATGCCAGTAAATGTGACCACGAGAGCATAGGCCAAATATGTACTAAAAGGAAGTTCGTCTAAAACACTTGTTGCCTCGTCCAATCAATATAACATAGTAGACCAATTACAAAAGATCCCCACGCAAATATCTATATTGGAATTGCTCAAGATTTCACCCGCCCACAAAGAGATTTTGGAAAAAACCCTAGTGGACACAATAGTACCAACGGATCTGGAAGTTTGTAAATTTGAGGCCATGGTGGGACATTTGACTTCACCTCATTGCTTATCTTTTTCATAAAATGACCACACATCTATTTCTCATCCCCACAATGCCCCTCTCCATATTGAAGTCCTAATTCATAAACATCATGTCAAATGTGTCCTAATAGATGGAGGAGTTAGCCTGAATATATGTACTTTAAAGCTTGTTCATACCCTAGGATTTTTTGAAAATGCAATAGATTCAAAGAAAAAGATTACAATAAAAGCATATCATGATGAGGAAAGATCTTCACAGGGATTGATTGTCTTACCCATTCAAGTAGGACCGATTTAAAAAGATGTAATCTGCCAAGTCTTGGACAAGGATTTGACCTACAACATACTATTTGGTCTCCCATAGATCCATGAAATGCAAGCGGTCCCATCAACATACCACCAATGTTTGAAATTCCCTTGTGGTGGTCAAGCAATCACCATCTTGGCTAATTCTAATAGTCCTCAGTATTGCAACACCCTTAAATCAGTCCAAGATGTCTTTGTACCCCACAATAGAGAAGCTTCCACTTCCATCTCTACCAGTAATAAAAGCCAATCAAATTCCTTGTCAAAATCGCTGGTCACTTCCCCAAATCATGAAAGTCAATCCAGTTCCATGTCTAAATAGTCTGAGAAAAAGAAAGAAGTTGTTCCTTCTACATCCTCAAATCATGAAACCCAATTAAATTCCTTGTCCAAATAGTTTGAGAAAAAATTCCAAGTCAAAGATAAAGGTGTGGGTGAATATTTCATTGAACAATCTCTATGCCTTTCATAGTTGTCTTCCCCATAGTCATATGGACGACCCTCAACATCAACACAACAGTCATCACAACCAGTTACACTCTTTGATGGTTGATTTGTAAAAGAAGTCACCATAGTTGATGAAGCTAAAGAAAAGGATATTCTAAACTGGTTTTATAAGGACGAAGAAGAGTCCCAAGCAACAACTGCAAATGTACAAACAACATAATATGGAAAAGGCTTCACAATCTTAGAAAAGATGGGATACAAGGGAAAAGGCCCTATAGGAAAAAAAAAAGAAGGAATTGTGGAACCAATTCAACCCCTCTTAATCAATCCAAAAGACAAGACTAAGATGGGTTATAAAGAGGAGACAAAAGAAGAGATAACTCAGAGAGTGGTTGATAGAATCTTGCAACTACAAGCTAGTGATGATCATGAAACTAATTCAAATGAATATGAGTGGGATTCACTATCTGAAGAGTCTTGTCATGATAGGGACATTGATGTGGTACACAAGTATGCACCCCTACTCAAGGAGGGACAAGGTTCGGGTTCTAGACTACTTGAAATAGGATCACAACACATTGATGACTCCAACAAAGACAATCAGACTCAGAGTGAAATGGATAATTCAGAGGAAATTTACCTTATAGAACTCAACTTTTCTATCAAAAAAATCAAAGACATCACCATCAGGACTCTTACTATCTTCGACCTTAACCATTTTGATGATCCCTTACCCCTAGTACATCCTGAACTCATAGACTAGGACCAAACTGAGCCATTCGATATCCCCAACTTTCAAACGATGATGCCATCATCAACTTCCTTTGTTCTAACAATCCTGAAGTAGGTTCCACCATTGAATGTCATAACGAAGCTTCCAAACAGGGGAGTTTCAAATCTTTCAGCTGAAAAATGAATAATACAGGAAATAGATCTGATGGTGAAAACCATTCAATGGTAGTATCAAATCCAAAAAAAGTAAAAATAAAGAGTGCATCCAATGGCGAAAACCTCTCTGTGGTGTCAAAGGATGGAAGATTTGACACTCTCCCAGAACACTTTCAGGAAAGATCAAAATTATTGATTGAGCCCACACAGTTCATCAATATTGGCAATGCAAAAATAGTGAAGACTATCCATCTAGCGGCATCCTTGACAGGCCAAGAAAAACCAAGCTTCCTCAAAATTCTTCACAAAGAAACAAATCAACTTTGCTTGGTCATATGTAGACATGCCAGGGATTGATCCATATCTTATCATGCACCACCTATCCTTACCACTAGGATTAAAACCAATCAAGCAGAAACTAAGGAAAATGCATCTGCATATTGCCCTATTGGTAAAAGTACAACTAAAGAAGTTATTGGATGCAGGATTCATCAGACCCGTTGACTATGCTAAGTGGATATCCAATATTGTACCAGTCTCAAAGCCTAACAACAGCATTTTCATTTGCACATATTTCTGAGATCTTAATAAGGCTTACCCTAAAGATGATTTTCCTCTCCCTAACATAGACATCATAGTGGACTTAATAGTAGGACATGGCATGTTGTCACTTATGGATGGCCTTTCCGGTTATAATCAAATCAAGATAGCTCCAAAGGATCAAGATAAGACAGCCTTCACATGTCCGTGGGGAACATGTTGTTGGAATGTCATGCCATTCGGATTGAAGAATGCAAGAGCTACTTATCAGTGTGCCATGATGACAATTTTTCATGATATGATGCATACCTTCATGGAAGACTATGTGGATGATCTATTGGCCAAATCATACACTAGAGAAGGACACTTAGAGATCCTAGACAAAATCTTTACCAAACTAGAGAAGTTCAATGTATGATTGAATCCAAAGAAATGTGTGTTTGGGGTGACTTCAGCCAAACTCTTGGGATATGTAGTTTCCAAAAAAGGCATTGAGGTAGACCTGAAAAAATTTAAAGCTATCATGGAGAGGCCGCCACCCAAAAACATTAGTCAGCTATGATCCTTGCAAGGGAGGTTCCAATTAATCTGAAGATTTATTTCACAACTGGCAGACAAGACCCGTCCTTTTAGTCACTTGCTACACAAAAATGTTTATTTCTGATGGGATGAGAAATGTGAAGAGGCCTTCAACCAATTAAACAATATCTAACGAGTCCACCTATCTTAATACCACACCAGAAGGAAAGCCACTCTTATTATACATTGCAACAACTAAGATATCATTGGGAGCCTTGTTAGCACAAGAAGATTCAACAGGAAAATAAAGAGTAATTTATTACATCAGCAAGATGCTAAATGGCTATGAAATCAATTATACATCCATTGAAAAGGCTTGTTTGGCAGTAGTGTTTGCTACCCAACAGCTATGACACTACATGCTAACTCATACCATCAAGTTAATAGCCAAAATAGATCCACTAAAATACCTCCTCAACAAAGCTAATCTAACTGGAAGACTGGGCAAGTGGGTTATGATACTAAGTGAATTTGACATCCAATATGTGGATAGGAAAGCAATAAAAGGACAAGCAATCATAGATCAATCGGTTGAAGCACCTCTACTGGATGATCATACTCTACATATTGAGTTTCTAGATGCTGATGTCCTCACCTTGACTACACAACAGTGGACATTATACTTTGATGGATCACACACACAACATGGATCAGGGGTCAAAATCCTATTTGTCACTCCACAAGGACATACCATTATGAAATCATACAGATTGATGTCCCTTGCACCAACAACATGGCGGAGTATGAAGCATTAATCATTGGCATTAAAATAGTAGTAGAATAGAAAATCAGTCCATGGAGATTCTCAGTTGGTCATTAACCAGGTCAATGATGATTATTAAACAAAGGACAACAAATTGATGCCCTACAAAAGAATGATTGGTGATTTTAAGAAATACTTTGTGGATATCAAATTTGTACAAATTTCAAGAGTGGATAATAAAACTGTCGATGGCATGGCCACCATTGCTTCCTTATTACAAATTCCAAAGAAAAGAAGTCATTATGAGTTCATGGTGGAACAATTATTTACCCATGCTTATGACGATACTAATTCCCAAGTTATATGTCACCTGGTTGATGCTGATACCTCAATATATGGTAAAATTTATACCTATCTAAAATATAACACCCTTCCACCTGACCTATCCCAAAACCAAAAATGAAACTTCATTCACCAAGCCGCTCGACATACTCTTATCACAAATGTACTTTACCTATAGGGTCTTGACAGAACTCTTCTTCGATGTCTAGAATGCAACGAATCTAAAATGACTTTATGGGAAGTTCATGAGGGTATTTGTGGAACTCATGCAAGTGGTTTAACCTTAGCCAAGAAACTCCTTTGTTTAGGGTATTACTGGCCAACCATGGAGAAGGAGTCTTTTCAATTCGTCAAGAAATTCCAAAAGTGTCAAATTCATGGCAACCTCATTCATGCACCAGCATAAGAGCTTCAACCATTCAAATCAACATGGCCCTTTTTTCAGTGTGGACTAGATCTTGTAGGTAAAATTCATCCACCTTCGTCAAATGGACACAAGTTTATCATCACAGCCACAAAATACTTCACAAAGTGGATTGAAGCTATTTGTCTAATCACCATCACAGGAAAGAAAATTTCATCCTTCATCCTCAATTACATCATCTTTCGGTACGACATCCCTCAATCCATTGTTATTGACAATGGAAGACTGTTCAAAAATCAAGACATGCAAGAATTGTGTAAGAAGTTCAATATCGAGCACCGCTTCTCTACACCATATTACCCTCAAGGAAATAGTTGAGCAGAGGCCTCCAACAAAATCGTTTTGAAAATCTTGAAGAAAACGGTCAACAATGTTGGACATGATTGGCACATCTAATTAAACCCTGCTTTGTGGGTGTACTAAACCAATATCCACACACCAAAAAGAGCCACACCATACACTCTTGTATATGGATCTGAGGCCATTGTACCCATTGAGGTTGAATAACCATCACTCCAGGTATCATTGAAGGGTATTATCTCTGATGAGGACTATTGGGTATCTAGATTGCAAGATTTGGAATTTATTGGATGAACGATGTCAACATGCAGTAAACCACCTGAAAGCCTACCATCAATGAATGTCTCAAAGTTATAACCATAAGGTCAAACTAAGAAAATTTCAAGTTGGTGACTTGGTATTGAAGGAGAACCCATGCAATCAGTAGGATAGGGAGAAGAAAGGAAAGTTTGAACCAAATTGGTTGTGTCCCTTTGTCATTGTGTCAGTCTATGGATCAAGAGCATACCAGCTATCCATGCTAGAAGGATACCTATTTGAGGATCCCATGAATAGCCTCCATCTCAAGAAATTCTACACATGATTCATTTGATGCACCATAAAAGTCCTAAAGAAATCCAAAAAAAATCAAAAAAATTCTTGAAGAAATTCAAAAAAATTAGAAAAAGTCCTAAAGAAATCCAAAAAAAATCAAAAAGTCCTGAAGAAATCCAAAAATATCATAAAAGTCCTAAAGAAATCCAAAAAAATTAGAAAATGTCCTAAGAAAATGATCACCCTGATGAAAACCTAGAAAACAAGCATCTTGGTAACAACAAAAAAAAGAGAGAAAAATACAAAAATACAAAAAAAAATGTGAAAAAGTCAAAAAAATCTAAAAAAGTGCAATAAAAGCAAGTAGTGAAAACCTGGCAATAGGCGCTATTTGTGATGGACCGGCTTCTTCCTCTATAAGAACATGTGTCAGTCGTTGGCTCCGTGCTATCATTATCCACGTCCATCATTTGAGCCTCATGTACATATCTGAGCATCGTGGTCGTGTCTCACCTTGGCTTGGCAATCATTGTACATATCCATAATAAATTGGTTTGTTTCCACTGGGGGAAAAATCCTAAACTCACTGGGGTCAATCTACCTTTGAGCTTAAAATGATAGACAAACAACAGTACGAAAACATGATAAAAAAAACACAATGATCAAGCGAGTTGCAATGTTGAACATCAATCATAATCACAAAAAAAACCAACCATCTGAACCAACAACAATAAGATCAATCAAAGAAAATCTCATAGGACGGTCATCTTTTGAATCAAGGTTTTATCACTTTGACACGTATGTTCAAATTATTTGCATCATGATTGTTGTTATCATTTCTCTCGAGCAACTCAAGGATGTCAAGAACTAGAGAAGCTATGATCGAGAATGATATTTTTCTTTGTCTGCTATTTGTGAGTTGATCTTTATTACTATGTGAATTGTCGTGGGACATGCTCTACAAAGTATCACTGATGACATTCTGGATTCGCATAGGAAAATGATTAACTCCTGTCTGTTTATGCAAGAAATGCCCAGGTTATCTTGGTCAAATTATACATAGATGCTTGTATTAACTTGCACTGTCAAACATCATTAAAGAAATACTCAGATCATCATGGTCTAATTATGCCATTGATGTTTGTACTTACTTTCAACATTTCAAAAGCTCAATGATGATACCAAGCACAATAAATTGTTTACTGGGATGACAACATTGCATGTTTAGGTTACATTCATACTAGTTTTGCATCTATATTTATAGATTTTTCTAGGGCTGGTCCAATTTTACGAGTGATGTTATCTCTATCATTAATGGATTGAGTACATTTGACATTAACAAAAAGCTCATTTGCATTTAGATGCATAGGCATTAAGATGTCATTCATTCATTATCATATCATTTCAAAATCCATCTGGTCATTAGGTCATATATTTGCATCGTGAAAATCCAAAAACAAAGCATTATCATATCATTTTCTATGCATTCATTTTCTATTATTTTCTATAATTGCATCATGAAAATCCAAAACCAAACATTTTCATAATCCATTTCATACATGTGTTCATACATTTGCATTACAAAAATCCAAAACCAAACATTTTCATAATCCATTTCATACATGTGTTCATACATTTGCATCAGAAAAATACAAAAACATAGAGTACAATGCATCTCATACATCATAATAAAGCATCATCCATGAAAACACATAGAATTATGCATCATCATTCAATCATTTCATCCATCCATTTATGCATAATCCATTTCATATATTGTGTTCATCTATTTGCATCAGAAAAGTACAAAAACATAGCATGCATAGCATTTCATTCACACAATAAGATTCATCACATATAGCATATAGGCATCATTCATAAAAGCATCATAGAATCATAACACATGTTGCATTCATATCATCATCATATAAAACATCACATAGCATACATAATAAGAAATAAAATGCATCCATCATGATCAACACACATAAGCACAAAGATCAACCATCATCATCGTTGCATATCATATATCTCAAAATAATGCCAAGTGCACAGGGATATCCAAATATGAAGAGGTACATCATCAAAAAAGTGGTAGTGAATCATCAATATCAATGTATACATGTCCAAAATACAACAAACATCATGTGTCGGAGCTAGGTAGTGCTCCCCCCAGACAGTGTCAGCATCTCTGGACATGTTCCTCCTACCACCTGATGGACCTATGCCTAGATCTCACAGAAGTGGTTGTGTCACACCCCTGCTAGTAGTCCTCTTACGAGTATGATTGGCGGACTGCAAGTAGCTCTTGTGACGCTCTGGTGGAACACCCTCATGATATTTAATCTGATAAAACTTTGCCTCCTTGGTAGAGCGTCGTACCTCCCGAAAATGATTTGTTGTCCCACTGCCCTTCGCAGCCCTCTACAATCTCTCTACTACACCATTTGCTTGATCTACCTACAGTCTCAACCTGCCTCTCTCTAATGTCAAGGAAGTAATTTTTCCCTGTGCCTATGAGAGTTGCATGTGCCTGTGAGAGTTGTGCCTATGTCTATGTATGCACCTATGCCTATGACTACAACTACCCCTGAATTTGTGTCAACTAGCCCTAAAGTGCCTGGACCTGAGCCTGTAGAGCTGCAATGTGTGCATGTTGTTTCTGAGAAGGAAATAAGTATCTACACGTGTTGTTGTGCCCCAGCTACTAAGGATCACCTCTTCTGAGGCACTCTGACATCTAGTAATGGATGGGCACCCCCTCCTCCATTTCCCCCGCCACCATCCCCATCTCCATCTCCACCGTCATCACCTCCACCTCCCCCATCTCCTCCATCCATGTCACCACCATCTCCCTCCTCCTCATCCCCACCACCTCTGTCTCTCCTCTATTTGGGTGCCCTCTCCTCATCATCCTCTAGAGTCGGCACTAGCTCATCAAGCCTCAAGATCCTGGGAAAAAAATGTCCACAAAATTACTGTGAGTACTCCTCTTTCATATATCCCTCCACAATCTATGGATGATAGTCCCAAATCACTAGCTGTAATATGTGGTACTCATCATAAGTAGCATCGTAAGATAGGGTGGGTCCCCACTCAGTGGCATCCTGTTGTCTCTGTGCATATGTAGCCAATCCCTGTGGAATCCCCTGCACTCTGTTGTACTATTTAAGTACCCTCATCAGTAGGAATCTCTCAATAATGAAACTTGTTTGTCCAATGAGATATCTGGCTATGCAGACAAAAGGCATCTTTAGGTGATCCTCAGCCCACTGCTCGCAGTCCACATATGGCCGTCATGTAACAGAATCTAGGTCATCTAGTACACATCTCCAATACTCCAGTTTTCCTAGCTTATTCTAGACAACTGGGCTGGTATAACCATAGACATAAGGTCTCCCAATTGGTCAATACCTATCTGTCACTAGGTGTGTCACTGCTATATGCTCCTAGGCCCACATCTGTAACAATGTCACCCCTGTAGATAGACTGACACCTCCAAGATACACTACCTGATGTAAATCATGATACAACTATGCAAGCATGCACGAACCCCAAGTGTACCGAGTCCCATATAGAATCATCTACTCTAGTGTCTGACCCCAACCGAAAGACAATCCCTTCAACCTCTTGTCGAGACATAGAAAGCCACCGAAAAAAATTCGCAAGTATGAAAGGTAAAGGGGCATAACTCTCAAACATCTCCTGCCAAGGCATCTCATATCCACTAATCTGATCATCATGAAATATCTGGCGTAAAGTATGTGTACCACCCTACCTAGCCTAATCATATACAACAATGTCACCCATCATGAGAATCTGCAAGATCCTATAGACATCCTCTGGCATCACAGTCATCTCTCTAGTGGCTAGATTAAAGGTGATGTGGTCGCTATGCCACCTCTCTACCAGCGCGGTTAGCAATCCCCGATTAATCCTAATCTGGGGCATGTCAATCAATGAAGATAATCCACATCTCTCAATAATATCTCTATTAGCCTGTGATAGATGTGGAATCAACTCCCAAGTCTGTGGAAAGCACTCTCAAGATTGAAGGTTACCTAAATCACTCTCCTATCATTATAACACATTGCAATTAGCATATCAATCAATCAATCAATCAAATCAACAAAACAATCAACATCAAGCAATCAATTATCATATCAGCTCAAGTGAGATTTTGATCAAATCTCGTGAACACCTATTTTTTATCCTCGCCTATCATGAGGTCAAAAAACATCATCATTATTGTATCTCACCTATCATGAGATCAATAAATCATCTACTCTATCAACAACAACAAATCATCGGCTAATGCAATCGAACATCATCCAAATCAAGGAGAAAAAAAATCTTCACTTATGTCCTAGATGCACTACTATAGTGCTTCATTGCGCTAAAAAGACAGATGCGCCACAAAATTCTCTCTATGCGCCAATTCACTCTATCAATGTGCCACTTGACTCAATGCACTGTTGAATCACTTCAATGCACCATAAAATTCTATGTGCCACTTCTTTTGGAAGATGCACCACAACACTAGACCTATGTGCCACTTCATTAGATGCACTACCTAACCACTGACATGCACTAGAACATTGTTCCTATGTGCTAAAATGTAGATGCACCATTACAAATCTCTGATGTGCTACATCGAGCCTGGGATGCACTAAAAAACCTAATCTATGCATTAATAAAGAGGGTCTATGTGCTAAAATACGTACAACATAAAATTTCAAAATTAAAAATGCAGGAAAAACAATGCAAAATTCACAAAGAGGGTTTTGGAAATTCATACCAGAGGTCCATACGCCACTGGTCGGTTATGTCATCACACACGGTCGAATTGATGAGTCTCATAGGGGATCACCATCTCTACTGAAATAATCAAGTTGCTCTCTCACTCCACAATTTCAAAATCAAAAGTGCACAAATGAGTTTCTTTTTCACTTTTTAGCCTATTAAAAGGGGTAAATAAAGTGGGATTTAAGATGGGATATTTTTTTGATGAATAGGCAGCTATCTATATTAAAATAAAGATAAAGTTACATATTCACAAAAAAAAGTGGGTGGTAAGAAGGCACACCCCGAGAATCACATGGGAAAAGCCTAGAAAAGCCAAAAAATCAACCAGTCACATGGGCCAAGCCCAAAATTCCATGATTACAAAACATATAAAAAAGGCCATTAAGTAGCCAAAGCAGTGCCAGCAGAGTCAGGAGGGTCTCTGTCATCCATTTTCTTCCCCCATACATCAGCGGGGTCTGGAGTGACGTCAAGAGGAGGACCCCAACCATCATTAGCTTCTTTATCTTCCTCATGCTAAGGTGAGATCACAAGCGCAAGCCACAGAAAGCTTTTACCAGAGTTTGGCCAACCAGAGCCAGAGACAGGAATGTCATTAGAGGGCCACCCGAAACCGCTGCCGCTCCCCGAAGCACCGCCAGAGGGCCATCCCTGGCTAGCCCACGACGAAAGAGAGCGGGTCCACCACGGAGGGTGAGAATCCCACCGAAGAGGAGGCTGAGAGTGGGGATGTGTAGAACCACTCCGCTGCCAGCCCTGAGAAGGCGACTGGTCATGGGAGGAGGTGGGAAAAGCAAGCACCCAAGCAATAGTACATAGGGCATTTCCCCAGTGGTCCAGAAGCACTTGCAGGTGAGCAACTTCAAGTCCAACTTTATTTTCCTACACCTAAATCTGTAAGATCACATTAGAATAAATAATATCTTTAACATATAATGAAACATTAATATCCATTTAAGAATGAGCAAATACACAGGCATTTATGTCTTTGTAGATATTGAAGAGGATTTCCACCCTGAAAGTGTGTTAAAGTTGGGTATACTTAGCAGGAAGTCTGGGCGAGTCTCCCAGCAAAATCATATGCCAGGAGAAAGGCTCCGGCCTAAAGGGCTGAAAGAAGTCATGAATCCAAGTCCAAAACTTTTGAGCTCTGGGGCAAAACCAGAAAAGATGCTTAAAAGTCTCAGCTTGTCCACAAGATGGGCTATTTTAATTTTTCAAGGATCAATTAATCAAATGGCAACTAATTTCTTCAATGTCGAGAGATAAATCATTGGAATATCATCATATCATAAAATAACCATCAACATCATTAGAAATCATCAAAAATTTCAAAAATTTCAAAAATCTTTAAAACATCAAAAATTCCCCGATTTATCTCCCGAGGGGGCATATATCCGATATCTCCTAAAAGTCATTGCCTGGGGCATTATCGAATTTTTATCAGCACTAGAAAAAATTTCTTTGAAGCAATGTGTAAACACATCACTTCAAAGAGGGGAAAATGTATACATCCAAAATTGGTCTGGAGAAAATTAATTAAATACTAGTTATTTAATTAATAAAATCTTTATTTCCTCTACTTATAAATAAATTGCAAAATTTATTTATATAGTTTGTATTTCTTAATTCTTCCTATCTAAACCACTTTCTTCATGATTCGATTTAATAAAAAAATTTAACTAATTTGTTTTATTTGATTAATTCCCTCCAACTAAATTGGAATTTTAAAATTGGAATTTAGTCACATTTCTCCATATTTTCTAACTTTCGTCCACCTCATCTTCCACCTCACCGTGTCACATGAAATTAATTATTTCTAATTTCTAAATGGGAATTTATCCTCAACAATTTTAACAACCTCAAAGACACGTGGCTTCTCCTTTCCACTTATTCCCTTCTACATTAGGCAAGCTTGTTCTATTAAAGGGGACAACTTCCATGATTCTCTCTAACCTCTTCGCTTCTCACCGTTGATCTCTCCAGACTAAATCCTGATCGTCCATTTCTACTACATCACTTGATGCCTTGGTGAAATCTATAAATAAAGGCTCATTTACACTTTTCATATAGAGAGCATAGCATAAATCTACTCTGCAGAAATACTTTCAGCATTAGTGAGCTTAGCATTTGAATTTTAGCTTAGAATTTAGCATTTGATTTCAAGTAGTGTTATAATGGAAATTTCATTTCTAGGAACTTAATTTGTTGCATTATCATTACAACATATCCATCAGCTTAGCATTTTATCATTTTATCATTTAGCATCATTTTGTATATAGCATCATATCATTCAGCACATCATGTAGCATATCATCCATCAAATTCATCAATCATGTAGATGTAGGTATAGTTTCATGCATTTTAGTTTAATGGCTTCTCTTTTCTTAGGTTGTTATCCTAGTAGTCTAGTGCATACCTAAAATCTAAGAGCACTAAAACAAGATCCTTAAGAATAGAGGACAATGGAATGGCTTTGAGGAATTGCTTTATCAGTTGTATTGTTAAATTTGATTTCCTTAATATAACACGTTGCATCGATTGTGTGGTTTGAATTAATTGTTTTGATTCCCATATTTTACTCACACACATATCAAATGAGCTATGTCCATCTCCTAATCCAAATCATGCTAACATAGATTCTCCACCATATAAAGGTCAAGGAAACCCTTCTCATCCATCATATGATCCCCTTCCATCTCATGATCCCATTTCCAATCAAGAACAACATATCCCTTCCATCTCATCTAATGATATCTTTCCATCTCAAGAGCATGATATCCCTTCATCCCCCCTCTCATAATCCCCTCTCCCCCACTTCATCTAATTACATCCTTCTGTGTCTAGATCAAAGTACCTCTTCCACTCCATTGTATGATCGCTCTCAAAATGCGGTCTCAAAGTACACCTTCCACCCCATCTAATGATCCTCTTCCCCTCATGATCAAAACACCCATCCCTCTTCATCTCGTGATCCCCCTCCATCTCATAACCAAGACCACACTATACCATCCACCCCATCCCAACATAATAGCATAGAGAAGGCAATGAAACATTTGAAAAAAATGTCTCAAAGAAATGCAGTCTCACGGTGATCGAATTCCATGCTATTCCATCACCATGAGACTGCATTTCTTTGAGGCATTTTTTCAAACAGTTCACTGCCTTCTCTATGCTACCACATTTTTTTGTACATGTCTACCGAAGAATTTTATGAAACAGTTCACTGCATCACTACTATGGAAAAAATTCTAAAATAGGTGCTTTCGAACAAGCTATGGATAGGGAAAATAGTAAGCATAATAGTAAGAAATATATAGTTTAATAAGTACTCAAGATTTTGTTGATTATCTTATGCATTATAAGCTAGACCTGCATCACTATTCTACTTTTCATGATTGAATAATTTTTTGTTTTATTTATAGATGTTGCAAGAAAAATTGCCTCCAGATGTGGATAAGGTAATGGATCAGGGTGTATCTTGTGCAATAGATAGCTCTATGCCTCTCACGAGGGTATGAGGTAGATTAGTAAATTTCAAATTACATTCATTGTTATAGATGTTAATTAGTGAAAAATCAAATGATTATTGATTCATAGTTTAATTTCTATTCGGATGGTTTGTATAGGACTTGGGCATTCCACAACATGAGCATGTGAATATTTCGGGTGAGGAGAGAGATTGTCTAGTGGTGGTAAGTGATTATTTTGTTAAATATATCATTTTTTTTATAATGTAATTTCTACATATTAATGTCTTTACTTTTTATTGTAATAGTTGAAGCTTGATGAGGAACTAAACCCTAGGAGAATCCCTCAAGTTCAAGGTTAACGAGTGTCTTACGCATCACCATCCACCCGGCCACCAAAGGCCACTTGTTTGTTTCATTCACCTAGAGGGCAATGAATTTTGAGTGGGGTCCTTTGTTGTATGCCTATATGACATTTTTGGACATATTTTATTTTACATATACTTGACATTGTATGCCTATATGGCATTCTTGTAAGCCTATATGGCTATTTTGTATATATTTTATACTTATATTGATATATATTGATGTATGTCTACATGGCTATTTTGTTAATACAAATCTTTTTTATTGGCGTCCATATTTGTATTATAAATCCATGTTTCAATAGATATGAGTTACATGTATTCAAATGTATAATTTACAACTTCCATGTATACTTTGTGACTTACGTGTATTCCAATGTATACTTTGCAACTTGTTTTCATGTGCATACTTCATGGCTTACGTGTATTGAGTACTTGTGATTCACTTATTCTAATTTATGCTTCATGCTTCCAATTTATACTTCACTTATTCACGTGTATACTTCACGTATTATGTGTATGCTTCATGCTTCCAATGTATACTTCACTTATTACGTGTATACTTCACTTATTACATCTTTCATTTTCTCATGGACTTGACATTTAGCATTTTGTTAGCCCTAGCATTACTCATTTATGTTCTTCATGGTTTGTCTTGAATATTTATTAATTGATGTGAAACAACTTTATTAGTTTATGCTAAACAACTTCAATATTTTCAAAAATGATTCACCAAGGATTTATCATTTACTTATGTGCTAATTCAATGTTCTACGATACTAAATCAATATATAAAAGGCTACAAAATTATATTTCCCACCAATATGGCTTCCACCTAGATCTTATATTCATTGTGAAATTGTGTGCATGCTCAAACGCATTCCTACAATGCTTATATACCATATTTCACACCCCTTTTATGTTACTACTGACATGTGGCCCTTGAAATCCATAAGATAATGGTGTAGTAAATGAGCACATTGATTCTTTAGATTGCATATTAGTAAAGTCTAATGTTGCTTACTCTTGTAAGTAAGAAATATGCTTCTAATCAATTGAACATATCATTCATATGCTTTCTTATGTGCTTCAATTACTGAATTAGTTGGATGAAAGTAAGAAAGTAAATAACTCAAACACACATTGAAAGAGAGATATACAAAAAAAAATATTGAATATGTGCTTCCTCATTTCCACTATCATCTTGCAACATTTACAAGTTAATTTGGGCTTTCAAATGCATTGGGGCCTTGTCAAGAAAATTTGTAGTCCTCTATTAACTTTCCTTGTGGATTACATGCTTATTCAATCTACTTGTCTCCTACACTCATCTGTAGAGTCATCTTATATTCCTAATATGAAACTGCAACTCATCAACCTCCATATTTGACTTCCAAGGGTTGTACTCACGCTTACACAAGAGCATCTAACTCATATAAGATTCTAAATTCCCCCCACACAAATATATGAGAGATCAATTCAACTACATGTTGGTCAATTGGTTCTACCATTTATCTCATTTAGAGTAACATCCATTGCAACCAAACCTGTCTAGGTAAGATTGTCTTTTGTTGTGTGAGTTCATCTAAAGCCAAAACCTATTGAGTTGGTTAAGTACCCAATGGAAATGGAAACTGTCATTCATGACTTCTAGTAAGTGGTATGGAGTGAAGAATGTATAGATCAACCCTCATCCTTCTTATACCAATTAATCAAACCCATCACTCATGATTGTTCATGCAAGTGGTGTGAAGCCTGGGATGTCTAGATTAACCCTAAGCCTCATACACCAATTCCCCTATTCCTCAAAATGGTGTTTTTTGTAGATATTCCATTTTCATTAACTATTTTGACACCCACATGTTTTACCTCTTTCATGCAATCATATGCTTTTGGTGTGGAAAACTCAAACTTGTTAAATGTCACATGAATCTTTCTCTTTTCCTTTTTTTGCCATGCCATCTTAAGGGATTGAATCATTTGAACATAGATTATACTAATTTGGCATGTTTGGGTGTGAAAGACGAGCATTCCTATGCTAAAAGTACCCATATCGATGTGTTGGAATAGTCCATTTGGTCACATGAGTTGTAGAACAAAAGTTACACCCCTTTGCAAATTTACACTACTTGCATTTGACACTTTTTCCATCAACTAAAAAGTCGTCACCACTAGAAAACACCTTTGAGATATCAAAAACTGAGAGAGGTTATTGTAGAGGGGCTCAACATGATCCCATAGCCTCAGGAAAAAAATTTCTACGTGTCATGGTTTCTAAGTTACAGCCTATCAAAGATTGCAGCCATTTTGCACTTTGGACTCTTGAGAGATTGAGTCGATTAAATGTAGCTTAGAAAAATTCGATGTGTTTCGGTGTGAAAGAGGACCATTCCTAGCCTAAGCATACCCTTCTGAACGTGTTGGAATAGTTTGTTTGGTCACATGAGTTGCAGAACAAAAGTTACAGCCCTTTGCAACTTTACACTACTTGCATTTGACACTTTTTCCATCAACTAAAAAGTCATCACCACTAGAAAATGCCTTCGAGATATTAATATAGGGGCCCAAAAAAATCTCATAGCCTTAGAAAAAAGTTTCTAAGTGTCACAATTTTTGAGTTACAACTCGTCAAAGATTGTAGCCATTTTACACTTTGGACTCTTAAGCGATTGAGTCGATTGAATGTAGCTCGAACTGATTCGACATGTTTGGGTGTGAAAGAGGACTATGCCTAGCCTAAACATACCCATCTTGATGTTTTGGAATAGTTTGTTTGGTCACACAAGTTGTAGAATGAAAGTTACACCCCTTTGCAACTTTACACTACTTGCATTTGACACTTTTTCCATCAACTAAAAAGTTGTCACCACTAGAAAATGCCTATGAGATATCAAAAACCAAGAGAGTTTATTGTAAAGGGGCCCAACATGATCTCGTAGGCTCAGATCAAAAGTTTATAATTGTCATGGTTTCCAAGTTATAGCCCGTCAAAGATTGCAACCATTTTGCACTTTGGACTCTTAAGGGATTGATTCGATTGAACATAGATCAGACTGATTCAGCGTGTTTGGGTACAAAATAGGACCATTCCTAGCCTAAATGTACCCATCCAAACATTTTGGAACAGTTTGTTTGGTCATACAAGTTGCAGAACAAAAGTTACACCCCTTTCCAACTTTGCATTGCTTGCATTTGATACTTTTTCCATCAACTGAAAAGTCATCACCACTAGAAAACACCTCTGAGATATCAAAAACCAAGAGAATTTATTGTAGCGGGTCCCAATGCAATCTCGTGGCCTTAGATGAAAATTTTCTAAGTGTCACAGTTTCTAAGTTATATCTTGTCAAATATTGTAGTCATTTTACACTTTGGACTCTTAAGGGATTGAGCCAGTTGAATGTAGCTCAGACTGATTCAGCATGTTTGGATACAAAATAGATCCATTCCTACCTAAATTCACCCATCTAGACATGTTGGAACAATCCTTTTGGGCACATGAGTTACAAAACAAAAGTTACACCATTTTGCAACTTTACACTACTTAACTTTTGTTGGAACTATCGGTTTAGATCTCAAACTAGGGCATGGGCTTAACTTTTGTTTCCACCAACTAATTTTTTCCAATTTTTTTTATTATTGATGCTTATAGGTGTATGGTGATGTTCCAAGTTTCATGATTTTTCCACACATACAAGTTCCTTTTCCACAAAGCCCTTGATTTCCTAGTTTTTACATGGCAATTTGTCTATTTTTAGTGCAAATTATTGTATTTTAGGAATTTTCAAGACTAGGGACTATTTAGGCATGTTATAAATGTCTAAATACACCTTCCATGTGAATTTCAAGACCTGAATAATCCAATTATTAACTAAGTTATTCCATAACATTCCTTAGAAAGAGGCCTAATTTGACTATAAGTAGTTTTGGCCAATTCCATACAAATTAACCCCATATGATTTTCACACATATCTAATAATAATTATAAGGGTATCTAAATTAGGTTATAGATCCCCATTATTAGGTATAAGAAGAAATTTATATTAAACTCATCTTTGTGGAGGGCTACAAGCTCATAACCTACAAGGTGCCTAAGGACGCTTCATATCACATGTGAACCTACATCAACCTTGAAAAAGTGCTCAAGGGAAAGTATGATAAGGGTGAGGTCTACGTCAATAATACTCATTTTCAAAGATAAGCCTTCTCAATCTCATGTTTTGATGACTGATAACACCTACAAGGGAAAGATAGTGATGGGGTTAGAGAACAAGAAAACACAGTGCTACAAATTAAGAACATAGTCATGTTTTAAGCCACCTACAAGTGAAGGCAGCAAGATAATGTTGCATGAAACTATAAAAACTATCACAGTCACCAAGCAAGGTATATCAATCATGGGACAACAAGAAATTATCATGGAGGTAGATTTTATTATAAAAGGTAGTCATATGAGCATATGCAACCGTCCAAGGTGCAAATATGTATCAGTGAAGAATATAAATGGAATGATAGTGCTAATCAAGAATGATAGTGCTAACCTAGAGTGATAGTGATACATGCCAATGAATTGTCATTATGACAACTCATGGGGTTTCATGGTGATAATGGGTGATAATGTTCAATAATTAGTTGTTTGATACCTCTTGTACCATGACCAAATTTATTCTACTTTCCCTCTTTGACTGATTTCTATACCATGTTTTTTCTTACAATGCTCACTACATTGTCAATGTGGTAGCAATGACAAGGTAGTGAGTTGTTTCAAAAAAATGCCTCAAAGAAATGGGGTCTCCTAGTGATGTACATTATCAATGCAGTAGCAATGACAAGGAAATGAGCTATTTGAAAAAATGTCTCAAAGAAATGGGGTCTCCTGGTGATTGCCTTGTCTATGTTGTTTGATACAATGCTCTGGTAGACATGCATGGAAAATTTGGTAGCATAGACAAGCAAATCATCTATTTTGATAGAACTGTTTAACAAAATTCCTCAATGAGATATGTCCTCATGGACTACAATGATTGTAGCATGTGCACAAAATGGATTTTTTGAAAAGGCTTTAGAAAATTTCAAGAAAATGCAATTTCTAGGTCTAAGACCAAAGTCCACTACATTTTCCAACATCCCCCATGCCTATACCAAAATGGAAGCTTTGGAAAGGGGTATGCACATCCATAGAAAAGGATTGAGAAATGATGTATTATATTACATACTTATAACTACTCTCATATATAGGTGTATACAAAATGTGGAAGCATACACAAGGTAGGTCAATTGGTTTAACAAAATGCCTTAAAGAGATGTTTAAAATGTAATTGGAAAGTGTAAAGAATTGTGTAGTTTAAAATGTGCCAAGAGGAGCTAAGGTTATAATGACAAATAAACAATGATGAACATGGAATATGCATAATAACAAAATAAAATCATTGTATTAAGCATGTATGAAAAGGGATGATAAATAAACATAATAGAATTAAGGAAAATGTAAAGAAAATATGTAAAGACTTCACATACCTAATAAATAGAGATTCAAATGGAGGAGTTCTACCCAATTATGTAGTCTGTGTTTCTTGCATCAAACTCCTCAACAATTTGAGTGTTTCACAAGCTTGTATCCTTATCAACATTCAATTGTATATCACTATTGAATATAATTACTAAAAACAATACAAATAACCAATGTATAATGTTAAATTCCTACAATTCAATCACAACTAACATTGCAACACTACAAAAATTGAGATTTGAATTGATATATCAAATTTGATGTGAAAAAATTGTTATTTCCTCCTTCCTAAGTTGGAAAACAATTAAAAGGTGGTGGAAAGTTCATGCAAAGGTGGTAGAATATGAGAACTTTGCATGTGCACTTCCCAATAGCATCAAAAAGCTTCTTTTTGTCAGAACATGTGCATAACCTAGAGAATAACAGAGTATGTAGGCCTAGATCACAGGTGTGTTGACTTTTTAACCATTTTTAGAGCAAGCCAAAATGCGCTCACATTATAATGCAAGCACATTTTGGCTTGCTATACAAAATAGCTATATGTCAACTTCTTCAAAATGCACTTGCATTATGAAAAAATTTATTTTCTAAAGGTTTCCTCTCTCTCTCTTTAGCCATCCATCCCTCCTTTGCCATCTAGGTCTCTCACCTAACTCTAAACCCTATCCCTAAACCCTCAAGCTTGGACGCTATGCCTTAACCCTAATCAACCCTATACCCTTAAATCCTTAATACCTTGACCAAGTTAAACCCTAAACCCTAATCTCTCTCCCTCTCCCTCTCCCTACCTCTACCTCTATCTCATCCCTCTATCTCCCACCTCTCTCACTCCCTCTATCTCTCTATTGTCCCTTTATCTCCCACCCTTAAACCCTTAAAGCCTCTACTCTCAATCCTTAAACCCTCTACCCTCTACCCTCTTGACCCAATACCCTAAACCCTCAACCTGTAATCCCTCTGTGATCCTAAAAATTTTATCCTTCTCTAACGTGCAAAATAACTTAAAAATGCAAGTGATAAAAAACTAAGGACACTTCAAGATTAGCCTAAAGAGTGATAAAACAAGAAGGAAAATAGATGAAACGAGATGTAAATGATTATACCTTCCTTGATGTTGATGTCTCCTTGATTGGCCCTTGCTTGGGATGATTTTGTGTGCTCCTTAGATGGCTCCTTGAGTGACTAAATACAAGATTGAATGTGCAAAATGATTAAAAGAGATGGCTAGATGATGGAAAGGATTGAAAGTGCAAATTGGCAGCATGTAGTTATCAAATGGCTAAGTGTTCTTAATGCCCTTGAGGAGGGGGTATTTATAGGAGAATTTGAATTCTCTAGAGAATTCAACAGTCAAGATGCATCCAACAAGGCCAAAGATGAAGGGCTATGGTGGGTTGAGAACCCACAAGCCCTCACATCTTGACATGTGGATGGTGAAGTGGCCAAGAGAAGATGAGGTGTAAATGAGGTGTCAAAAAGGTACATGAGGTGGAGGAAGGACAAGCACCTTGGGGAGTGAGAAGATTTCCACAAAAAGGGATTTCTTGTCCCCAAGTGGGAGTGAAAGGGACATTTGAGGAATTTTGGAATTCCTCAAAAATCTACATGGGAAAAGGAAAGGTGGTTGGGGATATAAATGTGAATTAAAAATTCACATTCCTAAGAGATCTAGAGGATAAAAGGTGGGCTCCAAAAAGGTGGGACTTGGTCACATGTGGAGATTGTGACAAGTCCAAGGTTCTAGAAGCCTTGGAAGGATGGAATGTGAATTAAAAATTCACATATAAAAGAGGGGAATCTAGGATAAATAAAAAGGAATTAAAAATTCCTTGGGGGGAAGAGTTGACCAAGGTACTAATTAGGTTTGACTAATCAGTAATTAGAGGATAATTAGGGGTTAATTAGGATTAAAAGCCAACTTGCAAAAGTTGGAGGATGTGACACATCCTAATCAAGGATTAGGCATGTGCACATCCTTAATGAAGAGATTAGGAAATGGATTATGATTATGTGAGGAATTAAATAAATGTAATATTTATTTAATTTATTTGATGAAAAGAGGATTAAGGAGTAAGGTATTTAATTATTAATTAAATACCTTAGGGATTTGGCAGAATTAAAGATATTAATTAAATAATAGTAATATTATTTAATTAACTCGGATAAGAGGATGTTTAAATGAAAAGTGATAAATTTGGATAAATTAAGTGTCCAAATTTGGATGTCTACATTTTTCCCTCTTTGAGATGGTGTTACGAAGTAGCATCATTTCAAAGAATATTAAAATATAGAACCCAGAAGGAGATGGTTAGATTGGAAAAGATGCCCCAGTCATCAAAGGGATGACTAGGAAGGAAGACGATGGGGTGAAGATGAAGAGTAGGGATTGAGGATGCCCCCTCGAGAGGACATGCGGGTTGAAGAGAACACGTGTGTGCTCTTGAAATAGATGATGTGATGCAAGGGGAGATGAGGAAGATGATGCAAGGTGATGGGTAAGAGAGTAAGTGATATGGAGATGGATGAAGCATAAATGGATTTCAAAAGGTGATGTTGCCCCAGTCAAGGTACAAGCCAAAATGGGTTGATGATGCATGGAGTGTTCTCAATGAGGGAATGAAGGATCCCGAAACAACACGAGGATAGGGAAGGATACATCCCACTGAGTGGTATTGATGAGGGAATGATACATCCCAAAACACCACTAAAGGATAGGGAAGAATACCTCCTGATGATGATGATGAAAGTGTTGTTGATGAAGGAAGGATACATCCCAAAACAACACCAAAGGGATAGGAAAGGATACTAATGGATGATGATGATGATGGGTCAAGGCTGGTAACAAGACTGAGAACAAGACCAAGGATATGATTAGATGATTCAGGCTAAATGGAATGGATGGGGATTGGATAGAGATGTGAGATAAGGATGAAGGATGAATAGATGGGGGGATACATGCAAGACGATAGAATAGAAAATGAAATGTAATCCTAATGCAATTTGCCATCTTCGGAGCACTGAGTTTTGCTATAGCATAAGACACCAAGTGCTAGGGTATGTGGAACGAAGGCGAATTAGTGTCTAATGCATAAAACAAACACAACAGACAAGAAGGCTACCCCAACACCCCAAAGTCACAAAGACCTTGGTCGGGCCAAGTATTGAGATAACCACAAGCACAAAAAGATGCCCCAGCATAACACAAGACCTCGGGGATCTTGGTGGGTACTACGTGGGACAACCAAGAAGACACAATCAAACAAAAAGGCAAGATATGCCCCTATGTTGACCAATCAAAACACACCATAATATGATGGATCATGGCGGCCTTGACAAGTGATGATAGGGAGCTCAAATGATAAATAAAATCCAAAAGTATCAAAATATCACAATCAATTTCAAATGTCCTTTGCCATAGAATCAAGGGGAGGGATGGGATTGATGAGGTCTATTAGGAAGGATGCATCCTGTTGAGACCGATGATGAGTACTAAGCTAAAAGATCGATATGACGTAAGATATTCAAAACTGATTAGATTTGATGATACAAGTGGCTCTTGTTTGTTGAGAACTAGCTAGATAAGTAAGGGCATAGCTTGACGACATGACACAAGGGAGATAAGACATGAGATTGACACACCCTAAAGACCTAGGGGCTCACGGGCCGATCAAATATTAGCCTTGCCTACGTGAAAGCACAGAGCCCTCGTAGTTCGATAAAAGGCTGACGACTGACCAAGATGGAGACCTTGATGGATGGTAAAGATAGGATGGACAAAAGGAGTAAAGTGGATAATGGCGATCGATGAGAGATGATAGACAATAGATGATAAAGGAGCCCTAGGGGCTGATCAAGTGATCGACCTTGCCTACATGAAAGCGCAAGGGCAATGTAGTTTGACAAGACCAAAGGAAAACAATGGATAAAGGATGATAAGATGATAGGATAAGTGGATAAAAAGATGGGACCGATATGACAAGATAGGATAGACCTGTTGGATTGGATAGGATGATGACGATCACATAAAGCTCAGGGATGGGATAGTTATCCAAAGCAGTAAAATAACTTGGGAGGATGATATGATAGATAGATGAGTGATGAAAAGCGATCAAGAGAAGCAGGGGTGATGACGATGAGATAAATGGCATTGGGTTACATGGGGGGAGGCCTATATCCAGATACCAGTGACAAGGGATTGTGAGATGTTATGAGGATAAAGATAAAAGAATGGATAGAGATATAGGGATGGGGGATGGGAGAGATTGTTTGGATAGATGGGAATATAAGGGTTGGGAGATGAAAGGGATGCTAGGATAGATGGATACGAAGAAAAGGATGGGGAGATGGAAGGGATGCTGTGATAGATGGATAGGGACAGAAGGATTGGGAGATGAAAGGGATGCTAGGATAGATGGATACGAAGAAAAGGATGGGGAGATAGAAGGGATGCTGTGATAGATGGATAGGGATAGAAGGATTGGGAGATGAAAGGGATGCTAGGATAGATGATGTCTCCAAGGATTATGTCACAAAGGAAGCAGATGCCCCCACTCTAGATATGTCATATATGAGGAGGCATGAGGGATAAAAGATAAGTGGATGGAAAGATAAAGGAGATAACTAGATGAGGATAGGATGGGTGGCTAAGGAATATGATAGAGCATGGATAAGGGAATGTATACCAATAGGTGTCCAAAGCATGCATAGATAGGTGCCCCTATTTTGATCAAGATCACAAGGATGGAGGGAATGGGAGATAAACGGGATATGATGGTAGGATGCGGAAGATAGATGGGATGGGGGATTTATGAAGACGATGGATAACAGGAAGATGGGTGCATAGCTAGAAGCATAGTGGATGGAGGGAATGTATATCAGGAAGTTGCCCCCAAGTGCAGATGGGGATTTACGCATGACGCCTGTTTGCCAGGTTTTCATCATGGTACTTATCCAAGGCGCGTGTTTGCCAAGTTTTCACCATTGGATGGATTATTTCTCTTTACTTTTTTTTTTACTTTTTTTTCTTTTTTTTATGGATTTTTGGACTCTTTTTTTTTTAATTTTTATGGATTGTAGGGGGATGAAAATGGATAAGGATAGGGATCTGGATAAGGGAATTTATAAGATACATGATAAGGATATGGATGAAGGACTCAAGCATCAAGTTCTATACGAGGTAGTAAGAGCCCATGTTTGAACCGACTATTGGATGTTGGTACAACCTTATGAGGATAAATGGATTATGCAAGAGGATGAATTAGGGGGATTTGAGAGGGGAGATACATGGGATAATGGATGGGATGCTGCAAAGGGTATGGATGGAATGATGGGGTGGATATGTGATGGGGAGATGTGTTCAGGACCAACATTGACACATGTGGTGGTGGATGTGAAAAGATAAGAGCATTAAGGGATGGAGAATGTGGGGATAATGGGGGAGATGGAATGGTGAATTTTGGGACATAGGGACCCAAAACAGACTTAGGAGATGAAAGGGGTGTATGATTAGCTTTTGGATTAGCGACTTTGGATGTTCTTACTAATTTTTCATGTGATGGCATTGCATCTTTTTTCTTTGGGATCCACATGGTTTTGATCTTTGCTTTGGTGGGTCTTTGTGGCCTACGGATTTGATTTAGATTTAGATTTTTGTTCTCTTCACCATGTCTTTTGGAGGGGACATGAGGAGCCTTAGATTCATGTGGATGTTTGGATTTATGCATTTTTCCTCTGGCATCCAAAGTGCTCGTACTAGCAATGGGATGAGTGTGAGAAGATGGATGATGTGGAGTGATGGAGATAGGATTACAAGGATTACGTGTAGATGGAGAATGTGTAGGTATGTGCCTTTGTTGATCCTGATTAAGATGTTTATGATGGATGAAATGGATAGGTGATGAATGGATGAAAGGATGGATAGGACGAGATGGAGGAGGTGATTTTGGGATATAGGGGCCCAAAATAGATGTAGGACCTGGAGGAAACAAGGGCATGGTAGATGGAGGATTGGAGATGGTAGATGGAGGGATGTAAGGACCCAAAATGGATGGAGCAGATGAAGGAGGAAGATGGACGGTTGTTTTGAGGTGATATGATACAGGAGGAGGGATGGCCACATATGATCTAGTGGGGCAATGGGAAGACCCGATATTTCTTTTGGAAAAGGCTCATTGAGGACGTCTAGAGGTTGTACCAATATTTTTGGATTGCGAGTCGTGAGTAGTACATCCAAGACCTTGCGGATACAAATGTTCTTTAGCTTGGATGGGCTCTATAATACCTTGCTCATGAAGGCCTAAACCTTTTCCTTGATAGTTCATTCTCTTGAGCATTCGATCTAGGACAGGATTTTTGTTATTCTGGAAGAATGATGGGAGTTCATTATTAGGTGGAAGAGGAGGGTTGGTGTATATGCTTTGTTTTTCTTCTGCGAGGAGACCACCATGGAGGAATGTGAGAGGACCAAGGGGATATGCAAGCGGTGTGGGGATAGCATTTTTAGGCGATGATGGGGGATCATGAGAAGGAGATGATGGGATAGCAACATCAGGAGAGGGAGTAGGGGCCATGATACGATCTAGATTTGTTGTAGTAGGCTCATGTGATGGAGATGGTGATGGAGCAGTGGAAGCTTGAATGACAAGGGGATCATGGGATGGAATGGATGGGGGACTGTGATTTTCAGGTGGACTAGATGGGATGGTAGGATCTTGATCTAGAGAAGGAGATATGTTGGCATGCTTTGGATTAGACTCTTGGTAGGACTCTCATGTGCGGGAGGCATGGTAATGGAGTCTTGTTGGGACTCTGCAAGTGGGGAAGATGGAGGGATGGAAGATTCATGAGGTTCATTGGAATGGGTTTTGGTGCTACTAGGAGTGGGAGGAGTGGATTGGATTTGGGTGGATCTAGGAGTAGAGGGAGTGGATTGGAATTGGGTGTCTTCGATGGATTCGGTGGTTCTTGGAGTAGGAGATGGGGGTTCAATAGATTTAGTGGGTTTAATGGTTTCAATGGTTTGAGCAGTACTAGGGGTGGTAACATCAATAATAGGTGTGGTATGGAGAAGGGTCTCATCACTAGTGACGTGGATGATGGATCTAGATGGCATGGTTCCATGACTTCAAGATGTGGAGTTGGGGATGGCTTCTTTGTAATGAGTCCTTGGAGAACTTCTGAAATGAGAGACTTGCATATGGTTGGCTTGGCTAGGGTGGTAGAAATGGATGAGGGATTATGGATTAGTGGACTAGGGTTAGATGGAGGAATGGGATCGAATGTAGGCCTATGAGTAGATGGGGGATTAGGATTGGATGGAGGACTAGGAGTAGATGGATGAATGGGATTGGATGGAGGGTTAAGGTAAGGATATTGGAGTGGTGAATTAAGATAGGGGGACATGGATTGTGGACTAGGACAAGAGGATATAGGTGGCGTAGTGGGACAAGAGGATGTGGGGGATGGATTATAATAAAGGTATTGGGATGATGGATTAGGATGAGGAGACATGGATGTAGGATTAAGGTAAAAGGGTGTGGAAGTAGGATTAGTATGGGAAGATTGGGAAAGAGGACTATGATAGGGGGACATGGATGGGGAATTGTAATAGGAATATTGTGATGGAAGATGAGGATAAGAGGATGTGGATGTTGAATAAGAGAATTATGTAGATGGGGAAGGGGAAGGTACTGGATATCCCTTGTCAAAAGTAGCATAAGGAGCATGATTAGGCATGGATGAAGACATAACGGGATAACTGGAAGGGGTGATTGGATTGTGGAAAGTGGGTGGAGAAAGCTTACTGGTGACGATAGCATCAAGGGGATATATGTCATATTCTTCTTGATCGACAAGACTTTCATTATCGTCGTCCACATAATTAGGGTTTCCCTTGACTATTATTGATGGAGGATGAGGGTTCATGATGGTGAAAGGATAAAGAGAACGGATAAAAGATTTTGGATGGGAACAAATTAAAGCCCAAATTGGGATTTTGGTCAAGCTCATATCAGGATTGGACAAAAACTCAGATTAGGATGATTTGATGGGATTCGGTAGACGGATGATTGGATGATGCGATGGGATTGATTTTGATTTTGATGGGATTCGGTAAACGGATGATTGGATTAGGTAAATGATTTGATGAATTCGATTAAAGTACTAGATCAGTTTTATTGGATAGGATCAAATGACTAGATAATGTAGATTGGATAATTGTGATTAGATGAAGATGATTGTATGTATCTGATTAGAGGAATGGATTGGTTTAATTAGATAAGAAGAAATAAAAGGTACCACTAGATAGATCTCAAAAAATTGAGAAATTTTAATTTTTGAACGAAGTTGATTTGACATATGGTTTGTAAATGATGGCCTCAGGAAGTTAGGGGCGTGTCCACCCCGCAATGTGGGGCGTGGCCGCCCCGGGATGGTCAAATTTTTGATAGGAGGAAATGAAAGATACCACTGGATAGAGCTTAAAAAATTGAGCAATTTTGGTTTTTGAACGAAGTTGTTTTGACGTACGGTTTGTAAATGACAGCCCTAGGAAGTTAGGGGCGTGTCCACCATTCGATGCAAGGCGTGGCCGCCCTGGGATGGTCAAATTCTTGATAGGAGGAAATGGAAGGTACCACTAGATAGAGATTGAAAAACTAAACAACTTTGGTTTTTGGACGAAGTCGATTCAACGTACGGTTTGTAAATGACAGCCCCGGGAAGTTAGGGGCGTGTCCACCCTGCGATGCGGGGTGTGGCCGCCCTGGGATGGTCAAATTTTTGATAGGAGGAAATATAAGGTACCACTGGATAGAGCTTGAAAAACTAAGGAACTTTGGTTTTTGGACGAAGTCGATTCGACGTACGGATTGTAAATGATAGCCCCGGGAAGTTAGAGGCGTGTCCACCCTGCGATGCGGGACGTGGCCGCCCTGGGATGGTAAAATTCTTGATAAGAAAAAATGGAAGGTACCACTAGATAGAGCTTGAAAAACTAAGCAACTTTGGTTTTTGGACGAAGTTGATTTGACGTACGGTTTGTAAATGACAGCTCCGGGAAGTTAGGGGCGTGTCCACCCTGCGATGCGGGGCGTGGCCGCCCTGGGATGGTCAAATTCTTGATAGGAGGAAATGGAAGGTACCACTTGATAGAGTTTGAAAAACTAAGCAACTTTAGTTTTTGAATGAAGTTGATTCGACGTACGGATTGTAAATGACAGCCCTAGGAAGTTAGGGGCGTAGTCAACATTCTGCAATAAATCAGGGGCGTAGTCAGCTTTCTGCAGCAAAATCAGGGGCGTAGTCAGAAAAATCAAGGGTGTTGACAGCTTTCAGGGGCATTGACAGCTTTTAGTGACATAGTCAGCAAAATCAGGGGCATAGTCAGCAAAATTAGGGGTGTTGCCACCTTTCTGCAGTGGAATCAGGGGCTCTGCCACCTTTCAGTAGCAAAATAGGGGCGTTGCCGCCTTTCTGTAGCAAAATAGGGGCGCTGCCGCCTTTCTGCGACAAAATTAGGGGCGCTGCCGCCTTTCTGCGATAAAATTAGGGGTGCTTCCGCCTTTCTGCAGCAAAATGGGGGCGCTGCCACCTTTCTGCGGTAAAATGGAGCTTAGTTTTAATGGTAAAGGCTATGACAAGGACGCAAAATGATAAAGTAAGGCCAAAGTATCAAAGATTTCATATATTTTTCACAAGAAACACTTCAAGCAAGCACAATCCTATGATTAATATTAAGGGTATAGCCAGGCAAGGTCTTAATCTAGGATGCACAAGGCTTATATGGAGTCATCGATATACTCTCGGTACATGAGGCACAACCGTGAACACCAGTCCGACACAAGCGTGAGTCGGGAACCCCAGTGAGATACTGAAAGGCTCGGACCAACTCTTCATGTCTATCTAGGTATCACCCTAGCTTCGACGCTCTGCCAATTACGACGTGATTGGATTGGGGTACAACTTTCGTTCTCCCCCCTTTATATACCCCGCTGGTATGCGTGATTGGAATCGTCCCTTGGGGTGATGAAATCCCCAAGCAGGTCCCACTAAAAAAAAGATACTAACCATTTCCAACTACTCTCCAGGCTCACACGAAGTGCAAGGGGAAAGTGAAAACAAATTAATGCCCCCTTGGGTAACACAAGAACAAACAATCACGGCAAGCAATGAAGTTTACCCCCCTAATTAGACTGTGTTCCAAAACAACAAGGATAATTTTTTGTAGATCTGATCAAATAGATGGCCCTGCAAAAAAAAATGTTAGCTATTTTTTTCTTCGTTCTTGATCAATTATGCCCTAATACGTTGCAAATCGTTAGCAAAAAATACCAATATCCTTGCCAAAACAATGTTAGAGGGTTATTACTTAACAATAGCAAAAAATGAGAGCCAAAACGAACCCAAAATGACTGTTTTACCCTCGAAACTGTGTTGTTTTGGGGCGATGCCGTCTTTCTACAGTGCACAAGAGGGCGCTACCGCCTTTCTGCGGTAAGGTAGAGGGCGCTGCTGCCTTTTTGCAGCAAAATGGGGGCGCTACCGCCTTTCTGCAGTAAAGCAGAGGACACTGTCGCCTTTCTGCAGTGGACAAGAGGGCGATGTTGCCTTTCTGCGGTAAGGCAAAGGGCACTGTCGTCTTTCTGCAACAAACTTTATTAGATTTTTAAAGAAAAAAAAAAAAGAAAGTTGTGCCCCTCCCACTGCAAGAAAAGTGTTAGAAAACCTTCTAAATATATCCCTAATTGCAGCAAACATGTTAGAAGAAAATAAAACTTTCTGATGTAGCGTGCTGCCGCCTTTCTGCAGTGGCCAAGAGGGCGCTGCCGCCTTTCTACGGTAAACTTTGTCAAATTTTTAAGAAAAAAAAGAAAGTTGTGCCCCTCCCACTGTAAGAAAAGTGTTAAAAAACCTTCTAAACATATCCCTAATTGCAGCAAACTTGTTAGAAGAAAATAAAACTTTCAGATGTAGGGCGCTGCCGCCTTTCTGCAGTGGCCAAGAGGGCACTGCCGCCTTTCTGCGGTAAACTTTGTCAGATTTTTAAGAAAAAAAGGAAAGTTGTGCCCCTCCCACTGCAAGAAAAGTGTTAGAAAACCTTCTAAATATATCCCTAATTGCAGCAAACGTGTTAGAAGAAAATAAAACTTTCAGATGTAGGGCGCTGCCACCTTTCTACAGTGAAAGGGGGACGCTGCTGCCTTTCTGCGGTAAATTTTGTCAGATTTTTAAGAAAAAAAGGAAAGTTGTGCCCCTCCCACTGCAAAAAAAATGTTAGAAAACCTTTTAAATATATCTCTAATTGCAGCAAACATGTTAGAAGAAAATAAAACTTTCAGATGTAGGGCGTTGCCGCCTTTCTACGGTAAAATGGGGGCGCTACCGCCTTTTTGCAGTAAACTTTGTCAGATTTTTAAGAAAAAAAGAAAAGTTGTACCCCTCCCACTGCAAGAAAAGTGTTAGAAAACCTTCTAAATATATCCCTAATTGCAGCAAACGTGTTAGAAGAAAATAAAACTTTCAGATGTAGGGTGCTGCTGCCTTTCTGTAGTGAAATGGGGGCACTGCCACCTTTTTGTGATAAACTATCAGATTTTTAAGAAAAAAAAGGAAAGTTGTGCCCCTCCCACTACAAGAAAAGTGTTAGAAAACTTTCTAAATATATCCCTAATTGCAGCAAATGTGTTAGAAGAAAATAAAACTTTCAGATGTAGGGTGATGTCGCCTTTTTGCAGTGAAATGGGGGCGCCACCGCCTTTTTGCGGTAAGGCAGAGGGCACTGTCGCCTTTCTGTGACCTTTTCCTACAAAATTCTTAACAAAAAGGGAGATTAAATGCAAAGACCCGTTTGTGGGTCCCACCGGGCTTGCCAGAAATGTGAACCTAAGAATTTTACCCTACTCTAATACACAAAATAACTCAAAAATGCGAATAATAAAAGACTAAGGACACTTCAAAATTAGTTTAAAGAGTGATAAAACAAGAAGGAAAATAGATGAAACGAGATGTAAATGATTATACCTTCCTTGCTGTTGATGTCTCCTTGATTGGCCCTTGCTTAGGATGATTTTGTGTGCTCCTTAGATGGCTCCTTGAGTGACTAAATGTAAGATTGAATGTGCAAAATGATTAAAAGAGATGGCTAGATGATGGCAAAGGATTGAAAGTGCAAATTGGCAGTATGTAGTTATCAAATGGTTAAGTATTCTTAATGCCCTTGAGGAGGGGGTATTTATAGGAGAATTTGAATTCTCTAGAGAATTCAACAGTCAAGATGCATCCAACAAGGCCAAAATGAAGGGCTATGGTGGGTTGAGAACTCACAAGCCCTCACATCTTGACATGTGGATGGTGAAGTGGCCAAGAGAAGATGAGGTGTAAATGAGGTGTCAAAAAGGTACATGAGGTGGAGGAAGGACAAGCACCTTGGGGAGTGAAAAGATTTCCACAAAAAGGGATTTCTTGTCCCCAAGTGGGAGTGAAAGAGATATTTGAGGAATTTTGGAATTCCTCAAAAATCTACATGGGAAAAGGAAAGGTGGTTGGAGAAATAAGTGTGAATTAAAAATTCACATTCCTAAGAGGATCTAGAGAATAAAAGGTGGGCTCCAAAAAGGTGGGACTTGGTCACATGTGGAGATTGTGACAAGTCCAAAGTTCTAGAAGCCTTGGAAGGATGGAATGTGAATTAAAAATTCACATATAAATGAGGGGAATCTAGGATAAATAAAAAAGAATTAAAAATTCTTTGGGGGGAAGAGTTGACCAAGGTACTAATTAGGTTTGACTAATCAGTAATTAGAGGATAATTAGGGGTTAATTAAGATTAAAAGCCAACTTGCAAAAGTTGGAGGATGTGACACATCCTAATCAAGGATTAGGCATGTGCACATCCTTAATGAAAAGATTAGGAAATAGATTATGATTATGTGAGGAATTAAATAAATGTAATATTTATTTAATTTATTTGATGAAAAGAGGATTAAGGAAGGTAAGGTATTTAATTATTAATTAAATACCTTAAGGATTTGGCAGAATTAAAGATATTAATTAAATAATAGTAATATTACTTAATTAACTTGGATAAGAGGATGTTTAAATAAAAAGAGATAAATTTGGATAAATTAAGTGTCCAAATTTGGATTTCTACACCCTCAACCCTAATCCCTCAACCCTAAACCCTTAAACCCTAAACCCTCAACCCTTAATCCCTCAACCCTAATCCTTCAACCCTCAACCCTTAAACCCTAAACCCTCTACCCTCTACCCTCTTGACCCAATACCCTGAACCCTGAACCCTTATCCTATAATCCCTAAACCCTTAATCCCTCAACCCTAAACCCTTAAACCCTCAACCCTCAACTATTAATCCCTAAACCCTAATCCCTCAACCCTCAACCCTTAAACCCTGAACCCTCAACTCCTATACCCTCTACCCTATACATTGGACCCTCAACCGTCTACCTTGATCCCTCAACCCTTAAACTATATACCCTAAACCCTCAACCCTTAATCCCTCAACCATTAAACCCTAAACCCTCAACCCTTAAACCCATAAACCCTCAACCCTCAACCCTCAACCCTTAAACCTTAAACCCTCTACCCTCTACCCTCAACATTAATCCTTCAACCCTATACCCTCAATCCTTAAACCCTTAAACTCTCTACCCTAAACCATAAACCCTCAACACTCAACTCTCAACTCTTAATCCCTCAACCCTAATCCTGCAACCCTTAAACCCTTAATCCCTCAACCCTCTATCCTCTACCCTATACATTAAACCCTCAAACCTCAATTCTCAAAACTCTAGCCTATACATTGGATCCTCAACCATAATCCCTCAACCCTATACCCTAAAACCTATATACTCAACCATATACCATCAAACCTCAACCCTAATCCCTCAACCATAAACCCTTAAACCCTCAACCTTATCCCTCAACTCTTAAACCCTTATACCCTATACCCTATACCCTATACCCTCAATTCTCAACCCTCTACCCTATACATTGGATCCTCAATGCTCATCTATCTTTCTCCTTCCCTCCTCTTCTCTCCTTATCTCTATCTAACTTCTCCCTCCATCCCTCCCTCTCTACCCTAATCCCTCAACCATGTACCCTCAACCCTTAAAACCTTAAAACCTTAAACCCTAAACCCTTAAACCCTAAACCCTCAACCATCTACCCTTAAACCCTCTACTCTCTACCCTCAACCCAATACCCTAAACCCTCAACCCTTAAACTCTCTACCCTAAACCCTCAACCCATAATCCCTCAACCCTAATACCTCAACCCTTAAACCTTAAACCCTCAACCCTTAAACCCTTAAACCCTCAACCCCCTCAAACCTCAACCCTTAAACCCTCTACCCTCTACCCTCTACCCAATACCCTCTACCCCCAACCCTAATCCCTCAACCCTTAAACTCTCTACTCTAAACCTTCAACCCTCAACCCTCAACCCTTAATCCCTCAACCCTTAAACCCTTAAGCCCTCTACCCTCTACCCTTTACCCTATACATTAAACCCTCAACCCTCAATTCTCAACCCTCTAACCTATACGTTGGATCCTCAACCATAATCCCTCAACCCTAATCTCTCAACCCTTAAACCCTTAAACTCTCTACCATAAACCCTCAATCCTCAACCCTCAACCCGCAACCCTTAATCCCTCAACCCTTAAACCCTTAAGCCCTCAACCCTCTACCCTATACATTGGATCCTCAACCATAATCCCTCAACCCTATACCCTAAAACCTTAAACCCTCAACCTCATCCCTCAAATCTTAGACCCATAATCCCTCAACCCTTAACCCCTCAACCCTATACCCTTAATTCTCAGCCCTCTACCCTATACATTGGATCCTCAACCCTCATCTATCTTTATCCTTCCCTCTTATATCCTTCTCTCTATCTCACTTCTCCCTCCATATCTCCCTACATCCATCCCTCTCTACACTAATCCCTCAACCCTATACCCTCAACCCTTAAACCATTAAACCCTCAAACCAATACCCTTAAACCCTAAACCCTTAAACCATCTACCCTCTGCCCTCAACCCAATACCCTAAACCCTCAACCCTAAGCCCTAAACCCCATACCCTCAACCCTTAAACTCTCTACCCTAAACCCTCAACCCTCAATTCCTTAACCCTAACCCCTCAACCCTTAAAACCTAAACCCTCAACCCTATACCCTCAACCCTTAGATCCTCAACCCTAAACAATCAATCCTCAATCCTAAACCCTCAACCCTTAAACCCTTAACCCAATATCCTCTACCCTCAACCCTAATCCATCAACCCTTAAACCCTTAAAACCCTCTCTCCTATACATTGGATCCTCAACCATAATCCCTTAACCCTATACCTTAAAACCTATATACTCAACCCTATAACATCAACCCTCAACCCTAAACCCTTAAACCCTCAACCTCATCCCTCAACTCTTAAACCCTTAAACCCTCAACCCTTAACCCCTCAACCCTTAAATGCTTAAACCCTCTATCCTCTACCCTATACATTGGACCCTCAACACTAATCCCTCAACCCTATACCCTCAACTCCTATCCCTCTCTCTGCCTCCCTCCCACCCACCACCTAGATATGGTCCCTCACTCCCAGCCCCTCTCTCCCTCTCCCTCTCCCTCTCTCTCCCTCTCTCTCTCTCAAGTCTCTCTCTCTCCCACTCCCTCTCTCTCCCTATCTCTCAAGTATCTCCCTCTCACCCCCCTCACACTCTCAAGTCTCTCCCTCTAGCACTCTACCTACATAACTCTCTTTCTCTCCCTCTCTGTCTCTCCCCCCCTCTCTCTCTCTTAGGTCTCTCTCCCCCCTCTCTCTTAGGTCTTGTTTATGGTGTTTTCTGCATAGCAACAACTCAGACAAAATATGATATCCTATCTCTCTTGAAAGGTAAATCTCTATCAGCAAGCCTCAAGAGATAACCCCAAGGTCTCTAATGTCAGGCTTTGACAATGCATAAACAACTCAGTGATAAATGTGAAAATGTTGGTAATCACAAGGGGCCTTACAAATGAACAATGCTGGAAGTGTATTGTCATCAAATGTAACAATATGGTGATGCTTTCAATCCTAAAACTAACCTAGATTCAAATAAATAGCAAAAGAGAAAGGGTTGAGAGAGATTATAAACTAACTCCTATGATTAATCACAATAATGATAAATGTTGCAAATGGACAAATTCCCAGTAAAACCAATCTCTGCTTGATCAAGGACAAGCCCACAACTCTGCATAAATGGTGCAATCTTTTAAGGAAGCTAAATATTTTCAGACTATGAATGTTCATCCACATACCCAATAACTGGTGCAATGTAAACAAGCATCCACGGTTGAACTTAGCATAAAACAAGGCCCAGACTAACTTTACACAACAAATTACAATCAAAAAATTGCTAAAAGTATGGACTGGAGATCAATCAACATCATTAACATTTCTCCATCATTGCAAAAGAACTGAAATCTAACATCTAACATTGAGAATTGAGAACAAGAAACCATAAACTATCAAAGATAAATACAAAGCTTTCCAAATCAACAATCCAATTGCATTAACTTCTCCAGCATTACATAACAATTTCAAGTCTCTCCTCTCCTATAGCTACAGACTTTTCCTAATTTAGCCAATTTTGGCTTTCTACAGCCTCTAACCAACTTTTCTAATCTAGTCTCACCACTTACAAATGAGAAGGCACTGGCCTTTTATACAAAATTAAATTTTCAATCAATGGCCAGGATTTAATTCATCCAATGGCGGCAATTGCACTTCTAGAAGCATCAAGTTTTTACATTTAATTTGGGAGCTTATGGTACATCATCATCCAATTGCATAAAAGCAGTTACATCATGGAACAATGAGAAAACAATATTATGTCAGCTTGTCATTAATGAAAATTCTGATTGGATGATGAAATCAGCTTCACATCTTCTAGAAACACCTTCCAACTATAAACAGTTTGGGCACGAATTCATATGCAGACCCCACTTTTAAAATTTGAATTGAACTCTTCCATATTTACCTTTTGGCATGAATCCATATGCAAGTTCCACTTTTGATTTATTTAATCCTGAAAAACAAATATCATCATTAGTAGCTCACATGTTAAAAATCCAATCCAAATTAAACTTGAATAAAAACATTTTTTATGGAAACTTTCCATTTTCGGAAATTTTTCCATTTTTGGAAATTTTTTCATTTTTGAAATTTTTCATCTCAAGAATTTCATCATTTTAAAATTTCAAAAATTTCCATTTTTGGAAAAAATTGCCACAAAAAAATTTCCATTTTTGAGGGATTTTGAGGGTCTTGGAAATTTCAAAAATGGAAATTTTGGGATTTTCACCCCTTCGCAGAAATTAGAATTTAGGGGATTTCCATCAAGGACGGAAATCCCCCATTTCCGGGCAGGCTCAAAATCCCCTAAACTCCATAACTTTTTTTCTAGAAGGAATTTTCAAAAAGTTCAAAAAGCAACCCTGCCTAATTTTTCATCCTTTATCCATGGGTGCAAAAAAATATTTACATATGATGCTGAAAATTTCCATTTTTGGAAAATTTCAGGATTTCCACCCCTTCATGGAAATCAAAATTTAGGGGATTTCCATCAGGGACAGAAATCCCCCATTTCCGGGCAAGGTCAAAATCCCCTAAACTCCATAATTTTTTTTCTAAAAGTTCAAAAAGCAACCTGGCCTAATTTTTCGTCCTCTATCCATAGGTGCAAAAAAGATTTACATATAACATTGAAAATTCACTTCAAAATCCCCATTTTCGAATTCCAAGACAAGTGAATTTCCCCTAGAGCCTCAAAATATTGCCTCCATCAAACCCAGTATAGACATAATCCCAAAATAACCTCCCAAGAAGAGCAAAACCAAAATTTGACCAAGCCAAAACGTAGAGATGCAAAAGAAAAAAGAGGGTCCCCACCTTCGGTGGGGGCGTGTGTGCGAAAATTGCACAACAGGTATCTCTCTCTCTCTCACACACACACACCCTACCTAGCTAATTCCCTCTCACTCCAACCCCTTCTCTCCCACTCCCTCTCTCTTAGGTCTCTCCCTTTCACCCCCTCTCCCTCTCTCAAGTCTCTCTCTCACTACCTCTCTCTCTCTCAGGTCTCTTCCTCCCTCTCTCTCTCATAGATTATCCCTCCCTCTAAAGACATACATACATGCATTCATACATACATACATACAAGAATACATGCATATGTACATACAATCTTACATACATACATTCATACACTGATACATACATGCATACATACATACATACATGTCATACAAGCATACATATATACAAACATATAAATATATATACATACATTTAATAGACTAGCATTTAACACAAAGCAAGACATAACACGAGCACATTATAACGCGCTCACGTTATATCTTGCTAGGCAAGTCTTAGGCACAAACACAAAAAAACATGTCAAAAGTAAGAAGTAATGCAAGTGTGTTATAACATACTCGCATTATTTCTTGCTTTGGGAATCCCCAAGCATTAGGCTTGGTATTTGCTTTGGAATACCAACCCAAAGGCTTGGAGTGCCTTCCTAACATCCAAAGACATGTTTTTGCAAATTCTACAATATTTCACATAATCGCATTCATGTTAAGCCGCAGGTTTGCATGTGTTTCAAGTTCGAACAAATAAAACACCTAGGTAATGTTAGGCTCTATCTTAGCTATCTAACGATGTAATTTTTTTTGTATTTTGACAATGTTAAGCATTTGATCTATACTTTCTTTTGTTTGTGTGTCTATTTTTTTGGAAAAAACCAGTGTTTGGTATATTTTTTTCTTTATAAATTAACCGTTTATCAAAATTTTAAATAAATTACTTTTTTAGAAACTAGACTTCATTCTACACATTTAAAAAATGAATTTTCAATTAGTTTTCAAAATTTATAAGGGTAGCACGGCCAAAATTTTATTTTTCAGGAAGTGTCCACTTTGAAAATTAGTAAAAAATAAAATATTCATTAAAAAATTATCAGAAAAATTTGGCATAAACTACATGGTGTTAGCTAATTTCTCACTTAAGCGATTCTAAAAATACTAAAAAAAGGTTAACCTTTTGAGGGAGCCACAAAATTCGCTATGTTATGTTTTTTTGAAAAAACTGGCACCAATTTTTGTGGCTCCCTCTTTTGAACCCCTTAATCTCTACCATTTAAAAAAAAAAACTAGTAGTTTAGAAAATAGACTCAGAGCACTACCATCCTTTTTTTTGTTGCATCTAAATTTTTTGTGTAACTATCCTCAATTTCACATCCAAGGTCAATATTTCCTAATTTTAGAAAGAAAGAAAAAAGTGGCCACTTAAGACCCCTTTTTGGCCCCCCATCTTTTTGCACTTACCCATTTCCAAAATGAAGTTTTAGAATCCACAATTTTGTTGATGTTTTGAGTGTTATCAATGAGCCAATATTATTTTTAAATTAACTTGAACTAGCTGAGTTCTTTCAAACCAAAAGACAATTTGTTGAAGGTTGTTTTGAAATTTTGGCAAAGGCATCACCTTATTCAACTACAAAGGTGTCGGTATTCTCAAAGGCATCGTTGTTTGGGTAGAAGTGCCAGACTATCCAAACAAAAGCATCACTATACAATTTTTTTGTTATCCCTAGCAAACACATTGAGATGTACAAAGGTGTCAATGTGCAAACATAAGTGTCATTTTGATAAAAGCAAAAGCATCAGTTTGTGCAAATGCATCGTACTTCCAGGAAAAAGCATCGATCTACTCAAGGTATCTTCAAAATGTGAGTTGACCTGATTTATTTGATGTTTGAATTTTAAAAAAGCATGGTATACAACATGTAGAGTGACTTGAAATTAGGTTTTTGATGATTTTTGCATGTTCTTCTTCCACAAGAACTCACTTAATTGGTATCACAAGGTCATTACATGAAAACATGTCATAGAGTATAACCTATTTAGTAGTTAGATTGGGTTTATCTTCTCAAAGTGGGTCCACATGATAAAATACCGCACATTGAATGGGTGACTAGAGTATGTGCGCTTACACGACACACCTCTTACCTTGGAAGGAAAAGTTCCTTGCAAGGAATTCCATCGCCTCAACTATGCTATTCTATTGCACCACTAAAAGAAGACTTTCAAAATTCTTAGGCCTCTAAAACAATAGGTTTCTAATGGGTAGAACATTGGTGAATATTTCTGACCTCTCAAACATCTCATTGGGAAACCAAAAAATCGTAGTCCCTAATGAAAGTCTAGAGCACTACATGCACAGATTGACTTACAGGTTTCACTCTCAACCAATTTGTATAGCACGCCCAAAAATGTTGCTTGAGGTTGAACCCTTGAGTTCTCCATGAGGATGTGTCTCAAGGAATGCCTCCTACTCAAAAGAAAAAAAAGGAAGGAGTTACTATTTCTATTCACCCAATATCGCACTAGGCACAAGGGGAGAGGATACATAGCAACTACCTTAGGGTCACAATGAAAAAAGTGTATGTTCAAGATGTTTCTCTTCACCCAAGAATGCACTAGGCACAAGGAGAGAGGATACGCATCCAACTTACCAAGCATAAAAGATAATGAATACAATGTTCATTTTAGGTGCACCAACATAGATGTGTGGCTCATTTTAACTGCATATAAAAGGTGCATGTTGTGGTTCTTTTTAAACCCAAATGGCAAGTGTGTTCATTTTAAGCCAAAACAAGTGTATGTTCATTTTAAATCCAAAATCCAAAGATAAGAGTTATGAGGTTCAATTTTAAACACCTCAACTAAATATGAATCTAGTCTAAAGTATTAAAATGAAATTTCTCTAAAGTTGTCCTTTGTATAACTGTTAAGAAACACTTTGGAATTTGATTCATAATTGGTGATTTCCTTCAACAAGTGTGAATAGACACCTTTTAGCTTTTATCCAAACTTGATGAAGTCCTTGCAAATGTTAGTCTCATAAACCAATAGACAAATAACATAAAACAAGTTAGGGTTAGGTAAAAATATAAATTAAAGATTGGATGAAATTGTAAGAGAGGGGGACCAACCACCTCAAGGCTCACGGAGAGCCGAGAGCGGAGGGCTTCCCTGACTTACCTCACTCTAAAGGATGTCTTGGGGTGAGGATCGAGAATGAAGAGCACTATATAGTACTTTTGTCACTCTACAGACCCAAAGTTCAAGTTCAGGCTAGGTGAGTTGGTTTATGGAGTTGGTACTGCACCTCAGACAACTCTCTATCTGAGGACGATAGCGCAGCTCTAGGATGACAATGCGGCATGTTGGCGTCTCTCGGGTGTGCTAGCATTCGTATGGCTAGAAAACACCAAATACAGTACAAACTACCTCAAAACTAATTGATAGCCTAGCTATTTGATTGTGATGGGAAAAATAGAATAAGAAAGTATGCAAAATGGAGACGAAGGTGATAAAGCAAGTAAATAAAAGCTAAGGTGATGAAGATAATCTCACAAAATTTCCTATTCTACAGCTAGCTCCACACACATGTTCACCTCCACCCAAAATCTCACTAGCCAATGGAGGAGAATGCAAGGTATGGACTTGACAAAGTCACCATAGCCACATCGGTGATGAAGGGAGGTCTTGCAAGACTCCAAGCACACAACTTCTATGGCTTGCCTCACACTTACAATGTGGAGTTGATGGAGCTTCAAAGTTGTTGCAATGCTCAAAATGAAATGTTGGAATGCTACTTGAGAGTGAAGAAGTGAAGTGGAAAATGCTAAGAGATTGAATGTGAATGTCTAGAGAGTGAAATGAAGTGAGAATGAGTCTTTTTGAAGGTGGGATGAGAAGGAATAAGGCATTTTCGGGTCAGTTGGTTGAAGAGGGACGTTACAATTTGGCCCCAATCAGGTGTGTAATGCCTTTGCCAACTTCAGATGCAGGAATCCGTCAAGGACGATATTGTGCCATGTGGACGTCTGTGCACCGCACGTTTGTCTCCGACAAATATTCTCTCACCAATGCATAGAAAAACTTCCAAGTAGATGGAAGGCAGGTGGGTGATGTGGAATTTCACCTTCGGATTTGATTTTCTAAGGTGAGGGTGTACGAAAGGGGAATTTTCTTAAGGGGTGGAAATTTTCTCCTATACATTTTTCCCCCACTTTAGTGAGTGCACATATTGATGAGCATTCGGTAAAGTAGGTCGAAGAGTTAGCAAGGTTAGGAATGTATACCTAAACCATCAAGGAAGCAGACCATGATCTGGAAAACTCAAAATCATAGGGTAGACAAAGGACTTCATAGGTACTCTCCCTTGGGAGTTTTGAACAAAAAGACTCCATAGCCCCATAGAACTATGATACAAATAGAAGAAGGTTTACGACACAAAATCACTCCTGTATCCAAGCACCAACAAGGGTGACAAGGGTCATCTAGGAACACATAACACAAGCATGGGGGAACACATCACAACACACACACTTCTAATCTAAAGATAAAGAAGGGGCCTCCCCCTAACACTCATTGACTAAGAGGTCATCTACTTCCAAATCTAGATCATTATAAGGGGAAGGAAGACAAGTCTATAGTGGTGGAATATTAAGGGGAGGAGCTTCCAACCCTCCTGCAACAAGGGCTAAGGAAGAAGGCCCCACAAGGTCTTCTCCGCTAGGCTCTTGTGGAGCTATGGTCAACGATTTTGCGAAGATCATTGACAAGGTTAGAACTTCATCCAAAGAGTTAAACATGTAGAAGTGCCATGCCATACCTCAATGGATGGGGAGGATGGTGCTCGAGATTCACTACTTGGCTCACTAAGTGACTCAGGAGTGGTGACAAACTCAGGGGAAGCCAGAACTTGCTTCGTCACTAGTACAAAACAAGCTAGCATAGGACCTCCCTTTGGAGAATGTGGGCTCCTCTTACACTCTCCATTGCTAGAAGGGCCAACCTCTACCTTCGGCTTCATTGAGGGATGTGAACTCCCCACAGATGAGGCAAGATGAACAAAAGAGGAGGAGAAAACTGTAGCAAACACTACCGAGGTATTTGGCATGTCCATAGGTTTAGGGAATGGTAGGATGTCCGGAAAGGACATCAACAGGGGCGGCTTAGCTGAAGAAGCAATAAACACTTGCACCTTTTTAGGGTTAGGCATGCTCACACTTATAGCAGGAACTAGAAGTAGACTGAACTTGATTGAACGAAAGTAGAGGGGAGGAGAGAGGAGGATGCATCAGGAGGCCTTGAAGTAGGGGAGATCATATCCTCTTCCTTTTTCTACAAAGTGGCATGCTTAGCCATTAAATCCTTTCATTGGCATTTGCGCTCATGTGTAAGGTGATTTCTATGACTCTTCGAGCTAGAGGTCTGGAGCTGCGAAGGGACAGAAGGCTCCTACTTAGCCATAGGGGTGTCTATCACAATCATCTTTGGTGGAGGGACAGACTCCTAAATGGGAGCAAGATGAAGAGGTTGAGAAAAACGGGGGGAGTCGGCTCTAGCGCCTCAACGACAGGCCTCTTCTCATTCACTTCTTTAGGAGTAGGAGTGGTGGGAGGCCATGGAGGCTGAGACAAATGATTCCCTGTGGGGACCTTTCCTTTAGCCATATCAAATGGGCCTAGGCTCCGTGGGTAGAACAAGAAGCTTGAATGGAGGACGCTTGGGCTTTCACCAAGTGGGCACCTTAGGGTTCTCCCACGAACGCGAAGTAGAATCCGACGATGCCACAACAAGGCAAGAGGAAGCTTTAAGCTAAACAATAGAAGAGGAAGAAAAGGGACCTTGAGAGGGCCTCTCTTCTATTCTTCTATGGGCCTTAGCGACATCACTATCAACTTTTAAGCATGCCCTATGCAAAATAGCATAAAGTGATGGAGGGTACCTCACTCTAGGTGTTAAGTACCCTTTCTTGTACTTTTGATAAGTCTGGTACAAGAGGTCTTTTCTAGGTAGGAGAGGACCAATGGGTGTAGGCCAAAAGTGATCTAAAGAATAGATGCCACATGCAACCAGTGGTCTATAACCGGTGTCATGGATCACATGCACTGAACCTTCATGAATAAACTTCAAACACTTATGCACAACCGAGGGAACTGCGTTCATAGCTACTAACCAGGGGATACCTAGCTTCACTATGAAGAGTTTAGACCCCAGGATTATGTCAAATAGCAAGTTAACGAACTTAGGTCCAACAAGGACTAACAAAACAATACTACCAAGGGAAGGTACAAAAATTATGTTATGCATACGGATGGTACTCACAAGTGCGTCATACCCATCTTTATGCAGAAAGTTAATTAACATAATCTCCTCAATTATGATATTTACTTGAGACATCGGGTCAATAAGAACACCTACTATAGAGTTCCCATTGATTCATGTAGGGATATAAAGAGGAGATGGTTCTCTATTAAAACCCATTGGTAGGTCCTACGAAGTGAAGGTTATACCTTGACCACTACTCGCAGGTTGTGCAGAGGGGATAGGAAAATGCAAGAAAGAGGCCATCACGTGCACTAAATGATACTCTCACAAAGCTCCCCAAAGGTTTGAAATAGGACAGTGACCCAGTTAAGGCTTCGTTCTGCAATACTTATGGAACCTTCCAACTACGCCTACTAAGGGTCACAGGTTGGGTTGTAAGGTGAAACACCTCACAACACTCACACCTACAACGCTCCTAGAACGCAAGGAAAGGACCCTTTAGCACTACCAAACAAAACCAAAATGGTTCATGTCGGGTTCACCAAAAGTTTAAGAGAAGGGGACCAACCACATCATGGAGAGCCAAGAGCAGAGGGTTTCCCTAACTTACCTCACTCTAAAGGATTTCTTGGGGTGAGGATTGAGAATGAAGAGCACTATATAGTACTTTTGTCACTCTACAGACCTAGAGTTCAGGTTTGGGCTAGGTGAGCTGGTTTTTGGAGTTAGTACTACACCTCAGATAGCTCTTTGTCTAAGGACAGTAGTGTAGTTATAAGACGATAGTGCGACACACTGGTGTCTCTCGGGTGTGCTAGCATTCGTATGGCCAGAAAACACCAAATATAATACAAACTACCTAAAAACTAACTAACAGCCTAGCTATTTGATTGTGATGGAAAAAATAGAATAAGAAAGTACGAGAAATGGAGACAAAGGTGATAAAGCAAGTAAATGAAAGGTAAGGTGATGAAGATAATCTCACAAAAGTGCGCATGTCGATCTGTGATGGCAAATGTGTCGCTTTGCCTCCTAAACCTGCAATGTCCAAAAAACTCAAACAAAAAGTAGTTAGTTAGGGACTTGGGTCCCACCGGGTGGCTAATATGTGAACATGGAAAGTTAATCAAATCAATTAGGCTAGGAATCAACTAAGAAACAAATGAATTGATCTAACTAAGCCAATTCTAATGAAATTCTTGCAAATAATTAACAAAGCTTAATGAAACATGAAATAGAAATGTAAGTCAAATCAAAATCCTAATTAACAAATGCAAACCTCGTCCCATTGGGAAATTAGTGTTGAACTGGATGTGGAGTGCTCAATTCAAAGCCTAATCCATGATTGATGATGCAAAGCTTGATGAAGGTTGATAATGGTGGACATTGATTCACAAATTGATCTCAAATGATAAGGGTATGAAAATGAGTAGAGTAACTTTGCTCAAGTGATTGTGAATACCAATTTATGTAAAATGAATACTATTTATAGACTTTTTGAAGGAATCAATGGCTAAGATCTAATTGGCTAATCAATGCATAAACTTGAAGGAGAGAAGATGGTATGGATCAATGATCAAATCACAGGATGAGATTGCTCAATGACATGGATCAATGATATTAATCAAGGGCTCAAATTGATTGAGACAAATGCAATCCCATGATTTTAGGAGCATGCGGGAGACATTTCCATGTGGAGGGAAATATTTGAATTCAAATTGGAGGAATATTTCATGAGAATATTTTTTCAATGATAAGAGAAAATTAGAAGAAATTAGTCAATTAAATAATTAAGAAATTATTTAATTGTGCAAGTGGAGGGAATTTAGATCTTTAACTAAACAATTAAAACATCATTTAATCAAGGTGGGATTATGAAAATTAATGAAATAATTTGGATTATTTAATCAAATGAGAAGACTTAGGAGATTTAATTAAATAATTTGCATTATTTAATCAAATGAGATGAAAATTAGCATGAAAGGATGAATTAATCAAATAATATTAATTATTCGATTAATAGGAGAAAATGGTGAATTTAATCAAGCAATTCACATTACTTAATTAAATAGATGAAAATGAGTGAATCAAGATAGAAATGATGTTAGTAATTGAAATCAAGTGTTTGATCAGGACATTTTTAAGTGTCTATATATTCATAATATTATATTGAAAGCTTTGTATAAATCATTTGTTTTTAATGATTTTGGTTGTTTGTATGTATGCACTCTTGGATTTGGAAATACCACCAACATGTTATGTATCCAAACATAACTACAAAAAAATAGTAGCAAAATGGCTAATACATGTAAGGTGGTTATTTCACACGGTCAATTTATTTTAAAATGAATAAATTTTAATTAAAATTTTTATAAAATTTGAAATTTGAAAAAGAAAAAATCATTAATATAAATTAAAAAAATTCTTATAAAAATATGATTATTATTATTTTTTGAATAAAATATAATTGCATTTTAATTGAAAGAAATTTTATTTTATGAATTTATAGCCTACCTATTTATGGTATCTATATGCTTATGCCCTTCCCTATTATCACTTTGATTAAAAAAAAAAAAACATGAAATCCAAATTAAAATATTATTCTAATTAAGAAGAGTTCAATACAACACAACATTGCAAATAAAAACAAAGAAAGCAATATGAATAAAATAAAATTAGTATATTTATCTTTTGAAAAATCTATATAAAAGACATCGAGAAATATCATTCTCTAAATACCTATTTTTTATCAAATTTTTAATTTAAATGAAATAAACACTAGAAAATGATATCTTTCAACATCATTTATATTAATTTAAAATATGTATATTCATATATTCTAAAATTGAAAAATAATCTAAATTAATGTACACTTATATACATAATCTAAATTAAACATAAAGAAAATTTAATATACACCTTAAAAGCAAAATAAAATAATAATAATAATTAGTTTCATCTAAAATTTAAAATATTATTGACATGACCAAAACACCCAATGACCACCTTCAATCTTCATTCATTAGACCCATAATTAAAGCCATAATTTCAAGTACTTATTGTTGTTATTATAAAATAAAATAATAAAAAAGAAAGGTAGAGCCCATTCAAATACACGAGAGCGTTAATTAGATTCTTCACGGAACGACTAACTAGTGGGCATTTTAAAATCAAAGAGGTTGTTCTTCGTTATAATGCAAGCCACTTGCTTATACTTCACGGATAAACTGAACAAATCCGATCCGATCCAGCTTAAATTAACAATCTCTTACAATCAAGATTTTAAAATTATTTTTATTGTAGATGATTTCATCATATATGATATAATAATAAATATTATAGTAAAGTGCAGTTTCATTCTCAAATTATTTTTTGAAAATCGGGAATGTTCTGTTTACACATAGAATGTATAGATCGCAATCAGATAGGTATATGAATATACTTCCGGAATGTTGGCGTATAATAAAAACAAGGAAGTTAAAGATTTTCTGTTTGGAATTATAGGCATTAAACCATTCTAACTTTCCAAATACCTACCTAATACCCTACAAATGTAGGGAACCCTTTTAGTCGGTTCTTGGCAAATCGTGTTTATTTGGAAGGACAAAAAAAACTTCCAGAAGTTAGTTGAACGGCAATTTTAAAACGTATTCAATTGGTTTACTATTTTTTAAACTTTAATATAGTATTTTTTTATGATGAAAAGTGTTATAGTTTTATATTAAAATATTAAAAATATAATATTATTTATATGTTAGGTGGGTGGAAAAGAATTATATTTTGAAAAGTTGAAATTGAGATAAAAGATAAAATAAAAGTAATTAAATCAATAAGATTGTGTTGATAGAAGAAGGGGTCATGATTCTAATCTTTACTAACAGTGTACAATATTACAATGTTAATCAATTAAGTTAATAAATGTAAAGAGCAATTATTCCACAAGCCAACAAAATTTAAGATTGTGAAATCTAGAGTTTGGTTGTTTCTCGTATTTGTGCTTAGCAACCTATTGAAGATGACGAGGAGGATGGTACTCTTATTGGTTGGGCGTCTATTGATGGTGGTTCTATCCTTAGTGATGTATAGGACAAACATGATGACCATTATCTCCCTCCTATTAAAGTTACTCTTGTTGCTTAGTTTTAGTTATTTTTTATTGTTGGTCAAGCTTTACCATGTTGTATGTTTTCATCTTTTATTTAGATTTGATCCCACATAGTCTCTAAAGGCGTGCCTTTTTACTACCTACCATTTTTTGTGAAAAGTATATTATTATCTTTTTAGTTAATAAAAAATTATATGCAACTTATTCATAAAAAAGAAATTGTAAAATTACTATTTTTTTATTCATAAGCACTTTTTTAGACTAGAGCCATGAACCAAAGAGGCCACAAATTGGGGACTGCAGGTCAAGCCTGCAAGCACATTGGATTAGCGAAGGCATAGTGAGTATGAACACAATAGCCCAATGGAGACTTGAACTCTAGTGGGCACAACAACAATGCCACCACTTAACCATTGCACTATGGGATGAACCCCAAAATTGTAAAATCACTATTGGTATATAATAGATCTGTATTTTTTTTTGAAAGGAATAAAGTACATAATATTAGATTGTATAAGATTACAATATACTGTCTCATTGATGAATCTAAGTTTAGAATATCAAGTTTGCAAAATAAAACTATATAGTTTAAAAAATTAATTGTTTGTAATATTATATCATAAAAAACTTATGTTTGACCATATATCCTAACATCACTTAATTCATCCCATATATCTCCTTCCAACATAATTAAATAAAATTAATTATTTAATGAGCTTGTCCTTGTCCTTGTTCTAGAAGTTAGTTGAACGACAATTTTAAAACGTATTCAATTGGTTTACTATTTTTAAACTTTAATATAGTATTTTTTTATGATGAAAAGTGTTATAGTTTTATATTAAAATATTAAAAATATAATATTATTTATATATAAGGTGGGTGGAAAAGAATTATATTTTGAAAAGTTGAAATTGAGATAAAAGATAAAATAAAAGTAATTAAATCAATAAGATTGTGTTGATAGACGAAGGAAGGGGTCATGATTATAATCTTTATTAATGCTATACAATATTAGAATGTTAATCAGCTATGTTAATAAATGTAAAGAACAACTATTCAACAAGTCAACAAAATTTAAGATTGTGAAATCTAGAGTTTGGTTATTTCTCCTACTTGTGCTTAGCAATCTATTGAAGACGAGGAGGAGGATGCTACTCTTATTGGTTGGGTGTTTGTTGATGGTAGTTCTATCCTCAATGATGTATGGGACAAACATGATGAAAAACATGGTGATCATTATCTCCCTCCTCTCAAAGCTACTCTTGTTGCTTAGTTGTTTTAGTTATTTTTATTGTTGGTCAAGCTTTACCATGTTGTATGTTTTCATCTTTTGTTTAGATTTGATCCCACAGACTCTAGACTCTAAAGGTGTCTTTTTTACTACCTACCATTTTTTTGTGAAAAAGTATATTATTATCTTTTTAGTTTTAAATAAAATGTTATATACAACTTATTCATAAATTTTTTTTGTAAAATCACTATTGATATATAATAGATCTATATATTGTTTTGAAAGGAATAAAGTACATAGTATTAGAAAATGTAGATTGTATAAAATTACGATATAATGTCTCATGGATGAATTTGAGTTTAGAATATCAAATTTGCAAAATAAAAACTATATAGTATAAAAAATTAATTGTTTGTAATATTATATCATAAAAAAGTTATGTAATAGTAAACATCTAAATTTGACCATATCCTAACATCACTTAATTCATCCCACATATATCTCCTTCCAACGTAATTAAATAAAATTAATTATTCAATGAGTTTGTCCTTGATCATCTTCCTAGCATTAATTAAATAACAAGGGACATGTGGATGAGAGATTTTTTATTGTCTTTCATCATTTTTATGCATATTTCTTAGCTCAATCTAGAGATTGTATTTAAAAATGAAATAAGATTTAGATTTAATGGTTTGAGTCCTTTATTTGTGTGTCATGTTTATTTACATATACTAATAGGGGTAAACATATTAGAATTGGGAGGTGAGTTTTGGTTGTTAAGTTTGGAACCCTAACTAATATGCACATCATTTCCATTAAAAATGGGATTATTACGAGAAGTTATGATCCTCTATAGTCACTTGATGATTTATAGTTATATAAAATGGTTAAGAGTACAAGGTTGAAAATAAGTTAAAGTAAAAAGTTATATAATTGCACTAATTTATTGAGAGAAACAATGTAAATAGGTATACATCTAATGATTTTAAAATAATAAGCAACACATAATATAAGATATGTTTTAGGAATTTTGGTCTAGGTGGGAGGGGGTTAGCCTCCAATGTACATTCAATGTATTAATCTTCAACAAATTATTACAATATGTATTCATAGAGTATTCATATTTTAATAGAGATCTCCTCAACTAATATGTGAAAAAAGTTTGGTAGCCATAATACCTTCATCCCAAGCATCCAATAAATAAACCAAGGTAAAAATTAAAACCATATGTGGTTTCCAATACCATGGGCTAAGTTAAGGAACCTAATCTAGGAACACAAATTGGTCTCTTCAATTCCAACACGCCCCTCATGATTAGTCCACCTTTAAGGAATAATATATAACTTTCAAGATATAATATTCCATCTATCAAATGTAGGTGATCTAGTTTGGTCTATTCAAACCTCTTACAAAATGCTCTTATTCATGTCATCATTACTAGAAAGAGGTCATCTATATGTCCTTTTAAGCCCATTTTGTAACTCCATCTTACATGCTCTTGCACATCATAGATTCTCTTACACAACTCGCAATGTCATAGATGTTCTTGCACTTCTTACAATGATATAATCACTTTTATACATGTCATGATACAAATTTCAAGTGGAAGAGTGTGTCATTATGAGGAGTCTTGAGTTGCCTCTCAAGAAAAGTGCCCTTTTTTATGTGACCCCAAATTTATAAAACATTACAAATATCAAATAAATACAATGTTACTTGGATTTGCAAGGTGTACAACACCTAATAAGAAAGGAAAGGAAATTTATATTATACATCAAGTTGAGGCTAACTCCTTTATTGAGATAATATGAAAGAAGGATGGTTGTCAATAAAAAGGAGACTAACTATGATGATTATCACTATGATAAAGAGAATTATTGTTGTGACCTCACCTTCAACCTTTATATCAAGAATATGCACCAATCTAAAAACCAGGTAGAAAAGAAGGAGAAACCTAAACAACAATGCAAGACACGTTGCCCCAATAATCCAACATAATCTAGAGTTGGATATTTTAGAATCACCTTGTTTACTTGCACATAAATATGTTAAAAAACCATTAGACATAAGCATGGCTTAATTATAAGTAAAAAATGCATGCCAACTAAATTATTTGGAAATAAAGTGGAATTTATTTCCTTTATTTCCTTTCCAAATAGAAAAATGATCTCCTCTCAAAAAGTATGCTAAATTTAGGTTAATTTTGTAGAAATTTTGGGCCAAGCCCTTAGAAGAACATTGTTTCAAGTAAAAATATCTACTCAAAAATATTTTAAAATGACATGAATTCATTGACAATTAAACTAATATATCTCATGAAGAAGCCATTAGTTATCGAAATTTAATCTCATAATCCTTGAGAATACACTTGAAACCTAAACCCAAGAATTTATGTTGGTCTAGAGTAACAAGACAAGACTCAAAAATAAATTATAATCAACTATGGACTAATGGTAATAACTCAAAATTATTCTACATGTTTGGATTTAAGGGACTAAGGAGATTATTCTTAAATATCTTTTATAGGATAATTAAATAAATGAAAATAATATTAGGTCACACAAATTAGCCACACCCTTTGAGTAAGGATGTCCCAATGATTTATCACTACATATCCCTGGTATTAGCTTACTAGTCATGTGAACCTAAAGACATCTAAACAAAGTAGATTAAATACTTAGGTAATGTGTGTAATTAAATATGCAAATAAAATTATACCCCCAAATATGATTTCATTTACAGTAGCTTGATTCATAGAACACCCCTAAAATTACATAAATATATAACGTTTAAATATAAAAAATAAGTCAATATCATGAGATAAATGACAAAGAAGTAAGACTAAGTTATTTAGACTAGTACAACACTAACTAAACTAAATGTTAAAGAACATATAATGGATTCAAATATGGAAGGATTAATTATTGAATATCATTATCTTAGTCCATTAGTAACATAGTTAAGACTAATATCAATCACATACGTATATTTAATCATGATCTTGCTAGCAGCATATAAATCAACACTAAACAAAGAACCAAAAATATATTTCAAAATCTCATTAGTTTAGCTACAATTTTATCTAAATGCATTTCCTGAACTACAAAAAAACCTTGTATGACCAAATTTACTTCAATAATCCATATATTATCAAAGGCATTACATATGCTATTATGAAAAGGGTCTATAAAGACTTTGAAGAATTTTACTAGTGTGATAGTCAACTAATCAAAGAAAACAACAAATTAGGAAATATAGCCCAAGATATTTTACTATATTGTAAAATTTTAAGCTATCTATAGAGAGGATTTTTCGCATGCAATACCTTCCCTAGACTTTTTAGACAAGAAAGACATAAGAAACTAGAATTTAACTTAAATATTGAAATCCAAGAATAAATTAGACAAGGATATACTTAAGAGGTGATCCCACAATAGTGGTTTACAATTTTTGGCCAAACTAGACACTGAAATATTTTTTTTAAACTAAATCTTCACTTTCGGGCACCTATAGCGGCTAAACCGTGAGGAATTTGAAGATGATGAAAACTAGAGTTTTGTCACATTTTGTCTGTAGATTCTAAAAATATTTTTTTCAAAATTTTTGGAATTAGATTGCACTTTTTTTCCATCTCCCTCGAAAACTTTTTTCAAAAACAACATTTTTAAAAAGTGATGCAACACATAACTTTTTTCCATGAAGTATAAAATTCTAATTCTTTCAAATTTAGATTTGTAACTCAATATCTAGTGCTTCCACTTGGTTAGATAGTTTTTTATCAAATATTTTTTCTTTAATCAAGTTTCAAAGTCAAACCAATTACAATTCAAACATAGCGCGACCATATAACATGTAACTTTTTTTGTAGATATTGAAATTCAAAAAAAAAATTGTTGGATCAAGGACTTCAATATCTAGTGCACTCATATTTGAAAAAAAATAATTGATAATATGCTATTTTTCCACATGTGCAGAACATAGACCTTCATTTTCAGTGAAAAACCTATGTTTAATAAAACTAAAAAAAAATACATAATAAAACCAAAACATATTAAAATTATATTCGTTGGATAGCTTGTTCCAAGGACCACCTGATTCCAGTTGGGTTTGTGAAGTCTTCGCCATTTTCATGTTCAAACCAAGCTCCGAGTGAAAAAGTTTAGGTTTTTTTTGTGTTTCAGGGGGAGAATGAGGGATAAGGGGGGTTCGTACAAACCCCTAGGGGTTTTCTCAAACCCTAGTTCGAGTGAACCACCCTTCCAAATGCATTTTTTTGGTTTTTTTGGCGGGCAAGATTCAAATGGGTTCTCTTGAACTAGTAGGTTCGTACGAACCCCCAAAATCACATTTTTTGCCTTGGGGTCATTTTTTGTGAGTTTTCCTTCCTCACTGGAATTGTAAACCACTTTTGTGGGTTTACCCTATTAAGGTATTTCAATTGAAAAATATGTAGCCCTAATCCCATAGAAATAAATAATTTATATATCTTATTAATTTTTACTTAAATTTTAGGTACATTTGTTACTTGTCTTAATCCTCTGCACTAGGCATCACATATTTCTTCAATTGTGAATCAATTAAATTTGTTACAAAATACTTTTTTAAAAAGTAATTAATCATTTTTTAGACAAAAGAAACACTATATCAAATCTTGCAAAAGAATTTGGCATTTGTAGACCTCAATCTCCTAGTACCTATAATGAAAATACCACACAACACACTTTAGGGCCAAATTGTACTTCTTCAAATTTGTACATTTGTTGTATGTTGTGGCCAATTCTCATTAATTTTTAGTTCCCTATAAATATTCACAATATAGCCCACACCTTGAGGACTCAAATCCTACTCTTAATCTTAAAAAATGGCATAAGACCCATCTTATTTCTATTAAATCCTAATCACCTCCTTCAATAAATAAAATAGTACCAAAATATCCTATGCCTCTATAAATCCTTGTCATGTCATCATCATGTCACAAGAAACACCATAAAGACCTTCATTAACCTAAAAATTCATGTTTTCACCCTCTCAACTCCACTTTTGTAGTAAAATATGGCAAAACCCTATCTATATCACTCTTTATATAAAACCCAAAAAGGCATTTGTGTTTCAATTAAATATTTTAAACTTGGCCCTACATTAACATATCATGTTAATCAACAAATAATCTTAATGGTTGGAGATTAAATGGGGAGACAAAATATGTGTCAAAGTGCCTTTTACTACTTCAACATGGTGCAACAATAATAGTTTGCATCACCAATAATAGTATCAATTGACCTAAAACATGTAGACAAGTATTAAGACTAGAGTAAGTTGGTCCACCAAACCTACCACCTTAGACCATGTGAGAATCTATCATTCATAATCATAGAAGTGGACCCCTTAGAAATTCTACACATTAGTCTTTTGACTAATACAAGTCACCTTGCATTGTCAAATGGCTATTGAATTTCATTATTAACCACTAATTTGACTCATTAAGTCTTGATCATAATCAATGGCTTACACTGATCAAAAAATAATCTATAGTTAAGATAAAAATGTGAGAATCATATGTGTGGGACCCTAAATCACTATTTTATCGTTCTATAATAAGAAATGAACACATCACCCACTTTCAACATCATCATGAATACATCAAACATCAACATGATTTTGTTGAGTAAATCAAGGGGGACACCATATTTGTCACTTTTCTAACATGTGTGCCCATATTCTATTTTATTATCACATTAAGAATTCATACAAATCAACCACCTAATTGATGCCTTTAACATCATGGTTCACCCTATTTACATTTATCTCATATAATTTTTATTTTTTCATTAGGACATAGGTGAGCACACATAAAATAAATGGCCAGATGAATTTGCCACATTTTCCACCTTGGATAAAATGACACTCCTCCAATAGACCATATGGAATGAACCCACATGAGTCATCCTCATATTCATCTATCAACCTAATGCAATCAGGACTAGAGATTATTATTAAATTTCCTAGTCTTGCTACCTAACCCACACACAAGACATAAATATCATAGTTTCACTACTCAATAGTATTACTTTATTCATTACTAAAATTTTTTACAACATGACCAAAATACTTACAACTTGCTATAGCAGGGAACTCCTATAGCTTACCAAAAAAAACATCACCCTCAATACATTACAAACTTGGCCTTTTTTTCATAGCCTTCCTCTCTATTACATCATATCCTCTCTTGTTATCTCCCATAATTTGTCCTCATATTGCAAGAACTCTTTTTTGGACTTGGGAACCCTTAAGAATCCCCCCCCCCCAACTTTAATCATTTTAAAAAATGCTCTATAGTTTAAAATAACTCTCTTTTATAGTTCAATCTTAGAGGAAATTAAATTGTTGCAAGATTGGTAGTTACAAGTAATTGAATTGTTGTAGAATAGAATATTCAAAAGTGAGGAAAGTCCTTCAAGTGACCAATTCAGGAAAAAAAATCCACATATCCAACTCACTAATGGGGAGTGTACAAATATTTATTATAGAAAAATATCCCCACAAAGGAGGAAATCATATTATATAAGTCCATTTTTGTGAAAGTTTGATGTCCATCCAAATGAAATTATTATAACTTGTTCATAAATTTGGTTCACTTAAAAATCCCCAAATCCCTACCTAGCTAACATCATCATTTTATAGAAGTTTGGCATCCATATGAATGTGATTATTATAAAAATATATATTTTAAGGTTCACTTGAGAAATCTTGCACTCCATACATCACTAACATCATTGTTACTTCATCTTATAAGTTTGATATCTATTCAAAAAATATTGTTATAACTTGTTCAATCATCAAGTTGACTTGAAAATCCCTCTTACTAACATTATCATTACATTATCATTACATCATCATTATCCTTTTTTCATAAGTTCGTTTTCTTACTAAATGAAACCTTTAACCAATACACACATCCAGTTCAGTTGTACATGTATCCATAGATTGTATTATGTTGATGCCATTATTTTCTCATATCATGCTTAAGTCATGTTGATGTCATAATCAAAACTATTCATTTGAACTAATTATCAAAAATTAAAATTCTAATTCACTTGATCTTAATTTGAACTAATTATCAAAAAATAAAAGTCTAATTCACTTGATCTTTCCTGCAATTCCAATGGAACTTGGAGTTCTTGCAAAATATTCACCCTTGGAGTTGTTCATCTAAATCAAATATCAAAATCTATAGGTTTAGGTCACTTGAACTTTCTTGAAATCCAATTGAACTTAAAGGTCCCACAAAATAGCTAAATACAAAAAAGTGACTTGGGACTAGTTACAATAAAATGACTTGGAACCAGCTATAAAGAGATTTGATTTTTCATTTAAGTTCCACAAATATTTGGTTAGAGACTAAAACTATGCATCCATATAACTGTCAATTTGTATCCATTCTTCACCAAATTAAAATTGCAAGTATCCATTAAGCCCTTCTATAAGGTGATGCCCTTGACTATTTTGAGTTTGGAAATTTCCAAAAATTAATTATCGAAACCCAACACAATAAGAACCAAAGCAAAACCTAAAACACTTTTTATTGATACAAGATTGCTTGTGAACCCAAATGCTCCTAGATTAGACATGTTGGGTAAGAATTTTTTGAGCAGAGACTCATAAAATACATTTGAGTGATTGAATCACCTTTCTAGAATGAGAATATTTTGTAGCATACCCCAATGCTTCCAATGGTGAATGAAACAATTTCTTCCTTCTTCTTTTCCAAAATTTAGCTTGGACAATTCCGTTCTTCCTCTACCAAATTTGTTCACCTATCTCTTCTTCACTTGTAGATCTTTGTCTACCATGGCCCAACCTCCTCCTCCAAAATATTTTCCATTTTCTTTTTCCTCTTATTGGTTTCAACCCACCACACCATCCACCTCCACCATATCTCCCCTTAGCATCATTCAAAATCCCTTTTTATGGCATATTTCCTTTCACCTACATAAAATTCATTACAAAAAATATCATATCATTCAACTCCTCAATCATATCCACTTCTCTTCCATTCATATTCACTATTCGCTTTATGGAAATATAAAATTTCCATCTCTCTTCTCTCACATTCTTCTTCACTTGCACTCACCATTTCCACTTCATACCAACCAACAAAAACATCACATTTAATTCTAAAATAACTCTCACAACTCCTACTACTCTCATCACTTCACCTGCATACACATCAATATTAAAAATATTATGGAAAACAAAAGTTTCTATCTTTTCCTCACCTATTTATTTTTTTCTTCCATAATCCTCCTCTATTATAATATTTTCAAGTTATGTTACAACATATTTATCATGTCATAAACATAAAAAAAAATTAATAATATTTTTTATTCACACTCTTTAAAGTAACCATTTCTTCCTCATTCAACTGTATTTTATTTTTTAACATATTTATGTCCTTCAAAGGACCTACCACTATTGCAACATTTTCTTTCTTTGTGACTACATCAACTTCATTATGTAAGAATTTCATTCCTATAACATTCTCTTTGTATTCATCCCCTATACACTCCATTCCTTTCTCACATTTCATCTTCTTTGCATTCAACTAAATTATTCGCATGAACAATCTTCCAACAATACATATACAAATCAGCATAAATGAAACTATACAAATTTAAAATTTTCTTAATCTTTTTATCTTCCATCATCTTGATCTCCACAATATCCTCTATGTATTGATTTTCACATTATTTTTCTACCTAATACATAATTATAACTTTTTTTTAATCCACCATGTGTACATCCCTATCCATATATTTTGTTTCCCTCATGTATAACAACTTATTCATCCAAGTCTTCTTGCATAAAAATCTGTGTATTTACCTCCTTAAACAAATTAAGTTCAACCTCTACAATTTATATGTTTTGCACATACACATCCTCATTTTATCCTCTCTACATCATGTGTACTTCATTAATCCATGTGCTCATGTTCTCTAAATAACCTACTTCTGCTACATCTTCTTTTGCTTTACCTTGTCTTTTATCTATAAACACATCATCATAATTTATGCTATAAAAATTAAAATTTTATCTTTCTAGGTTATCCTAACAAATCTTTGCCAAACATCTTATTCAATTTTATCATCTTCTCTCCCAATAGGGAAAATTCTTCATCTTCCCCAATTTTCTCTATTAAATAAGGGGCCCTCAAAGACCACCATTTATGCTCCTTCATCTACTTCCTTTATTTCACTTCCTGTAAATAAATCAATATACATATTATTACAAAAATCAATAACTGTTCAACTCTTCATCCATAATCATTGTAGGTTCAACATTTAGAAAATATGCTCCTTCATTCTTCTCATTTCTTGTACTTTGTTGCTCCACTGCTTCATTATTTACTTTCAACAATTTATTCACTTTCTCATTATCCTCCTTCATGAGGATTTCTTCTTTCATCATGCACACATAATCTTGGTTAGTTCTCCATTCTCTATCCTTTTCCAAAAGGATTTTTTCACTAGATTCCTACATTTTATCATATTCCCTCATCTTCTTTGTCTTCTAGATAACAATTCTCTACTTTTTCATCCTCATTAACATATTCTACCATGCAATATTTATGATTTTCCTCATCATACAATAGATAAGAGATACTTAGAGAATATCATGAAGGGATATGTGGTGGTCACAATTTAGGAGATGCTACCACAAAGAAAAATAAGCTCATAGGACTTTATAGAGTAGGAAGACCCATTGCAAGGGATGAAATTCTCTCACGGCCAATCCTAGCTCAAGTTTCATTTGAGAAATGGGCTATAGATTTTACTAGTCCAATAGACCTGCCAACAAAGCTATCTAAAGCCAAATTCATCATAACTAGCTCTAGAATATCTAACCAAATGGGCAAAAGTAGAACCTACTAGAGATTGTACCACAAAATAGCCAAAAAGTTCCTATATAAGAATATTATCACTAGATTTTATTTCCCATTAAATATAACTAGTACAATCAAGGGAAACATTTATGAATAAAGTCATTGTGGAGTTGCTAAGGATTTTCATGATAACACAACAAAATTACTCCCTACCATCCTTAGGCTAATGAGGTAAGTCAAGACCTGAACAAGATCGTAGGAACCACTTTAACTAAAATAAGCAATAGAAACTAAATGGATTGGGATGTAAAGATACCTATGACACTATGGGAATACAAGACTACATATAAAAGGTCCACAAAATTTACTCCCTTTAAGTTGGTGTATGGGATGGACACAAACTTACCTTTGCACTTTATAGTTCCTAATTTTTAGACAACACTTACTTTGATACTAGGAGAAGAAGAATCTCTCAAGTAAAGAATAGAATGTTTGGAGAAATTAGATGAAGACATACTATTGGAAATTTATCACCAAAATTCAAAGAAGAAAATATAAAAGGCCTAGCGATGTCATAGAAATTTAAGGCCTAAAACATTTTGAAAAGATGACATGATTTTGCTATATGATAGTAAGTTTAAAAAATAAGGAAAATTGAAGGTAATATGGTTAGGTCCATACTATATTAATGATATATCAACATCTAGAGAAATCAAACTCAAAACACTTGATGCTAAGGGTTTACAATTTCATATACATGGTGCCAAGTTAAAACATTACCATCAACCTATAGGGTAAAAAATAAAATTCATAGAAAATCAAATCAAATTCATAAAAATAAAAGATAGCACAAATTCATGCTAGGGGGCTCTTCTCAAAGAAAAGGGTGGACAAGTTGATGCTTCAAGATCATCAAATCAATAATAATATTTCTAGGAGGAAGTAGTACAGGATACTAAAAATGCATATGTAGAGGTTAAGGAAGAGAAGACAAAGCTCATAAAGTCCCATCCTCTCCCTCTGAACAAACTAGTCATTCAGTGTGCCAAGACCTACCCTTTACATCTCCTCCATCACCAAAGAAGCCCTCCTCTTTTATCGTAGCATCTCTTATGTATTCTATCAAGGATTTTTTGGAGAAAAAAATTTATCCAGCCAATAGAATCCCACTATAACTGAAATTACCATTGGTTGGATCCCAAGTGGATATTTCCAATATATCTCCCCTTCAAACATTTCAACTTGTAGATATCTTCCAACAAATAGCTAGGGAAGATATACTCAACCAATAAGTGGAAAATACAAAATAGTTAAATGGAGTCATAAGTGGAAAATACAAAATAAATTTCCAAATGTGCAAGGGGATTCATCACAACCATTGGGCCAATAAATTAAGATTCTAGTAGATGGCCTCATTGTAGACATGTAGAAACAAGTAGCCACACTTCGAAAAACTATCACTATAGAGCTTACAAAGGAAAGGATGGATGAGGAAAGGACAAAAGTGCAACAACTCACACACTAATAGAATCCCATATATGCACACTTGAGAGAAAAACAAGTGATGTGAATGCTCTATAACAATTTTATCTGTAGTGGCCAAATTTGACTAGAAATCTTAAAGGTCATATAGAGAAAATTTAATAATAGACCCTCATATTGGCCACTACTTATGATGCTCTACAAGATATGGATGGGACAATAAGGCATAAATGGAAACCCTACATCTTCAATAGCAGCAGGTTCAAGATCAATATGAACAAATCAAGGGAAAGTTCAAGCAATTGAGGGAAATGGTGAGTCCACAATTAGCCCACATAACTAGTCTCATCCATGATGCACATGTTGGTTTTAAGGTTCCACACCCTTTGCAATTTGTAGACTATTTTTTATGTTTAATTATTCATTTTATCCTATGTTTTATGTCTACTATGTTGTATCACTTTGTGGGACCTACCAAGTGAAGTGGCATCTAAAATAGAGGTGATGTGTATGACATGGATGCATAAATTATAGAAGTAGGTATCCCACTTAGTGGACCCCATCATGTGGCTAGATCAATGGCTTTTTTCATAAGTTATAAGTGTTAATCTATGATTGATTATGCCAAGTTTCTATGACGAGTTATGACAATGTAAGAGTGGAGTTATGAAAAACTATGATAGGCTAACCCCATGCAATGGTGGAGCCTATGCATGGTGTTTGCATGCATGAAGGTGCACTACATGCTGGAGGATCTTATACATGAGGATATAGGCATTAGAAACGGAAAAAAGTAAATTATATGGGTTTTTCTTATGACATTGCACTTCATGCAAGATTGTTGCATGCATGCAAGAGTTGTGCATGTCAAGTAGACTCAAGGTAGACACATATAGGTGTTGGATTTAATCCATGTGGAAATCCTCGGTTTCTATATTCTCTCATTGATTTGTATATATTTAGTACTTGTTTATTTTGTATTGTAGTATAGGTTTGAAGATTTCACGGGTACTTTTATGTTATCGGAATCACTCCAAAAATCTTATTGTAGTTAAAGACTCCTAAATGAGATTAGCTATGTTATTGTATTATAACCTCTTTTAGGATTATTGAGTTTTACTTTTGGAGTGTGGGGTTCTTTTCTCCTAAAACGGTTTCCCCCACGTATATACCATGTTCTAGTTATTACTATTTTGCATAATCTATTTAAGTTAAATGAATGTGCATCTGAATATATAACTAATAAGGGTTTATATAATTTTGTAATATCTCCCTCACTTAGATTAGTGTAGAAAGATGCGTTCTCTTACTTAGCTTCCTTTCAGTTGGTATTAGAGCTTGACCAATTTTCATCTTGTTATTGAGTTAAGGGTTTTTTGTTCTAATCTTTGTTTGAGTGGGAGTTTTTAGAGAACTATTTTTTGTGACCTTGTTGTAGGAGAAATATGGAAAGACCAACTACAAGGATCAAGATGGAAAAGTTTAATGGAAAAAATCTTGAGTTGTGGAAGCTTAAAATGGATGATATGCTCATAGATAGAGATCTATGGGATGGAATATCTAGTGTAAAACCTACCAACATGACTCAATAAAAATAGGATTTGATGGATTGAAAATCCAAGGGTTTGATAAGACTCCATTTAGTAGACTTTGTGTTGTTGAAAATCCACAAAGAGAAGACTATAGTTTCAACCTTTGGAAAAAGCTTGGTGAAATTTATCAAGAAAAATCCTTGGTAAATAATTTATTCCTAAGAGAGAACTTGTGTTCTTGAGCAAGGAGGAAGGAGGATCCATGGCTACTCACTTGAATTCCTTTAACATGCTTGTTTCTCAATTGGGTTCTATTAGTGTGAAGATGGAGGATGAGGATTATTGCATGAAACTATTGTGTTCTTTTCTAGACTTGTGGGATGACCTTGTCATGGCCATTGGGAATACCACTACCACCTTCAAGATGAATGAAGTGGTTGCATCATTACTTTCTTAAGATATGTGGAGAAAATATTCCAAGATGGCTAAGGAGGCCCTTGTTGTTCATGGTAGATCAAAAGAGAAATGAAAGAAGAAGTATAAGAGGTAAACATCCAAATCCTCGAGGATATCTAAGTCTCTTGGAAAGTCTGAGGTAAAATGTTGGAACTACGAAAAATTTGGTCATTTTCACAAATAATGTAAGGAGGAGAAAAAGAAGAAAAATAAGAACTTCTATTAATTTGACTTACATAAATCCTCTCAGGATGATGCATATGCTTTTTTCACAACCTTGGAAATACATGCATTTGAAGATGTGTGGTTAATAGAATCGAGTGCATCCTTTCACACAACCTTGCATAGGGGTTGGTTCTTGAAGTATGAAGAGTTTAATGGTGGAAAGGTGTACTTGGGTGATGACTCTCATATGAGTATTATTAGCTATGGAAGAGTCAAGATTAGATTCCATGATGGTAGAGTGAAGGGGATCGATGGTGTGTTTCATATCCCTAGTTTGGTACGAGACCTCCTTTTAGTGAGAAAATTGAATGATGTGGGTGTGTAGGTTGTTTTCTAAAGTGGAGGATGTAAGATAAAAAGAGGATCTATGGTGTTGGTGAGGGGTGTTCATATTGGCACTCTATTCATGTTGGATGCATGTATTATTTAATGCAATAGTTCTTTTGACAAGTTGAAGAAAAGACCTTTAGATTATTCATCCTCACTATTGGATCGAGTAGTGAAGAAATCTGTTACATCAAATTCCAATGGTTATGCATTTTGGGTACCTAAGAGTGCTCATTCCTTATAGATGAAGCTTCCAACATAGAAGAAATTGGTATGGCACCAGAGACTTGGCTATATTGGTGAGAAGGGTCTTATCTCCCTAATAAATAAATACCTCATAGAGGGGCTTGATGATTGTAATCTCGAGTTCAATTTTTGTGAGCATTGCATCTATGGAAAGAAAAATTGTGTTTAGTTTCATTCTAGTTCTCATAAATCTTTTAGGGTTTTGGATTATATTCATTAAAATTCATTTGGTCCTATTAATGTTTCTTTGTTATCAATATATATATATATTGTTTCCTTTATTGGTGATTATAGTATAAGGACATTTTTTTAATTTCCTTGAGAGTAAATATGAAGTTTGTGGTTAGTTTTAGGAGTTTAAGGCCTTGGTTGAAAGCTAGACTAGTAGAAATATTAAGTGCTTGAGGACTAATAATGGTGGTGAGTTTTGTTTGGTAGAATTCAACAAGTTCTATAATGATCATGAGATTGAGCGGCATAAGATGAATCTATACACCCCTCAACAAAATGGAGTTACATATAGGATGAACATGATGTTGATGGAGAGGACTAGGAGTATGTTGATCGGAGTTAGTCTTGAACAAAAATTTAGGGCTAAATCAGTAGCCATTGCATGTTATCTCGTAAATAGATCTCCTACTTTGATGCTTGTTGATAAGAAAACCATGGAGGTGTTGTCAAGTAAGAAGCCTTCATTGAGACATCTTAGACTATTTGGTTGTGAGGTATATGCACATGTGCTGAATGAGAATAGGTGAAAGTTGGAGAACTAGGTAGTTAAGTGTATCTTCATTAGATATGGTGTCAGTTGTGTGTGTGTGAAATATGGAAATTATTAGTAAATCAACACAAACCTTAATGAAATGAATTATATCAAAGATTTCAAATAAATAAACTACTCTATTTTGCAGCTAAACAAATCTTTTAAGAACGTCTCATTGTCCTCTATTCCCAAGGATTTATTAAACCATTTGGACCTAAGATTTCTTTGTGCACTATGGTTGTTAAAATGACAACTTAGGAAATGAGATAATATTCAACATGCAAGCCAACTAAGTTCCTACATGAAACTATACGATGGAAAGGATAATGGATACTATGATGAATGGATGATGGTGCTAGATTATTTGAGGTAGATACTATGGTATTGAACTAGGATGATTCTACATATGCTCAAATGCTAACTATGAATATGCTAATCTAAAATGCAACTATGATGCAAAGGATAACATAAAATGCAACTATGAAGCAAAGTGTGATTCTAAGATCTAACTATGATGCAAAACATGATATGAAATGTAACTATAAGACTCCAAAATGCTCCAATGCTCAAACGATATTCTTGCATGATTACTCTACTCAAATGTGGATGCAAAATACAATGGAAAAAGGTTGTATTTATAGGCTCTTCCAAGCATCTTGTGAGGTGGCAACGATTGACGGTCCAGATTCAAACAAGAGGGATGAATGGTGGAGATGAAGAGAATCAAGAAGGAGTGACCCCCTTGACCAAAGACAACGTGCCAAATGGATGGAGGAATCTATTGACCAAAGGAAACATGTCAAATGGATGGAAGACCAAAGTGTGGGAAGAAAAGACCATGTGTTTGAAAATTGGTTGAAGAAGTGTGTGAAGAATAAGCCGTGTGTTTGAAAATAATTCTAATTTAAAAATTCTAATTATTTAATTTCATGTGACCTTGATGAGGTGGCATAAAAATTTGTAGACATGTGCTTGAATTCCTAATCGAGATTAGTGAAACTTAATTAAATAAAAAAAACTTATGAAATTTGTTTATTTAATTAAATTAGAAGAATATGATTTTAGATTTGAAGAATTAAAGAATATGAACAATATAAATAAATTGAGAATTTATTTATACGTAGTTGAATATTAATTAAATAACTATTATTTAATTCATTAAATGTCATGACCGATTTTAGGTGTATACACCAGTGTGAAAGGGTACAAGCTTTGAGATATTCCAATGTCCAAGAAGATTCTTTATAGTAGAAGTGTGATTTGAATAAATAGTTGAAACCTTCTTATGTTTTCCTACTACCAAATAAAGAAGAGAAGGAAAAGGATGTAGTTCATGTACCACTTACTTCGATAAAAAAATGAACTATATATTCCTATAGGACTTGATAATGAGGCTAGCAACTTTGAAAGTTTTGAAGAATAAGAAGAACCTCAACCTCAACCATTGAGGAGGTCTATGCGAGTTAGGCATAAAATGGAAAGGTTTAGTTATTTGTTGTTGGATTCCAATTGTATTTTTGATTTAATTGCTAACACCGATGAGCCTAGGACTGTAAAAGAGGCTATGGGTGCAAGTGATGCGGATTCATAGATGAAAGCCATGGATGAAGAGATGATTGCATTGGAGAAAAATAGCACATGGGATCTAGTACCTTTTCCTAAATGATTAAAATTATTAGTTGTAAATGGGTGTTCAAGAAAAAGTGTGGTCCTGGTAATAGAGTTGAGAAGCATCAATAGTAGTTAGTCATGAATGGGTATTCACAAGTGGAGGGAATTAATTATGGTGAAATATTATCTTGTAGCAAAGTTGACTCCATTTGGTTCTTGTTATCACTTGTTGCAACTTATGACTTAGAAGTTGAGAAAATGGATGTGAAGACAACATTCCTTCATGGTGATTTGGAGGAAGAAATCTATAGGTCACAACCAGAGTATTTTTTTGTCAAAGGCTAAGAAAATATAGTTTGCAAGTTGAATAAATCTCTATATGGTTTGAAACAATCTCCTAGTTCGATGTGGCACGAAAAACTTGATAGCTTTGTGTTGATTTTTAGATTTTAGAGATCTAAACCTAATCATTGTGTATACTTTAAAAATAATAGTGGTCGCATTCTCATTATTGTATTGTATGTGGATGCAATATTATTTTTTGAGAATGGTAAGGGTTTTATTTTTTACTTGAAGTCTTAGTTGTCAACATAATTTGAGATGAAAGATCTAGGTACAACTAGGGATGGAAGATTAGAAGAGAAAGAGCTAGCAGAAAGATTTGGTTAAGCTAGAGAAAGTACGCGAACTTAGTGTTAGAAAGATTCAACATGACAACTTGTAGACCATTGATTGTTCCTGTTATGCAAGGAACAAAGCTATTTATGGAGGATTTTCCAAAAATATCCTACCAAGATGGAGGAAATGAGCAATTCATACCTTATGCAAATATTGTTGGTAGTCTAATGTATGTCATGGTTTGTATGAGGATAGAAATTTCCCAAGCAGTGAGAGTCCTGAGTCAATTCATGGATAATCTTGGATGAATACATTAGGATGCAGTTAAGTGAGTGTTTAGATATTTGTGGGGTACTTCCAAGTATTCTTTGTGTTTTCATGGTTACCCTACTAGATCTCAGTATTCTATTTTTATTCATGGATATGTGGATTTAGATTAGGGAAGGGAAATTGATAGTAGATCCACTTGTGGTTATGTATTCACAATGTTTGGTGGTGCTATTAGTTGGATGAGTAAGTGGAAAGATGTAGTCACTTTTTCCATGACATAAGCAAAGTATATGGTCACTACTCATACTTGTACGAAAGCCATTTGGATTAGAAGATTATGTTATGATGTTGGGCTTGATGGAGGGATGATTTATATCTATTGTGATAGTTAGAATTCCATTTTGTTAGAAAAGAATCTTACTTTTTATGCCTGAACAAAGCACATTAATATTCAGTTCCATTTCGTCTATGACATGCTAGAAGATGGGAAGGTGAAATTGGAGAAGGTTGAAACTTTAACAAATGATGTAGATGCATTGACAAATCCTGTGAGCATGGAGAAGTTCAGATGGTTTTTCGATTCTATGGTCCTTACAACCCCTAGCAATTGATTGATGAATGGCTCTTGAAAGTTCTTTGACAAGTGGGAGAATCTTGAGATTATGGTGTCTCAACCTTTGCAAGTATTAGTATTTATTTTTATGTTTAATTATTCATCTTATCATATATTTTATGTCTACTATGTTGTATCACTTTGTGGGACCTACTGGGTGAGGTGCCATCCTACATGGAGGTGATGTGTATGACATAGAAGCACAAATTGTCGAAGTAGGTGTCCCACTTGGTGAACTCCATCATGTGGCTAATTTGATATATTTGGTCAATAAGTTGTAAGTGTTAAGTCTATAATAGAGTATGACAAGTTATGATAGTGTAGGAGTCAAGTTATGACAAACTATGATAGGTGGGCCTCATGTAATGGTGGCATCTATGCATATAAGTTGTTTGCATGCATGTAGACATATTGCATGTTGAGAGGGTACTATGCATTAGGAGATAGGCATTGGAAATAGAAAAAGTAAATTATGTGGGTCTCGCTTATGATTTTGCACTTCATGCAAGGCTATTTCATGGATGCAAGTGTTGTGTATGTCAAGGAGACTCAAGATAGGCATGCATGCATCAGATGTGTGCCATGCGATAATCCTAGGCGTCCATATTCTCTCATGGAGTTATATATTTGATACTTAGTTATTTTGCATTGTAGTATAGGCTTGAACATTTCACAAGTACCATTATACTGCTGGAATCACCCCAAAAATCTTATTGCAGTTGAAGACTCCTGAATGTGCCTATCTATGTCATTGTATTGCTAGCTCTTTCATATTATTGATAATACAAAGAGTTGTGCTTTTGGAGTGTGGGGATTTTCTCTTGTAAGGGTTTTCCCAGCGCATATACCATGTTGTGGTTATTATTGTTTTGCATAATCATCTAAATCTATAAAATTGATAAGGGCTTGTAGAATTTTATAATATCCCCCCACTTAGATTGGTTTAGGATGTTGCTTCCACTTACTCAGCTTCCTTTTAGCAAAAAAGGTGGCACAACAGATTCAAATCCCTATCACCATACTAGAAGTAGATAAATTTTTAACACAATCAATACCCACATTCATCTCTTGCAACAAGCCAAAGTTCAATGGGATAACCCTTTCCTACAACTAAAGGAGATGTAGGAGAACATATTGCCAACCAAGTAATTCAGATTACATGTCTTGAGGACAAGACATAGTTTTGAAAGGGGGAATGATGCTGGCAAGGTATACAATAAAGGATATGATAGAGGCACGTGACAATACAAAATCCTATTGCAAACCACCATAAAAGATATGTAGAGCATGAGGTCATAAGAAAAGATGTATTTTGTAAGTGAGACATGTCCCAAACCTAATATGCATGTATCCATAGTTTTTATGGAAGTAATAAGTTGTAAGAGAAGAGGATATAAAATTATAGTCCAATTAGAAAGAGATTGTGTAAAGAAATGAGATCATAATATACATCAGATGATTTATAACTACTTTATGCATACTATGTGATGAGTCCTTATCTGTGTTTCCTATTCATGGCATATAATAGATACCACATTCTATTTCAATTGTCAATCCTTCTATTATTAATATTACTAGGGTATAAATTTACACCTTACAGAGAATCCCTTGGGCTCAAACTTTGTTCTATAACCCACTTTTATTGCTAACAATTTTCTTTCAATGATGGGGTATATACAGATTGCCAACAAAGTCCTCTTTGCTCACCATATGTTCTATCGTCTCATGCTAGATACTTTCAAAGTCTTCTAATAAGAAACTCACCCAACTAATCCATGGATTTTTATGGGCTAAATGTAATGATAAGTAGAGGCTACCTAGCACATCATGGTCTCACTACATTCAACCATGTGATATAGGTGGGTTAGGCATATTAGAGCCTTCTACCTAGGGCATTTTTTTGGTTACTAAGTGGATTGTTTATGTGTCTCATAGGGACAACCCTTATATGCACATATTTTTCAACCATATTGTCTTAGCTACAATGAATGGCTAATATATTTTTGTCTCTTGGTAGGACAAGTTATTTCTTAATATGCCCTTCTTTAAGACTAACTTTTATGCTTTTCAACATCATTTGGAAGGAATGATAGTCTATTATATTTAAATTATTTTGGTTTGATCAATCCCTCCACCGTGGTATCACCTACTCCACCTTGCCTATTTTGTGGAATTGGTTGATCTAAATTGTTGATTAACCTCTTCCCCTCATCTTGAGGCTTCTTGGTTTGTAGCTCTTCGACAAAGGTATTTTCACTTTTAACAATCTTTGGGACTTCACTAGCTTCTCATGAGAAAATGACAATTTCTTTAGCATGAATTTCACTTGGTTACTATAGAATGCTCCTTTCTCCTCAAGTTTTAAGCCCTTGTTGTTCCATCCCTACTCCATCTACTCTCCACTCACCTCCCTTACAACTATTTAAGGATTAGCATTAACCCTAAGCTTCCTCCTTCCTCTATTTGCCCCTCAAGTTGGCCTATCACTATCTCCTTCTATCTTTATTTATTAGAAATAAGCTTAATACAAAGTGAAATTGTTCCTTCTCCATCTCCACTTGGTTCTATTTAAGCTCTTACCTTTAGCACTTGAAAGTTGCTCCCCAAACTCAATTTACAACTTGAAAGATCCTTCATTTCAAGTTGCTAATATGCAGCCCCTATGCTTCCTTCCTTAAGGATTCTACACTTGTCACTTTTATGATAAGAAGGAGACTATCAAGTATGTTTTCTAGTTTTGCACTCATGTCCACCACCTATGGTTCTTGTTCTCCTCATCCTTCTCGAGCATCTTCCTTAATTGTTGGAACTAGAAGAGAGCTCTTCGCGGTCTTAGTGTTTCTTGTAATGTTGTCATTGAATCTTATCTATGACTTTTCCCCAACTTATCATGGAAACTACATTGTTTGACCATGTTTATTGCCTCTTTCTTCCCCATTGAACTTGGATTTTATATGTTCTTTGACTCCTTGTCCTTACAAATGGCTCATCTCTTTGCACTTTTCACAAACAACATTGCCAATATTTAGAGCCCCATTGTACAAATTACTAGCATCAAAGAGTAGTTCTAGGTTCTTGAGGCCAAATAGGATTACCATGACACCTTGTCCTTTGCTATTTTTAACAACACTTGCACTATGACCACTCATGGTTCTAATCTCCATATAATGAAGGCTTTCTTAGTTGAGCTAATCATCATTACATTAAGAACATATAATCAATTATGAATCACCCGTGTAGTCACAAAGGTCTTTCCATTAAATGATCTATGACTCTACCCTCAAAATGGTGGTTGTTTCTTTGTTCTAGTGACTTCTTTACATTCCATCTCTAACTAGCATTCTTATTCTTTATTATGTATGCTTTAACTTATTTACTACTACAACTAATTTTATCCACATTCTATTCTATAATTCCTTATTCTCCTTAATACTATCAGAATCTTTCATTATACTCCATGTAATGTTTGATATTATGACATTTTATTCTCTGTCATAATTACAACCTCTTGTTTTAATTATATACATTATTTGCTGATTCTATTCTTAATATATTTTATATCACTTATTAAAAGAAAAAGACTAGTAATTACAAACTACTCCCATGCCTTGAATGATATCTTATAAATATCTTCTTACACTACATGTGCCTACTGCTATGCACATTTTTATCATTTAATAAGCAAACATGGAAGATGCATTATTCCCCTGATCACCAGGGTTAAAGCTCCACGTTAGGGGGAACTCGAAGTATCTTATGGATGACTAGGAAATTATAACAAGGTACTCTTGTGCTAGCTTCTAGATAGATGGAAACAAAAGGGGTGGGAGTCAGGGATAAACATAAATGAATATATGGTGGTTAGTCGACATCGAGGGGCGTGCAATAGTTGGGTGACGTGTAGAGAACACGCCCATGGGGTTGCATGGATATAAAATAAAAAAAAATTGAATGTAGTTTTCAGTCGCTATTATTATTCTTCATTGGGGCAAAATTTTATAGGGGTGGGAAAAGGTAGGGAACAAAGGATGGGTAAGCATTCCCACTTTGTGTGGCTCACAAGGCAAAGAGAGGACTAGTTGTAACACAACCAAGGAGCACGTGCATGCACGAAGTGTGTGAGGACCATGACCAGTCCACACACACTACCCGATGCACCCTCCTCTTTCTCTGCCCACGCTTCCCCACACATCAACTCGCAGGCACGACTGCTTAAAATCCTAACCGCCCCGGAGTATAAGCCAAGCCAAGGGAAGGTATTTGATGGTTAACATGCCCCCCCTTGGCTTAATCATTCGCCTCGCAAACCAAGGCCTTATGTGGTCACTTGGGTAATTATTTGTTTTGTTAGTTTAATCTAAAGTTTCCACAACCCACACGGACTATAGTTGAGTCAGTTGCATTCACTCATTTGTACCCGCGTATACCACCATATCTTGAGAGATCTTGTCCCCCCTCAATCATTTTAATAATATTTAGACCCCCCGATGGATCCCCACCAGCGGGGGAGTGGGACCCGCGCAACGAAATACGGAGGCAGTCGATGTTAGGGAGACACGTGGTCTGTGTGGGCCAGCTCAGGAGCCAGCACGGACGCGATGGATGCGCCTCCGGATTCGTGCTAAAGGGCAAAACCCTAATCCGAAACGTCTTCGCTGACGTTGACTCTAGGGCCTTTACATTGACTCCTTAATAGTGGTCCTCTCGTCCCACGTCACACCCCCTCCCATATCCCTAATGTCATTGTTAGGGATGCGCGGACGGTGTATAATATCCGTTTGGAGCACATGATGCCGCTTTTGAATTCAATTTAGGTTATGTTGTGTGAGCGTACCTGATTGCGCCTTCTTCTGCATCTGCCCCTGCCAGCCCTTTAATTCTTTCTCTATGGTAATGAATCTGTGGGGGAGGGGGGTTAATTTACTTGGGGAGACGCCTTGGGGAACAAGGTAATTGAGGCTTGTATGATATAACATCATCTCTTGTGTACGTACGTATGAGATGGGGAAGCGGAGGGCAGTTGAAAGGTTGTTTGTCGCATAGCTTTGGGCTCTTACCCAGCCACCATTTCACGTGTGGAATCTTTTTTTGCTTGGGCTTTTATGAAGCATGCTGCAGCGTCTTGTTACTTTCTTTCTTTCTTCTTCTTCTTCTTCTGTGAGTGGTGGATTTGGGCGGTGCTTTCATGTGACTGACGGTTCTACAACTCTAATTCATTGCACGCATATCTTGTTGACCGATAAACGGATCTCAGCAGTAGAATTGGGCTTGTGAACATGTCTACAAGACTTTGATTTTGATTTTGCTTTTGCTTTTGCTCTGGGGTGTCTGAACCCAGCAGAATCGGACAGCCAGCAGAATCGGACAGCTCAATGGTGCTTAGATCTGTTGCTGCTTGCATCGATTCTGGCGATTGGCTACAGGTACCTCAACTATAGGTTTGTTTCTTGTTTCTGGATAAAAGATGGGGACTTTTCATCTGTACCCATTTCCTTTTTACATGCTTATTATTCTCTCGCTTTCTTTCTTTGGTTGCTTGGGACTGCAGTTTTCACAATTGAAGCTAACATGCAGCAGGATCCATGGTTTTGCCTTAATACTAAACAGGCCTTCCATGACTGTAAAAATGAGTCTTTTAAAGTTTGAAAATTTGGCCCTTGTTTGTTTGGTATCAGAGGGCGAAGAGTCTCTTGGGAATTTGGAGTATAGAGTAATAATTAAACATGGCGGTCACCGAGCAAACAGTTTCGATTATTAGCTAGTTTACGTTACATAGATAGATTTTATGTTAATGGCATATAGGCTAATTCTAGCAACGAATTGAATGACACAAAAAACTTGAGAATTGTTGTAATTATGCAGGGAATTGAACGTTATTATGCGTTACATGAGCTCTAATCCGTGAAACCCCAGCTAGAACATGTTTTTTCGCATTCTGTTTCCAATTGGTTTGAATTTATGTCTTTTCAGGGCAGCGGAATGCAGGATTCAGGGTTCAAAGCGCCTCCGGAGAACATGCTGCCATGTCCGAGGGCGTTGATGGACAGGCGACTGAAGCCCAACGGGGAGCTGGCGCTAAAGTGCCCTCGGTGTGACTCGCCCAACACCAAATTCTGCTACTACAACAACTACAGCCTGACTCAGCCTCGTTATTTCTGTAAGACGTGCAGACGGTACTGGACGAAAGGAGGCACTCTAAGAAACGTGCCAGTGGGGGGAGGATGCAGAAAGAACAAGAGATTCAAAAGAGCGAGCGATCAGCCTTCTCAGACTGACGCATCTGCATCTGTTCAGAATAATAACAACGAAATGAATAGCTCTTGTTCTCCAATTCCAGAGCAGAGCAACCTGAATCTTCCACCGCCTGTTCGGTCAGTCTACTTTACTCTTCTCAACGGAGGAGCAGACGGGCTCGGCATTTCGTACAGCAACGCATCTGTACAGCAGCAACATAATCTTCAAGCTTTGAAGGTGGCGGCAGGTGCGGATCCGGCTGTGTTGACAGACAAGTGTAACAGGAACGCCTCAGGCGTGATGATGATGATGGAAGTCCCATCCACATCGACATCCACCGCCAGTCATGAGCCATTGGCCAACTTGTCAAATCTGAATACCTTCCAGTCTCCTCCAAACCTAATCCCCCCAAGTGGACCAGAACAAGCACCCTCGTTAGTGCAAATTAATGGAGATCTAAGTACCATTTTCGAGGCAGCCCGTCATCATCACCAAAATCAGCAGGTGCCCACGTCATCCGCACCCACATTTTCGCATGTCAGCAGCAACAGCAATCGGTTTAATGATGTAACAGGTGTTAATGATCATAGATTGAACTCTGGCCTCGACGATCAGGACGTCCAAGTTCAATGGCAGCAGCACAAGTTTACAATCCCCATGGAAGATCATGATAATGGACAGGTATTATTGCCCTTTGATCACGAGAACCACCACCAAGTCAGACCACCGCATCATGAGATCAAATTGAGACACTTGATCATGGACGGCGTACAGACTCCCTTAGCGGGGACAGGCGGTGAAGTAATTGAAGATAACGGGCATGCTAATTCATACAATTGGCAACTGCCCACATCTGAAGGACTACTAGATACTTCTGCTAATAATATAAACTATTGGAATGGTACTGCTGGAGCATGGCCAGATCTCTCCTGTTATGCTCCTTTTACAAACCCGTTGATTTAAGGCATCTGTAACATGTTCGGGATCAGGAAGTGGGGATATACTAATATGGATCCTGCGAAAGCCAGGCGATCTTTGGTTAAGTACATTGGTATAATAAAACTATATTGTATAATGTTTTCCAGTCATGACTCCGTTCCACCAATCTGAGACTCTTAAAACAGCCCATTATGAGAACACATCCTTCCAAAGAGTCTCAGTTTGGTGTTTCCTATGTATGTGATTAAGAGAGACTTTCTTCTACATAGCTTGCAGGATGAATCAGCTCAGAGGCAACTGTAATTGAAACTTTTGTTTTTGTTTCGCTTCAAATTGTGATTGGAGCAGTGAAGCAGTCTCATTCAATGGACCTTGCCAATACATGCGAGGTACATACATGACATTTGTTCCCTTGCTGCCCATGTGATATCCTGCCCTTTTGGCAGTCTCAGTGTGGAACTTCTGTAAATAGAGATTTAACTTGTATTTGTAGTTTGAATTTAGCTTGAGATTTGTCTAATCCGTTGTAGATATCTTTGATTTGGACTTCTACAACGGTGCAGTGATAGTCTCATCACTGCACATTTCCTAATTTGCTGGAATCTATTTTGACACTTCAGCCTAATGCTTCAACTGCTAATGTGAATTTAGCTCTGGCATCTAAGTCTGCTTTTCTTGCTCCTCTTCCTGGTTGGTCGTATGTTTTCTGTGACTCTGGACATGACTAGTCTCCGATTTCTGAAAATAAACAATTGACTGTAATACTTTTATGGTATTGGTCGAAGGAGATCATTATAAGATATTCGTTGATTGATTTGAACTCTAAAGACACAAACATGAGTCGGAGCTAACAGTCCATCGCTTCTTCTTTCTTAACTGTTTGAAATTTTATAATTGCTTGCAATAGATATAGATGTTCTTTCGTTGGAGGAAACAGTCCATCGCTTCTTCTTTCTTAACTGTTTGAAATTTTATAATTGCTTGCAATGGATATAGATGTTCTTTCTACAGGAACACACTTTTTGTATATAGAATTGGGTCGTACCTGACATGCACTAACACCAAATCTAGCTAGAGTTCTTTCAGTCTTTTAATGTAATAACCAGTCGAAACCTGATTTAACTCAAGGGATGTTGCTAACACATACCTTAAAAACTTATCTTAATCTTAACTCAATTAGAAAATGCATAAAGATGGAGGAGAAAACGAAGGAAATCATTCAATATTCGGAGCTGCAGATTTATGGTTGGAAGTAAACTTAGAAATAGACAGAGAGTAGAAGAATTGAAACTTTGGGTATATGGTACCCAGCGAGTACTCTTTAGTCCATTCATAGCAAAAGGTTAAACTCAAATAGTTTCTCTGTACTTGGTGTCTACTAGCTGAACTCGTTAATGATATAGTCAGGCTATAAGGCATCGGCATGCTCGTTAATGAAGCTTGGGGACAAGGCACAGAATAACATGTCAAACAACTTAAGGGAAACCCCATAAATTTTAATGGTGCATTAAGTGGGATGGATACGTGTGCTCGTTTACTTCTTGTGTGCTTGGTGTCTACCTTCTAAACTCATTGATGATAGTACCAGGCCAAGAAGTTGACATTAAACTACTCTTATAAATAGGCTGAGGTACCGTCGTGCTCGGCAATGAAGCCCGATAAGCAAGGCATACAAGGACATGCCTTGCAACTGAGGCAATCTCGACATCTAACATGTTCTTTGTGACGATTCGAATAAGATGGGAAGAATAAAATCACTTTTTATATAAAGTGTTAGATAACTATTTTAGGATTTTTAGAGCTAGGATTTTTAGATAACTTTTTATATCAAGTTATAAAAGAGAGTGAGAAATTTGATGTAGATATGTGGTGGTAGATTGTTTTGTTAACATGTGAAAAAATTTAGAAACATTATATTTTGCAGTTATAGATTTGATCTAGGTTTGTGAACTTAAATTTTGGTGTACGCATATAATCTTTGCAAAGCTCTAATATTTTCTTTTTGGTTTGCTAGAATGTTTGTGAACTATTTTAGCTAATTGTTGGTGTTTAAGAAATAGACAATTTTGCTAGGCAAGGGATGTTTTTCCTATGGTCGAACCTCTAGGTGGATTGATTTAATAGCTATAAGCAAAGATAAAATTTGTAACGTGCCCATTGTTCTACCCATTGTTTTTACACCACTTTGCTCACAAGTTAAAGTTTATGCTACTAACATTATGAGCCATAAATTTTTTTCCTTTTCATATGAATTAATAAGATGCACATTCAAAACATAACCATTACAAACTTTCCCATTGCATAACATAGAATCATATCAATTATTCAAGCAACCATTTCACATTACATAATTGCATGATAATATTTTCCATTTACAATTTCTCATTACATGTTTACATACATAGCTTCTATGAGCTCAATGATAAAGATATATAAACAAAGTACAACGATCTAGATGTCCCTAATGTTGGTGCATACTTCCTAGATGTTCCCATCACTGGAGTATACATTCTAAGTGTCCCCAAATTAGTGCTACATCCTCAAATCTTGGTCGCCAACTATTTGAGGAATAGCATCACTCAAACACTTTTTCTCCAACCATGGGCTTATTGTGGTCCCTTGCACATCTACCTAACTGGTAAAATGGCCATACCCTTCAATGAAGAGATTGGTTTGATAACCCCATAATCTTGACTTTCATGAGTGGTGTTGTGTCCTACATATCCAGAGCTACCATACATTGGTTTCCCTACCTAGATTGCAGTTATGGATCACAGTGAACTGACAGTATAAATAGTGGCTACATACACTACTTTGGATAAAGAATTCAACACCTAGTACTTCGAGTGAGATTCATCTCTCCAAACACCCTTAAGCTCGATTTGGTATTGACCATTGTAGTGTAGAAAAATGCATACCCTTGCATTTTCACACTTGTTTGGACTCGTTTTGCTTTATTTATGCTTCTTTATGGCTTAATTGGTCCTATTTTGTGTCCACAAGCCCTATGAATTACATCTTTTTCTAGCTAATCCTGACATTCTCCAAGGCATAAATGATAATTTAATGACTCCATCTGTGTGTCCCTATTTTTTGGGTCAGGACTAAAACGCCACCTAGGGTGTCTTTGTACCCCAAGGCTCTTAGGACCTTGATTGGGCCCCTTTTTGGTGTTTGTGCCCCAAATTTTTAGGACTTGGGACTAAGATGTCACCTACCTAGGGCGTCTTAGTTCTCCTTGAGTCATTTTCAGGATTGAATTTCAAATTATGGCGGGATTTAGCCTCCTTTATTTAATGAATTCATATGTCAATTTGGTGTGATGTAATTTTAGGATATTAAGCATAGATAACTTTAAATACAAGGTTCCTTCTCTCATTTTTCATCCTAAACAATCTAACAAGCAATCTATTGAGCATTCAAGCATCCAAGTCTTTTGTGAGAGCATTCAAGAGCAGATTTATCAAGTATTTGGAGCCATTATCAAGATTTAAACATCATATCAAAGAGTTTTTTTGCATCATGTGTGTTGTTGTGCTAACATTTGTGATGTAGGGTTTTGATTCAAGCAAAGCAATTCAAGATCATTCCTTTGGTTCAAGATCCATATACATTGCAACCATTGCACACAAGTTTGTAGATTTTATAAGGGTTTGGTGAGTTGTAGCATTATATGTTGTTCATTCACCATTTCCTTCATTATTTCTATTTCATTTCAAGGTTTAATTACCAACAAGGGGTTTGACCAAGGAAAGCCCCATTCACTAACAAACAACAAGTTTTTCCTCTTGCATATTTATGATTGCAGATCTAGGTTGAAGTCTTGAAGATCACTTGGAGTGCAAAGTTGTAAAAGTTGCAAAGTTGCATTATAAAGTTGTCATCTTCACGAAAACTCACCTATAGGCTGAATTCAGAAGTTTCAGAACCTGAGATCAGAAGAGAAGCAAGTGCGGACCTTGGAGCTTAGGATCCTGTTCAGAGTTTTCAGAAATTTAGAACGAGACTAATACGCCATCTTGGGCGTCTTAGTCCTCCTAGGCATATTTTCAGAGATTCATTCAAATTCGGTTTTGACATCCGAAGACTCTGCATCTGCCCCAAAAAACAACGAGACTAATATGCCACTTTGGGCATCTTAGTCCTCAATAACACTTTTTGCCAGCATCTTTACATTTCTAGAATCCTCACAGTATCTCTAGAATTCCCAGGTACACATATCATATCTCCCTATTGCATAATTTCGTCATTTGCATCTTTCATTTAGCCTACATTTCTAATTCTAGGTCATTTTGCATATCACATTGTGTTTTCCAACATTCTCTTTTTCAAGCATTTGCTTCGTAGTGAACCCCTTAGAACTCAAAGAAACCCCTCCTAGGTCCTCCTCATTGTGAATTAACTCACCTTGCGAGGTTGTTAGTCAATCCAATTGGGACTCCTAGGACATTATTGAATGATTAGTGGAGAAAGAGTGATATCTCAAGGTATCCATTTTTCCACTCATCAACCATAAACATATCACACATTCTCTCTAAGGTGATAACATAATAAAATATTCAACAAGGTAATTCCCTTAACCATGGATTACTCTAACCCCACGAATACCCAAATCTAAATAAACTGATTATCTAAGTTATACCCTTACCCATGGATTTCACTAACCCTAGGTATAACCAATCTAACCATACATATACACAAATTAGTGTTTAGCTAAGTTATACCCTTTCCCATGGATTTCACTAACCCCAGGAATAACTCTACTAACCTCTTATGTTTAAATTGACATATTCATAAAAGCACTATAAGATAGCAACATATTCCACCTCATGCACTATCCATATAGATTAACAAAATAAGTATAGTTCTAAAAGCATTCAAGCCACACATACTTAACATTATATAAATGTAATCCCACTAATAGGGTTCACTAATTTGAGACTCAATCAAGAATCACACAAGCATATTCCATTCTAGGAATTAACTAAGTTTATAACAACATGCATATCATGCATACATAGTTTATTCCAAAACGAGGAAATAGCTAGTTCATAAGAACAAGCATATCATGCATTCAAGACTATTCCAACATAAGGAAATATCTAAGTACATTAGAACAAGCATATTGTGTATTCAAACAATCATTCCAAATGAAGACATTATATTCAAACAACCTTTCAAACATAAGCAAAGGAAGAATATAAGTCAACATGCTTGGATATAAGTTCCAACTTGAAAATGATGCCTTCCAACCTCAGCCTTCACATCCATGTGAATGCTACTTCTCCAAATGTCAACTAACTTCCAACCACTAGCCTCTCACAAATGCTCTCAATAATACAATTGCAAAGTAACAAAGCAACTCACTAACTCTCAAGCTCTCTACTTCACTTGCACAAAAAATACAACAAAATAACAATAGAGAAATCACAATGAGAAGTGTAACAAATGGTAGGAAGAGCACCTCTATATATATACTAAAATTTGAGCTTCTAAAGGCTACAAACAAGCTAGCAATTCTGCCACCTTCCTACTCACATGCAACATCTTAGTTGATAACACTCTTATATTGCAACACATGACAACCCACATTCTTCCAATGGCTAAGTTGACCTCTTTATGAGAGAAAACATGACTCTTTTATAGAGTCAAGGGACAACAATGAAAAGCTATAGGTTTCCTAATAAGTTTTCAAGTCATCTAACCTTTCATATTTTTTCCAACACTTCATTAATTAAGTTTAACATTTATCAAAATGTTGTACCTGCACATGGCATGAGTTTTAGACTTCTTATTTGTTTCACATACTTCAAACTTGGTGCCACATATTCATATCTTAGTGCCCCATATAATAGCACTGTCAAAGACTTATTCTATTTGTTAAAATTTGTATTTAATCTCTTTGCAATGTATACGCTATATTCATCCTTCCATGCACAGTGAATAATTCTTCATTGACTTAGTATTTCAATTGCTTTATGTGTAGATTAAATTAGTAACACCACTGCAAATACAACAACGATATATTATGTGCTTCACTATATTCATTACACTTTAATATGTATAATAGTAATGTTAACTTATGCACTTTTTTTACACATATGCAACACTTTATAAAATGTGCTACATGATAAATACTATGTGATTTCAATATATAAATCAAACATTAAATATTATATATACTATTAATATATATACCATGCAATATACAACACACACACACACACACACATATATATAAAATCATGTTCACTTGATTATTAAATACATCTATTGCCAATTGATATAATCATATATTAAATAATCATATATATATATATACATACATATATATGTATATATCTTTCCACCAACGTATTATATACATATATATACATATATATTACATATTATATATATATATATATATCATTATTTTGATCATCAAATTCAAACACATATATTCACGTAATCATTGATCGATGTATATTCATGGAGTGTGTACATATATATATTCATGTTGCATTTGTCCAATCATTACTCCCATACATATGGATTACCTGATCATGAGCATGCGTAGGTATGCCTACCTATGTATACTCATGCACAAATATACTCACATGTATGAGTTGTTGTGGACATTTACATATATACATATATATACTCTATGTATATACTTCATCAACTAACATATGAATATGAACACACGAAGAACTCATTCTCAACATAAAGGCTTAATCACATACCAGTAGTAATCAAAACATTTAGAGAACAAGATCAAATACAAAACATTTACAACCAAGACAAAAGGTTACTTACCATTACCCAAATTGACTTGACTCAACTTAGACCAACTAGGGTGTGAGTGTGTGTATGCTCAATTAGGTTCATTAGGGTTACTAGACCAAGTTCTTCTCTTGAGTGATGCTCCCCCTCTCTTCTGGAGGTTCAAGCCCGTTCCTGCATCCAACTTAGTAAATCATAATAGTAGTTAGTCAATAACAATACAATCATATGCATCATATATTTCATTGTCAGAATCATTATAAAACATTAAATTGAATCAAACATTTATTCATCATATTCCATCAAGATTCATATGCAAAAAATAATCATAAATATATAAATTTTAAACATTTTAACCCATCAAGGTAAAAGTAAATAGGTAATAACACAACGGGGTGTAACAAAATCCAACTTGCAATCATGTAAAGAATGCCTTAAATATTTTTGATTAGCATAAAACAAGTATTGAAGGGGCCCTAAAACCCTATATAAAAGAAAAGGCAGCATGAAGATAAAACAATAAAGGTGCCCCACAAAAAACACCAAGTTGATTAAACAACAATCAACCACCCATCAATAGAAGGAAAACAAAAAAGCCACAAACAAAATGACTAAAGAAGTTCTTTTAACATCCTTGTTGCTTCCATATCCTTTGTAATCACCTTATCATGCATCTCCATGATTTCTTCAACATCCTGCATTGGCACCACATTGTTCTTTTTTGTTTTGCTGTGAGTATGGATGCTCAGCCTAGTCCCCAAATCAACTACCTGCTTACCCATCTCAGTGTCCTCACCACCAACCTACTTTTCTAGATCATTTAACAGGGTTTACTAGTCCATTCTCTTGCTTTTTCATTCAGAAACACCAAACCTTCAGCAGAGGTCTCAAGCGACTCCTTGTTGAGATTAATCAAAGCATTGAGATCTTTGCGCATATGCAAGGAATTCCTTTCCATAGTGGAAAGACTTGGACCATGGTCTCTTTTCAAATTAGGAATGCCTTAAATGTTAATGCAAACATGTAATGCAATAATTTGAAAGATTGCTTCTAAAATCAATTGTTCATGTTATTGCATCAACATTTTAGATTACCGTTAGTAATCAATCATCAATAAGAGGAAATTCAAGAATTGGATTCCAGAAAAAGACTCAAAAAGTGGGGTAAGGGGGAAATGACAAGAGGAATAGAGAACATGAGACAAATTCTCGAAAGAGGGGATAAGGTAGAGAAAGAATTAAGTTTAAGGGAATAAATTAATTATAAACTATTAAAATGTGACTAGGGAATAAAAATACATGAGTAAATTTGAGTATGTGAATATAAGGTGTTAGACCCCCAAAAATCCTTGATATTTTGAGGTCTTTTATCTTCAATATCAGTATTGTATGTTGATAGCACAAGTTTTAGGGTTTATTTGAATAAACTTTCCATCCAAAATCCGCTTATAGTCCTTAGATGTCTTATTTCTACACTGACTTGTTGGTCCGGTTATAAGTGATTTAAGTCACCTCTTGAGTCATCATTCAACGTTTCTTACTGGCCCCTTTGTTTAGAACTGTTCGGTCATCCCCGGTCGCACGGTGTCTTAAATATTCCCAAAGTTTTCCTTTAATATTTCACAAACGAATGACTTACGTTTAAGTCATAAATCCCGAGGGGTAAGATCACTTCGGCCTAATCAAGGCCCCTTTTTATGATTAACTGTTGTATGTTCATGCAGGTTCAATGATCATGAGATCACGAGATAGAATCTGGACCATTCCCCACTGGCCCGTCCAGTTGAAACAAATGTAGTTTAATCACTGTGGGGTTAGTGAAACAATGCCATGTGTATGTGGGCCCGACCATATGTCTCATCTCAATGCCCAGAACTTTGAGATCGACGGTGCTAAGCGAGAAAATAAAGATGATCATAGTTGTTCCCCGCTAGCTCGAGGAGGAAAGATGCAAGTTATTTAAAAATGGTGAGACCCGTGAGATGTTTCCACGTGCGCTCTATGACTATTTGTGGGTGGGGCCATCACGTACACGGGGAGAGTCCTATCAGCAAATTTCTATTGGTTGTTTGTCTGAGCTAGAGCGGTGTTGCAAATTCAAATGAGTTTGACTCAATCTGAGTCATTTGAGATGCCTAGCTCAGCCATGAATCAACGACATGTATTCAAAAATGCAAAGTACGCCTGTTGCAATTGTTTTGCTTCGCGCGAGTGAGCATTAATGGAAAAAGTGATCCGTAGGCCTATTCAGTTCCTATCAAAAATTATGTGCAGTTGATTCTTGCTTATTTGAGATTTAGATACATGTCTAAGGTAATACGAAGAGCTGATAAGCTAATTGCAGAGATTGTCTCAGCTAGCATTAGGGTTTAACACGGTTGAAAATAGTCAGTACTGTAAACACAATTTCATGTCTTTTCAGTTTTTTGAGTTAGAGTTTGTTTTTAATCTGTTTTAAAACAAGTGTGTTTCATTGTTTTGTTTTCACTGCTTTAAGTTAGGGTTAATCTTTGCTTTTAAAAAAGGCTGTAGCCCTGTAAATTTCCCTGAATTAGCCCTCGTCGTAAGTCACAAATTGTAGTTAGGAAATTGAGTAGTTAAAATTCCTCTGTAAAAGCTCTTGCATATTCAAGCCCATGGATCCCAAAACTCAAGGTGCTTCTTCCTCTACCCAGTCTAGAACCCTTTCACAGGATGTGATCGATTTATTACCCCAGTCTACAAATATGAAAATAGAGGGAAGGGTCTTGTTTCGTGGCCCTATTGTGAAGGAGGGTTTGATAGATAAAGCTTTCTTTATCAAGGATGTCGAGGTACCTTACACAGGATGGCAGATGTTTCAACATTGGTTTGGAAATAGAAACCTCAGGTCTCCTTTTAGTAACCCATGGAAATTGGATATGGGGAAACTGATTGTTCCCAATGTGTACATGGATGTGGACCTCTTGAAAGATATCGCATCAAAATATGATCCCATTTCTAGGGCAGTCATAAAATATGATGGGGTGGTTATGGTGAAAATAACCAGGGAAGAAATTGAAAAGGTTTTTGAATTGCATGAAAGGAATTCAAATATGCTTTCTTTGGATATGGATACTATCAGAATATAGTATAACAATACCAAGGTATTCATTAAATAAAAAATGTTGCCTCTGTTTAGTGTTGGACCCGTATCTTGGATAAAGTTGATAAGGGGTACAATTTTGTAATGTTTAGAAATGCTTTTGCATCTAAGATAAGGAGGGCCTTGGTATATGAACCATCTAGATTCCGTAAGGAAATCCACAAGTTCTTGAGACCTAGGGAGCTAAGGCCAGATTTGAATTTGAGTCATAATTAGGGAGATTTGATTTTGTATCATTATAAGACAATTATGAGGATATATGGCAATGGCTTGGGTCCATATGTTTTTCCTGCAGATGTTCCTTTGAGAATAGGTTTCCTTGACATCATGAGGCAGTTGGGAACTGCACAAGAAACACATCTACCTGAATCAGCAAGGAAGGGGTCATTTTTCCCAGAGTGGATAATATTTGTAGATTACATTGTGACTAAAGGGACAGTGAATGAATTAGAACATCTGCTAGCTCCTTATGAACTGATGATTATGAACTCAAGGAATCATGATCCTAAAGGATTCATTAGTAAACTCAAAGTAGATAAGAAAATGGGTACCTTTGTACATGCTTTTGATTACCCTGAGGATGCCATCATGAGTCTCTTCAACTTTGAGGAACAACATAAAAGAAAAGCCAAATACCTGGCTTATAGAAAGATGGTGGAAGCTAAGAAGAAGAATAATCCTCAATATGATCCTCTGCCAGATATACATGGTGATTTCCATAGGGCTATGTATGTCATGGACAATTTTGAGAATGTTGTTGGTGTTTTGAGAAAGCAATGGGAGGTTCATGATAAAGGAAAGGCAATTGTGGTTAAAGAGACTGCTGAAGTGACACTAGAAGAAAGACCTCCATATCCACCACCCAAATAGTTGAGGATTTATTCTAGGAGGAAGAAAGTAGCAAGTGAGGAAAGGATCCCAATAGCCCCTATCGTCTCTGAAGAACTAAAAGAAAACTCTCCCAAGAGTGCAGTGCCAACTCCTCCTACATAGACCTCTCTACTTGTAATTGATCTTGATTCATTTCCTAAACGTTCTGCCCCTCTTGAGCAGCCACCTCAAAATAAGCAAAGAACTGAAGCAAAAGGAGTGGTTGATTATTCTGACACAGATGAAGATGATAGCTTTGTCGCCCGTGAGGAAATGTAGATTGGAATGCCTCCTCATGAAGGGACAACTGCTTCAAGCTTAGGACAGAGCATCCTTAGACTAGGGCAGCTTGATATTTGTGGATTGAATACTACAGATGATTTGAGGGTAGAGGCCAACAAAGAGTTTATGGAGGATGACTCATTCATTGAAACCTATGTATTTCAGGATTTCTGGTGGAAATCCAAGGTTGCAGATTATGTAGAGAAGGTGTCCATTGAAAGGATCTTGCACCCTGAATCACCTGAAAGTGTCATTGAGGCGAATGTAAGAAGCATTATGAAAGGTGAGTTCAAAAAGATTAATGCCAAGGAGGGTAGAAAGCTTGTGAAGAAGTGTGGTGTGTTGTTGTTGCCAGAGTGGAATATTGTTGATGCTATTGTTTTAGATGCCATATGAAGGGCTAAAAGACCTATTGTACAAAAAATATAAGAACTAGAAATGGCCCTTCGAGGTTCAACCTTCAGCAAGGATTGGGATACATTGGCGATATGGTCGTTATCTTTGACATCTAGGAAACTAGTCCTGGCAGAGCCATCAGAGCTTAGTGGACAACTACTTGTAAAAAGAGTTGCTGATACTCCAGCTTTGAAAGTTACAGACATAGTTGTTAATGTTGCCAGGTTTACCTGGTCAACTGTGGAGGGTCTTACCTTGGAAATAAATAATCTCAGAGTTAAATACAAAGAACTCCTAGATGACTATGACAGCAGCCAGCAAAAAGTTGCTACACTAGAAACTAAATTGACATTCTATAAACAAAGAAAGAAAGTATAGAGAGAACTAGATAAGAAGAATTTTGATAGATCGACAAACATTATGAGGAAAACCAGAAGTCAATTGAAGAAAACTCCTGAACAGAAAGCATAATTTGATCCTACAAAGGATAAACAACCTCTATGGAAGAAGAAAGTTGCAAAATCCGATAAGTCCTTTGATTCTCTTCTTGGAGCATCTCCTACTTTTAATAATGAAGTAATTAGTGCAAATACTGCTAGAGATTCAAGTAATAGTGGAGCAATTGAGGGAGGACAAGGTAGTTTCCCTGCTGAACAAGTATTTGATAATCTCAGAATTTCTAGAGAAGAAGATAAATGGGAATTATGGGGTAAGAGTAAAGCGCCTTCAAACCCACCAACACCCGGGATGGGATTTGTATTTCATGGGGAAAATTTTAATCCTAGAGGAGAAAATACCAATCCACCAACACTTACTTTCCTTGGGGAAGAAGTTGTGGATCAAACATTCCATACTCCAGCTTAGAGTGAGTATGGGGATTTCCTCCAAAATGAGGAAGATGTCAACAAAGATATACAAGCCTTGGATGAAGAGTTTGAGTGGTTGGATGAACAAGCAGAGAAAAGAGCTCAAAAGGAAAAGGAGGATAGAATTAAGGCTAAGCAGCTTGAAAGGGATGAGAAGAAAGAAAGAATGGAGAAAATGAGAGAAGAATATGCTAAGCAAAGAGCCTTTGAAAAGGCTGCACAATAAAAGATAGCCCAAGAAAAGGCTGCTAGAGAAAAGATGGTTAAGGAGAAAGCTGCTAAAGTAGCAGCCCAAATTATCTCTGAAGCCCCAAAAATCACAATCCCGATGGGAGCTTCTGCTGCTAGTACTTATACATCAACCATTGCTACCACCAGGTCTTCTGACCCTCCTAAGAAAACATCCTTTATAGATCGTGGGAAAAGGATTGCTGATCACTCCTACCAAAATGTCTTCAATGCTCTTGATACCAATACCAACACAAATACCTTTACCTCAACCACCAAGATACCTATTATCAGTCCTGAAGTCAATCCCTATCCATCTACTGCACCGTTAGACCCTAACACTTTGAAGTTGCAGTTGAAGAGTGAGAAATTGCAAGAAGAACTGAGGAGGGTAGAGATAGAAGAAAATAATGTAGAAATGTCTAGAAGAATTGCTTTCCTCAAAATGTCAATCCAAACCTCAGAGCCTTTAGGTTCTGGGAAGAGTGACAGTGGATCTCACAAAAATAAGCCTTGGGGACATATTCCTAGTGGAGGGGGAAGTGGTAATAAAGGAGGTGGAGGTGGTGGAAATAGGAGCAATAGTTCTTATTCTGATGATGAGGAAGAAAGGAGGAATAAGAATGATGGTAACAAAGGAAATGGTAAAGGTAAGGAACATGATCAAATGGATAGTAAGAAAAATGATGCACAAAAGGATACTCATAGGGATAGGTGTCCTGGGGGGCACCTCATAGTGACCGATATAGGCAATTTTGTTTTGACAACATCCCCGATTACCCAAATCCTATCCCAAACAATGCTAGGAAGCATCTCCCTAAATTTACTGGAAATAATGCTCTTAGTGGAGAAGATCATCTGAAAGCCTTCCAGAGTTTTGTTGAGGACTTCGAATTATGGGAAGATGATGTAGCAATGAAGTATTTTATGCAATCCTTTGTTGAGGATGCAAGGGATTGGTATAGAGGATTACCTGATGGAAGTATTGATTTAAAGGAATCATTCTACCGAGCCTTTAGGGAACAATATGGGGATCAGACTGATCCCAGATTCAGATTGAATGATTTCAATAACATCACCAAAGGACACAATGAATCTGTTGTCAAATTCAACACAAGTTTTCAGAAGTCTATGAACAGAGTGCCCGCTTATTTGAGACCTAACCCTGATGCATGTTTGGTAACATACTACAATGCTTATGATTCTAAGATGTGTTACTTACTTAGGGACAAGAATCCACAAACTTTGCCTGAAGCATATAAAATGGCTATGAACATTAAGAAAAATAGAAGGGCTTTTGGTAAGGTAGGAAGGAGAGATGACCCTAAACTTCTAAAGAATTCCAAAGCTCACAATGAGAAATCCAGTAAGGTTGTGGCTCCCAATGAGAAACTAGATCAAGTTCTCAGTCTGTTACAAAAGCAAGCAAAAAATGATAAACCTCAATTTCAGAGAAATGATAGGCCCCCTAGACTTCAAGATTTCCCTTATCATACCAATTGGAATAATGGAAAGCCAATTCGGAATAATAAGAAGAATTACCAAACTACACCTGATCCTCTACATAAGAATACCACAAATATAGTTGAGGATTTACCATGGTGCAAAGCATGTGAGATGCCCCATGCATCAGAGTAGTGTGATGTAGCTAGATCTATGTTAGAAAACCAACAAGATCAAGGGGAATCCCATTCACCATGCAATCCAGATGAATCAACAAATATGTTCATGACTAGGTCAGATTTGGAATGTGGTGGTTATTCTTCTAGTGATGAGGCTAATACAGATGATGTGGATACATAGAGGCAACATGAAATTTTATACAATCAACAGGTACTATCAGATGAGGAAAGGGAAGATGAGTATACCACCTATAATCTTGAGACATCAAACTTTTCTTTGAGAAGACCCTCGAATGAGGAGATAGAAAGATATACAGCTGCCTTGGCTACAAGGGCTCAAACACGAAATGATCTAGACTTGAGGAATAGAGTGGTGAGTGGCAATCAAGGCCATTTTGGAGGTTTATTCGTAAAGGAAGGAAATGTAGAAAGTAAAGGAGCTGAGGCAAAGAACAAGAGTGAAGAAACCAATCCTAAGGAGCCAAAAGAAATAAGAATTTGGGCAAAGAAAGGTAGTAAAGTTAAGGCTAATGTTGAAGTCACACATCATGACCCAAAAACCAAAGAATTGAAACTAACCTCTGAGGTAGCTGAGAAGAAGACTGAAAAAGTAGCCCCTTAGGAAATAGTATTTCCTAAGATGCCTAGTTATTCTCCCATTGATATGTTTCAAGTCTTATCCCAAATCTAGGTCACAGTTCCACTCCTTGAAATGATGAGGATCGATGATCACAAAAATAAAATTGTGGCTGTTATCAATAGTATTGCAGGAGGAAATAAGCATAATGCAGAGGATGATGTACCTGACACAAGTGCCGGTCAAGCAAAAGGTAATGAACTAGAAGCAATTGTCAGTGAAAACCCTGAGATCTACTTAGGAACTACTATTACAACAAACCCAAGTTTGGTCAATCCTTTCTTTTTGAGTCTGATCATTGATGGAAAGATACTCAGAAATTGTATGATTGATTTCGGGGCATCAAATAAAGTCATGCTAGTTAAGATCATGGAGGAAATGGGTTTGAAAGTTGATAGTACATATGGAAAATGTTATGCCATGGATTCAAGGGAGGTTACTATCATTGGTGTAATCTATGACGTTCCATATAGGATGGTTGCATTTCTTGAAAAGGAGTTGGTCATGAGTGTCACAGTAGTGGACATTCCCCCTACTTATGGGATGCTGCTATCTAGACAATGATGTGCCTTCATGGGGGGGAGCATGCAATGCTATTTATCATTTGCCACTTTTTCCATTGACCAGAAAGATGTTAAAATTACCAAAGAATCAAGATTTTGACATATGATTGAGTTAGTTGAAGAATCAGAGGAGCCTCCAATGATTAATGTTGTGGACTTAGGTCTTGACACTTTCCATTTAGAGGAGTTGAAACAAGATGAGGAAGAAGCTAAGCCTACTCCCATTGCTAAGGAAATCACACAAACGTCCTAGGAAGATGCTTTGTGGAAGCTCTATTTTTATGGAGCATGTTCAAAAGAAGGTTCAGGTGCTGGGGTCATTCTTATCTCCCCTCAAGGTAAGATGTTTAAGTACTCTTTCTTACTACAATTTGTATGTACCAATAATGTGGCTGAATACGAAGCCTTGTTACTCGGTCTAAAGTTAGCTTCTAAGCATGGAATAAAGATGTTAAAAGTATTTGGGGACTCTGAATTGGTAGTATCCCAAGTTAGATCTAGATTTGTTGCTAAGGACAAAAGATTGAGGCAGTATAGGAATGAGGTATGGGATACTATTGAATCATTTGATGCCTTTGGGATAGATTGGGTAGAAAGGGAACAAAATGTCAAAGCGGATTTATTGGCCAATATTGCTGTCAAGCTTGATGATGTAACTCTTGATGGTGTCTTAAGAATTGAGGTACAAACAAGACCGACAATACCTAAAAACATCTGCAATTGGCAGGTGTTCAATGATGACAATGACATATTGAAATTCCTGCATTGTGTGGACAAATATGAGAATTAGGAGATTGATTTTAGTTCCCATGTGGTGGAAGTGGATGAAAAGGAGACACTATTCGGTAATGAGATAATTCAACTTAAGACTAATAAAATTCCTAAGGGTTTAGTTGCACTTGAGAGGGTTTTTGATGGCCCAGATATATCCAATGTTAAGCAATCAAGTGCACATAAAAAATACCTAGAGGAAATCAACTTGGGAACAAATATTTTCCCTAAGAAGGTATATATAGGGAAGAGAATGAAGCCACATGTGAGGACTATGTTGATTGCATTATTGAAAAAGTACAAACATGTGTTCGCTTGGTCTTATGATGATTTGAAAGCTTATAAGGAGGATTTATTTCAACATGAAATTCCACTAAAACCTGATACAAACCTTTTAGGCAGAAACAAAGGCCTATTAATCCTACCTTAAGGCCTACGATGCAAGAGGAGCTCACCAAATTAAGTGATGCAGGAATTATCAAACCAATAAGAAACTCCTCATGGGTGTCTAACCTGGTTCCTGTCAGAAAGAAGAATGACGACTTAAGATTATGTGTGGATTTCAGGAACCTAAATGTTGCATCCTTGAAAGATAATTTACCCGTTACCCAACATGGAAGCAATGCTACAAAAAGTCACTGGTTGTGAAATACTTTCTATGATGGATGGATTTTCTAGCTACAACCAAGTCAAGGTAAGGGAATCAGAGCAGTACAAAACAACCTTTACAACCCCACGGGGGACTTATGTTTATGTCAGGGTGCCATTTGGTTTGATAAATGTTGGTGCCACTTTCTAGAGGGCTATGAATGTGGATTTTGCTGATTTTATAGACTTGTTCCTTGCTACCTACTAGGATGATCTTACTGCCCACAATAAGAAAGAGGAGGACCACTGCTCACACCTTGAGCAAATATTTGTTAGAGCTCTGGAGTATGGCATCTCACTAAATCCCAAGAAGTGTGCTTTTGGGCTTAAGGAAGGAAAGTTATTGGGACATATTGTCTCAAAGGAAGGAATTAGGATTGACCCTGAAAGAGTGGCAGCTATTGACAAGATCACACCACCAAGGAATTTTAAAGGTATTCAATCTTTCTTTGGGAACATAAATTTCCTAAGAAGGTTTGTCACTAATTTTTCAGAAATAGTTAGACCTATCTCAAAGATGCTCAAGAAAGGAGAAAAGGTGGCATGATCGGAAGAGCCTCTTAAAGCTTTCCAAGCTATCAAAGATGCTATTAAGGCTGCACTTGTCCTGAAAACTCCAAATTATGCCAAGCCTTTCCAATTATTTATGTTTGCTTCTTTTCACACTATAGATGGAGTCTTGTTGTAGAAAAATGATGAGGGTTATGAACAACCAATCGCCTTCTTTAGTAAATCCTTGCAAGTAGCCGAGCTCAAATATGATACCACTAAGAAGTAGGCTTTTGCTTTAGTTAAGACTATCAAAAACTTCAAGACATACTTGATTGGTGCAATGGTGGTGGCTTACATCCCAAGTGCAGCAGTCAAGGACATGTTTACTCAACAAGAAACTATGGGCAGAAGATGTAGATGGATTAATAGGATTCAAGAATTCAACATAGATATTCAGATTACCAAGTTAGTAAGGGGCCAAGGCCTAGCCAAACTTATGGCTGAATCTAACCTCGAAGCCAACCAAATTAATGAAGTCAAATTGGAAAAGGTTTCCCCCATTTGTGACATGCAAACATGTGGTTGGTACCAAAGGATAGTTGAATACTTGTAGACCATGAAATGCTCAGATGGCATGCCTAAGAATGAAAGAAGAACCTTGAAGTTACATGCAATTAGGTATGTTATCATTGATGGTGAACTCTGGTGGAGAAGCCTAGAGGGTGTGCTCCTAAGATGTGTGGATGGTGACCAAGCGAAAGATCTTCTTATTGAAATGCATAAAGGAGTGTGGGAAGGTCACTATATGGCCAAGACAATAGAAAACAAGGTCTTGAGGGATGGGTTTTGGTGGTCTATAGTATTTAAGAATGCACACCGACTTGTGCAAAAATGTGATGCTTGTCATAAATTTACAGGAAAACTAAAATTCTCAGGTAATTTACCACTTAGATCGGTTTCAACACCAACTCCCTTTCATCAATGGGGTATCGACTTTATTGGAGAGATGGTAGAAAAATCCAATCGAGGACATGCTTGGATCTTAGTTGCTACTGACTACTTCATAAAGTGGGTTGAGGCCATCCCCACCAAGAAGGCTACTAGCAAAGTAGTCATTGATTTCTTAATGAAGAACATTCTAAGCCGATTTGGTGTTCCTGAAAGAATTGTCACATATAATGCATTGTGCTTTAGGTCTGAAAAATTTATGAACTTTTGTAATGAGCATGGTATAAATGTATCATATTCATTTGCATATCATCCCTAGGGAAATGGACAGGCTGAATCTAGTAATAAAAGCCTCTCGAAGGTTATTAAACGAGTTCTTGACAAGAATAAGAAGGCTTGGGATTTGAAATTGCAATTAGCATTGTGGGTAGATAAAACCACAGTCAAGAAAGCTATTTTGCATTCCCCTTTCAACTTAGTGTATGGAGAAAAGGCTAGGATCCCACACAATAATTTGATGAAAATGTATAAGTTTGTTTAGGAATATGATACTGAAATTTGTGATGAGATGCAGAATAGGATGAATGAATTGGATGAACTCGATGAGTTGAGGAGAGAAGCTCACAAGAAGAATGAAAAGATGTAGTTTCAAGCTAAATATTTACATGACAAGCAAGTTGTGCCAAAGAAAATTTGAGGTTGGATGTATGGTGTTAATGTGGAATGCCAGACCAGAGGATAAAAGAAAACATGGGAAGTTTGATCCCTTGTGGCTTGGCCCTTACCTAATCCTAGATATTCATGGGGAGGACTCTTACTTCTTGCGATCACTTGTAGGTGAATTTATGGAACTTCCAGTACATGGATAGTTCCTGAAACCCTATTTCTCCTAAAATAGGTTTGTCTCCATGTGCATTGTATAGTTCTGTACATTTTGTACATAGGGTTTGGTGTGTTTTCTTTCTGTTGTGTCTGCTTTCCTTGTCCGAGAAAGCTCTTGCCTTTTTTGATCCCTGTGTGTTTGGTATGCTCCACCAAGAGATTTATTTCTCACCATACCCACCAGGGGTATGCATCCCCAATCATGAGCCGTTGTTACACCCCCAAAAATCCTTGATATTTTGAGGTCTTTAATCTTCAATATCAACATTGCATGTTGATAGCACACAAGGTTTAGGGTTTATTTGAATAAACTTGCCATCCAAAATCCCCTTATAGTCCTCGAATGTCTTATTTCTACACTAACTTGTTGGTCCGGTTATCAGTGATTTAAGTCACCTCTTGAGTTGTCATTCAACGTTTCTTATCGGCCCCTTCATTTAGAACTATTCGGTCATCCTCGGTCACAAGGTGTCTTAAATATTCCCAAAGTTGGCCTTTAATATTTCACAAATGAATGACTTACACTTAAGTCATAAATCCTGCGGGGTAAGATCTCGTTGGCCTAGTCAAGACCTCTTTTTAAGATTAACTACTATATGTTTGTGCAGGTTCAATGATCACGAGATTATAGGATTCAATCTATATAGTTCCCCGTTGGCCCATTCGTTTGAAACAAATGCAGTTTAATCACTATGGGGTTAGTGAAACAACGCCACGTGTACGTGGGCCCAACCGATATGTCCCATCTCAACACCAAGAACTTTGAGATCGATGGTGCTAAGCGAGCAAAGAAATATGATCACAACTGTTCCCCACTAGCTCATGAAGGAAAGATGTAGGTTCTTTAAAAATGATGAGACGCGAGATGTTGCCACATGCGCTCTACAGCTATCTGTGGGTGGGGCCATTACGTACACGGGGAGAGTCTTGTCAGCGAATTTCTATTGGTTTTTCATCTGAGTTGGAGCAGTGTTGCAAATTCAAATGAGTTTTACTCAATCCGATTCATTTGAGATGCCCAACTCTGCCATGGATCAACGTGTATTAAAAAATGAAAAGTACGCCCGTTGCAATTTTTTTCTTCGCGCAAGAGAGCATTAATGGTGGAAGTGACCCGCAGGCCTATTTAGTTCCTATCAAAAATTGTGTGTAGTCGATTCTTGCTTATTTGAGATTTAGAGATGTGTCTAAGGTAATAAGAAGAGCTGATAAGCGAATTGCAAAGATTGTCCCAATTGGCATTAGGGTTTAACACGGTTGAAAGCAGTAAGTACTATAAATGCAATTTTATGCCTTTTCAGTTTTCTGAGTTAGGGTTTTCTTTTAATCTATTTTAAAACAAGTGTGTTTCATCATTTTGTTTTTACTTCTTTAAATTAGGGTTATCTTTGCTTTTAAAAAAGGTCGTAGCCCTGTAAATTTCCCTGAAATAGCCCTTGTCCTAAGTCAAAAATTGCAGTTAGGAAATTGAGTAGTTAAAATTCCTCCGTAAGAGCTCTTGCATATTCAAGCCCATGAATCCCAAAACTCAAGGTGCTTCTTCCTCTACCCAGTCTAGAACCCTTTCATAGGATGAGATTGATTTATTACCCCATTCTACAAATAAGAAACCAGAGGGAAGGGTCTTGTTTCATGGCCCTATTGTGAAGGAGGGTTTGTTAGACAAAGCTTGCTTGATCAAGGATGCTGAGGTACCTTACACAGGATGGAAGATGTTTCAACATTGGTTTGGAAATAGAAACCTTGGGTCTCCTTTTAGTAACCCATGGAAATTGGATATGGGGAAACTGATTATTCCTAATGTGTACATGGATGTGGACCTCTTGAAAGATATTGCATCAAAATATGATCCCATTTCTAGGGTAGTCAGAAAATATGATGGGGTGGTTATGGTGAAAATAACCAGGGAAGAAATTGAAAAGGTTTTTGACTTACATGAAAGGAATTCAAATATTCTTCCTTTGGATATGGATACTATCAGAATAGAGTATAACAATACTAAGGTATTCATTAAATAAAAAATGTTGCCTCTGTTCAGTGTTGGACCCGTATCTTGGATAAAGATGATATGTACAATTTTGTAATGTTTAGAAATTCTTTTGCATCCAAGATAAGGAGGGCCTTGGTATATGAACCACCTAGGATCCCTAAGGAAATCCATGAGTTCTTGAGACCTAGGAAGCTAAGGCCAGATTTGAATTTGAGTCAGAATTGGGGAGATTTGATTTTGTATCGTGATAAGCCAATTTTCAAGATATATGGCAGTGGCTTGGGTCCATATGTTTTTCCTACATATGTTCCTTTGAGAATAGGTTTCCTTGAGATCATGAGGTAGTTGAGAGCTGCACAAGAAACACATCTACCTGAATCAGCAAGGGTTCATTCTTCCTAGAGTGGACAATATTTGTAGATTACATTGTGACTAAAGGGACAATGAATGAATTAGAACATCTACTAGCTCCTTATGAATTGATGACTGTGAACCTGAGGAATCATGATCCTGAAGGATTCATTAGTAAACTCAAAGCAGATAAGAAAATGGGTACCTTTGTATATGCTTTTGATTACCTTGAGGATGTCATCAGGAATCTCTTCAACTTTGAGGAATAAGATGAAAGAAAAGCCAAATACCTGGCTTATAGAAAGATGGTGGAAGCTAAGAAGAAGAACAATCCTCAATATGATCCTCTGCCAGATATACATGATGATTTCAATAAGGCTATGTATGTCATGTGTATCAATGGGTACTTTTTTGGTTAGATTAGCATTATTAGAGCATAAATATTAAACCCAGAGAACTATGAAGTACAATGAAAACAAAGACAAGAAATATTATACCAGTTATTCCTCAAAGCTTCCATGATTCATCTCCATAGCACCTTCTAGCTCGCAGCAATCATATGATTATTTCCCTCAGATTTGTATGTGTGTGAGCAATTCACTATGACTATGTCCTATGTAAGTTTTGAAGGATTTGCATGACAAAATAAAGACTATGAAAAATGACTATGCCTATGAGTAAATAATCAAAGTAAATAAGCTAAATGAAAAGTAAAATCTAAGCATAAATGTCTATAATAATGAAGTGGTTCCAAAACATGAGAAAAATTGGCATTTTATAGAAAATGCAATTTTGGATGGATGGACGAGATTGAAAGCTGAAAAAGCCTAAAATCAGCGAATGAGACTTCATGTGACAATCCCTAATCAGGGTTAGGGAAAAAACCTAAAGTGAGTGGCCAAGATGTCATTTGATAAAATCAAATCGGCAGTCGAGAATAAATGTGATAATTAGCCAAAAAGATAAAGATTTTTGAAAATCAAGAATATAAAGACTACTTGATTTATAAGATTCGAAAAATCAAGAGGATAAAGGTTGAACTGAAAAGCAGATTTGAAAAATCAAGAACTTGCTCAATTACTTGATTTTTGGAAGAAGATTATCTTTTTGAATTAAATTAATTCAAAATATGGATTTTGTGTGACAATAAATAATCGATTTTCAGATTATTTACCAAAATGAAGTAATAGTTAATAATGTGGGATCATTTTAAATAATTTTAATTATCGGTCATAATCCTCTAAATTAAATAATTATCTTTAATTATTTACCTAATTTAACATTTCTCTCATTTTAAATAAATTAATAATAAATAAATTAATAAATTCATTTAATTATGAGGATTAGTGAGATATTAAATAAATAAATAAAATTCATTTATTTAATAATCAGGAAGACATAAGGAATTAAATAAATTAAGAAGTTTATTTAATTGTAAGAAGATAATAGACCATTAGTGACGTATCGAATGAATAAATAAAATTTATTTACTTAATAATCATGAAGAATAAATAGACATGAATTAATTAAATAATTATGAATTATTTAATTAATAGTCGAATGCGGAGCAAGGACATAATTATGCTAGGACAAAAGTGGTAAAATAGAACTTGTAGGCCTAGGTCATTTTTATGTGTTTACATTTTGACCCTCTTTGTCATAATGTAGCATGTTGCATTGTGACAAAGAAAATAAGTGAAAGTCATGCCCCAACAAAGGTATAGAGTATCGATGCCCCCTCCAATTTTTTTTTGAATTTTGGCCAAGTGACAAAAAAATTTGGAAAGTGTCCCGATAAGTCAATTTAATGATCAGAAAAACAATGGCGCAACTAGTTTCAAATTCTAGCATGTTTAGAGCAGCCAAAAGGGTGGTCAAAGTTGGTCAAAAGGGCCTCCAATAATAAAAGAGTTGAAAAATGTCATTTTGACTTTATAAATAGGTTGACAAACGAGATTGTAGCAGACATGGTGATTCCAGTGACCGAGCATCGTGGAGAGATCGTGCGGAGCTACAGGTGACCCGAGGGCTCAGAGCCAGCGGTATGTACCCCTAACCCACTTTTTCATTTTATTGTTTTGCATGTAAAATTTAGGGTTTGAGAGTCAATAACAATTGCACTGCACCGTATATGCGTGCGCGTAAGGTGCATTTTCCTTTGCGTTCGTCGCATTTGATGCGTTGCGACGCAAGTGCCAAAGATTTATAGGACAAAGTCACAGATTGTGTCGCATTCACAAGAAATAGTGACACATTCAAGAAAATGAGTCACAATTGCTAGGCGGAATGACGCATTCCCAATAGTGCAACACATTTGAGGTAAAAAATGACGCATATGCAAAAAATCTCGACGCAAATGCCCTGTTGCGATGCAAGTGACAACTAGAACGACACATTCAACATATCACGACGCAATTGAAGTATGGAACGACACAATTGCCTCCTTGTGACGCATTTGACTTTGACTTTGACCAAAGCTACTTTTGATGGGTTTCAAATTTTTAATGCTCTTGAGTGACACAAATGATAATGATGATTGTCTATAAGGTACTGACACGTTGTTTGATCATGTGTAGAGACAGCTAGCGCCCATCTATACTCAAGAGAGCAGGCCATCGACCTTCCAGTTCTGAGATCAGTTGAGTCTGTGAGAGTGACGATGGTTGATGTAGCTGGGCTTGCATTATGTTTCCTATATGCCCATTATTCGGGCGAATAGGGGAATTTTGACTACATTGTGTGAAAGATGGCACACCGAGACATGCTCTTTTCATTTGTCGACAGGAGAGGCTACCACGACTCTAGAGGATGTCTACTATATTTTATGTTTGCCGATTCGAGGAGAGCGGATTATCTATGACCCTTAGCATGGCTATTAGACCTTTATGACCTACTATCATGATCAGGGCACAGGACTTGGCATTAAGGGATACGAGATCCGCTGGGAGTTTATGGCAGATCATTATGACCGGTTTGATGCACTGCTAGCGACATTGATTGGCAGGATACTGATTCCTGACCACCATGGACATGGATTTCCTATTGGTTGGGGTGATGTGCTAGTGGGCATGAGGTGAGACAGGACAATTTATGCCTGGAGGCCCTGTTTGTTAGGCATGCTCTACCATCAGCTTCACGAGGTGGCCTATAGGAGGGAATAGAGCATTGGGTGTGGCACGACACTTCTGATGATATGGGCTTGGGAGCATGTGGCAATATTCTGACCTCCTATCTAGAGACCACAACTAGATGAGGGTATGCCATATGTGTATTACTATGTCGGTGCTCTACAACAGATGAGGGTTGGAGAGACAGGTTGGTGGCACCATCATATTGACACCATGATTACATTCAGCTGGAGGGTCTACAGAGACTGTGAGCAATGGGATGGCGAGGATGACCACCTCAACTTTTGCAGACAATACCGTTACTTGATTGGGAGGACAGTGTAGAGTCAGCTCATCATAGAGATGTATTTTCCACAGTGTGTACTAACAAAGTTTGGAGAGCAGCAGGGTGTAACGGTAGGCACAACCGAGTATGCTAGATCTTCGAGGGAGGGAGCCTGTGGTCCACCTATTCTTGTACCATTTTCTGTGCAACAGATTGAGGGGTTAGTGGCACAGGAGTGGGGATGGAGGGGTGGGATTGCAGATCCAAGGACGACCGCCGACTATGACCTGTGGTGGCAGACACGTTGACCAGTGCCACTGATAGATCTAGATGGGTCAGCGCCGATTGACAAGAGATCAGTGATACCCTGGGTGCCACGAACTAGACAAGGGGGAAAAGATGGAAATGAAGGAAAAGGCAGAGGGAGAGATGGAGGTAGGGACAGAGGAAAGGGTGGAGGGGGAGACAAAGATGATGGGGATGATAGAGGGGATGGCCAGAGACGAAGGAGAGATGGTAGGATAGCGTAGGGATGGAGGGAGGACGGACCTAGGCAGGAGGATGTAGGGAGACGTGGAGGAGCATGTGGCGAGGTTCGACCAGAGGCCAAGAGGATGTTGATATGCTGCAATGGGAGGGAGTTAGAGGAGAGGAGGATATAAGGGAGGATGATGAGGATGAGGCCATTGGTGAGGCTGAGAGAATGGTAAGATGGAACATGGTGGAGGGAGAGGAGGAGGTACCATCCAGCTCGGCATTTCCCCATGATGCCACGACAGACCAGAGGGTGGAAACTCTACAAAGGAGACTAGATGAGAGTGCTGCATAGGTCAGAGCATTACAGTCAGAGCTAGAGGTGGCTTGGGTAGAGCGGGATTAGGCAGTGATCCGCCAGCAGGAGGTAATGCAATGGTGTATAGAGTTTGCACGACTATGTACAAGACCATTTGCAGATCTAGCTCAGGACTTTGGCAGGATTAGCATATAGCTCGAGCAATATAGGCAGTTGTATGAGCAGGTCATGCCAGTCGAGATGAGAGATCCCTCTCTGAAAAAGACACAGATAGGTAGCAGCAGGTTGGGCAGTGGCAGTGGTAGCTAGAGTAGTGCAGGGGGCTCGACCTCTTCAGGGCATACTTTGAGTCATAGGTCCCATCACAGACACTCCTCCAGTCATAGGTCACGACACACACATGGGTCATCAGGTTCAGGCCATAGATCAGTACTTGGTTCACCTCCAGTGATAGATCCTTCGGCTTCATAGAGTCAGGCCGCAGTGTCATCACAAATGCATGTTACCATGGACATGATTCCATCAGTGTCAGTTCTATTGGGTTCACAGACAAAGGTTGCTATAGTTCCACTTGTTATGTTAGTGCCAAGCATAGGTCCTCAGTCACCACACTCTTCGCCATGAGGGGAAGAGGAGAGAATTTCTTAGGGAAATGCTTACTACATTTGGTTTCATGTTTCAGACTTTATGTTATGACACATTATGTATTGACCACTGAGCCTGTGAGCTCTATTTTTGGGATATCTCTTGACTTTATCTTGTGACATTATATTTTTTAAGATGATGCTATATGATGTAGTTTTGATGTGGCCTACATGTGTGTTGTGATGTTATTTGATTTATGCACTATGATGTATGATGGATGATATATGTATGATATGCATTTATGATGGATAATGGTATTTATATATTTATATGTCCTATCATGTATGTCCTATGATGGTTACTTATGATGTGATGCCATGATAATGCAATGCTTATTTATATGTTGTGTCGATGTTGTGCCATGGATGATGATGATATAATGTATTTATTTGAATGGATGCCATGTTTATGATTATATTAATGCATGACTATGTATAATGTAATATGTAATGAAATGTATATGATTTAATGCTATGGATGATGCAATGTCTATATGATTATGTATGCACTTATATTTTTGTATGTCACAGGATATCATTGAGAGACGAACGAGAGAAGATGACAAGATAGAAGGAGATGCATGTTAGTTCCTAGACCAAATCCTTCAAAAATTTACCATAAGACTTTTAGATTTATTACTCTTAATCATCATTGGGCAGATTGTTGTGATGGCCAACAAACACCATGATATGACATAAATCAAGGTGTGCAAGGTCGTACCGTCACATAAGACAAGAATTCATAGACAAGGATGATCATGACTCATACTAAGGGCGCAGTTGCCCCAGTATTTTTGTCATAACCAACCACAAGCAGAAAAAGACAAGAAGGATAAGTCATGAAACATCGTTGCTTCTCTAAATCCTATTCCTAGGACATCCTGAATAATGCCGAAGATGTCAGGTTTGATGATGTCGAGATGCCAGTGTGTCAAGGTTTTGATGATGCCAAGATGACGAATGTTGAAGATTTCCAAATTCAGGAAGGACACATCCTGAATAATGTTGATGTCGAGAGGATTGATCCCTAAATGTTAAAAGGGATCTTTCAAAATGCCAGTAACAGTGACAGTGACGATGCCTAGGAAGGACACATCCTAAGGCATGAATGAAAGAGTTTGTTCTTCAGAAGGACACATCTGAAAGATACCGATGTCGAGAGGAGTGATCCTTAAATGTCAAGAGGATCCCTCAAAAATGCCGAATGAAAATGACGATGCCTAGGAAGGACGCATCCTAAGGCATAAATGATAGAGGCTATTCTTTAGAAGGACACATGAAAGATACCGATGTCGAGAGGATTGATCCCTAAATGTCAAAAGGGATCCCTCAAAAATGTCGGATGACAGTGACGGTGATGATGCCTAGGAAGGACACATCCTAAGGCATAAATGATAGAGGCTATTCTTCAGAAGGACACATCTGAAAGATACCAATTTCGAGAGGATTGATCCCTAAATGTCCAAAGGGATCCCTCAAAAATTTCAGATGACAGTGATGGTGACGATGCCTACGAAGGACACATCCTAAGGCATAAATGACAGAGGCTATTTTTTAGAAAGACACATCTGAAAGATACTGATATCGAGAGGAGTGATCCTTAAATGTCAAGAGGATCCCTAAAAAATGTTGGATGACAATGATGATGCCTAGGAAGGATGCATCCTAAGGAATAAATGACAGAGGCTATTCTTCAGAAGGACACATCTGAAAGATAACCAAAAGTTGATAGTTTGACTGGTTATGATTATTTGACTTGTTTTGACTAATTTTGACTTGTGTTGAACACATGTCGATGTTGTCATGCTGGTGTAATTGTCACGTTGAATAAATGGTTGCCATAATTTGGTTGTAGTAATTTTCTAATTTTGAGATGACTTGTTTGATTTGAAGATTTTTTTGACGTGTGTGCCAGTGTAATGTCATGAACCCTAATGGACTGACCTAGTGCGGCCTTGGGGGCTCATCGACAGATGTCCTTGCCTATGTGATACACTTAGAGACCTCGTAGTTCGACACGACCAATGACTTTGTCTTGATGACCAAGGATTGAATCATGATTTTATTTTGACAAATCTAAAAGGACTGACCTAATGTCTCGAGGACTCGAAAGTGAGTCTTGCCTACGTAGCAAATATGCAGAGATAACATAGTTCAGACAAATGACAAAGATTGATTGATTGACATGACATACTTGACAAGATATGACTCTATTTTTTGTGATTTTCTAGACATTTTGACATTGTTGAGGTGTCTTGAGGACGCTTTTCAATTTTTAGGTCTTTTTTCAAGACATTTTACAATGTTTTTGGTCTTTCTTCAGGACATTTTGTGATGTTTTTGTCTTTTTTTAGGACTTTTTGTGATGTTTTTGTCTTTTTTTAGGACTTTTTATGATGTTTTGTCTATTTTTTTAGGACTTTTTATGATGTTTTTGTCTTTTTTTAGGACTTTTGTAAAATAAAATTGTCTTTTTTTTTCAGGACTTTTTATGACTACCCAGACCATGCGTGATACCCACTACAGTCACATGATAAAATTTTTGCCCCTAGTCAGGTCCAAGACTTAGCCAACTTTAAAGGACATGAAAAGGGATATGCATGCGATGTCAGATGGACGATATGCAGGACTTGATGTCAATTGTTTGTCAACCATGAGAGGTAGGGTATGATGTCATGTCAAGTGTCGTGGTGGTGACGAAAAATGTGTTCCATCTTAGGCCAAGACAGATAAAGTGACAGTAGATGGCAGAGCAATGATTGACTACACAAGGCACCTATTTGCCAGGTTTTTACCATGGTACCTATCCAAAGCGCTTATTTTCTAGGTTTTCACTGTTGGATGAATGATTTCTCTTTACTATTTTTGTCATTTTTTTTGGTGCCGCTGAGATACCTATTTGCTAGGTTCTCATCAAGGTGACAATGTTTTTATCATTTTTCAATTTTTTTTGTATTTTAAGGTTTTTGGCTCAACTTTCTGATGCTATGCATAGAACTTGCGAAGATGTAGGCTATTGAGAGGTTCTATTAGTTTTTCTCCATCTAGAGTCACCAGCTGATAAGCTCCAGAACCAAAGGAGGATATGATGATGTAGGGACCTAGCCAATTTGGTTAGAATTTGCTAGGTTTTTCTCTGTCTGCCTGATTCTTAGGATTCTGCATGAGGACTAAGTCGCCAATGTTAAACTTCCTGACCATGACTTGCTTATTGTAATTGCGACAAAGATGATTCTGATATGATGGTTCAGGGAATTTTGTTGTCTTTCCTCTAGCATTTTTGGCTCGTGTAGACACGACTGTCTGTACTCCTCATCATTAATTAAACCCTTCAGGGAGACTCATAAGGAAGGAATTTCAACCTCGATGGGAAAGATGGCCTTAGCTCCAAAGACCAAGGTGAATGGAGTGGCTCCTGTGGGTGTACGAATGCTGGTGCAGTAAGCCCATAGAGCAGGGTTGAGTTGAATATGCCAATCATGGCCAGCGTCATTAACAGTCCTTTTCAAAATTTTAACAATGGTTTTATTTGATGCCTCAGCTTGACTGTTTCCTTGCAGGTAATACAGAGAGGAAAAATGATGTTGGATGTGAAATTGCTCACATAACTCATGAATGTCTTGGTTCTTAAACATACATCCATTGTCAGTGATGATGGATTGTAGGAGACCATACAAGCAAATGATATAGTTAAGAATGAATTTGGAGATTTGTTTTCCGGATATGTATGTCAGGGGGATGGCTTCGATCCACTTTGTAAAATACTCAGTGGCGGTGATGATGAATTTGTGGCCATTTGATGAGGTAGGATGGATCTTGCCCACGAGGTCAAGTTCCCATTGTGCGAAGGGCCAAGGAGAAGTAATTGGCTGAAGTTCCTGTGCTGGAGCATGAATCAAATCACTATGAATCTGGCATTGGCGACAAGTCTTGACATATACTTAAGCATCTTTCTCAATGATCGACCAATAGTACCCAAGTCTCATTATCTTCTTGGCCAGAGTAGGACCACTTGAATGAGACCCGCATATACCCTCATGTACTTCACGTAAGGTTGTGCATGATTCGTTGGTGTCGAGGCATTTAAGGAGGGTGTTGTCAAAGCTACAATGGTAAAGGGTGTTGCTAACGATGGCATATCTTGCAGATTTTTGGATAAAATACTTCCTATGGTTATTAGACAGATTAGGGGGGAGGGTTTGGGACTTAAGGTAGTAATGAATGTCTTGGTACCAGGGAAAATCGGGACCAACAAGCTCGCAGACCATCTCAGATTCTGGAATGTCAAAGGCGGGGACCAACAATTTTTCTATTAGGAATTCCAACCGAGGCATATTGCTTGGAATGTTGAGGAGAGAGCCTATTGTAGCCATGGCATCTGTTGCCTTGTTCTGTGCTCTTGAAACTTCCTCAAAAGTCATCGTGTGAAAATATGTTTGAAAGCTGTCAACCATTTTTTTGTAGGGCATTAGTTTCTCATCCTTAGTGTCATAGTCATCATTAACTTGGTTGATGACTAACTGAGAATCCCCATAGACATGTAGTGCTTTGATTTTCCATTTTATTGCCATTCTAAGTCCTGTGACCAGTGCCTCATATTTTGCCACATTGTTTGTGCATGGGAAAGCTATGGAGAAGGATTTAGGAATGGAATCTGCTTGAGGGGTGATAAATAGTATTCTTTCCCCCGAACCATGATTAGTATGTGATCCATCAAAGTAGTGTCTCCAAGGTGACTTAGGTTCTGTATGGAATATTGACTCATCTGGGAAATCTACCACTAAAGGGTAATCACTTTGTATAGATGTGTCCGCCAGTTGGTCTGCTATGACTTGTCCCTTTATTGCCTTTCTTTCTACATATTGAATATCATATTCGCTCAAGATCATTACCCATTTTTCTAGAGGTCTTGTTAATGATTCCTGACTTAATAGGTATTTGAGGGGGTCAATCTTTGCTACCAAATGTGTCTCATGACTCAACATATAATGTCTTAGTTTCTGAGCTTTAAAGACCACTACTAGACAAGCACGCTCAATTGAAGTGTAATTCAGTTCATACCTGGCTAGTGTCCTACTGATATAATAGATGGCCCTTTCTTTCTCGTCATGGTCGTTCTATGCCAGCAATGCCCCCAGTGCCGAAGTTGTTGCTGAGATGTATAATATCAAAGGTTTTCCTTGAATGGGAGGCATAAGGATTGGCGGTGACAGTACATAGTCTTTTATTTGCTAAAATGCCTCTTGACATTTATCCATCCACACAAAAGGGATATCTTTACGCAAAAGATATTGGAATGGTTGACACTTGTCGACTAATTGTGCTATGAAGCGTCAGATAGATTGCACCCTGCCTTGTAAGGTTATGAGTTCACAGATTCCTCTAGGAGGAGGCATGTCCATCATGGATTTGAATTTGGCTAGATCGAACTCAATGCCTCTTCGAGAAACTATGTATCCCAATTTTTTTTAGATGTTATGCCAAAGACACATTTCTTATGATTCAGTCGGACTTTATATTCTTCTAGTCTCTTGAAAATTGTGTCTAACACCTTCAGATGATCTTTTCTTGTTACTAATTTAGCCAAAAGGTCATCCACGTAATATTCCATTATCTTATGCATCATTTCATGAAAGATTGTGGTCATAGCCCTCTGATATGTGGTGCCTGCCTTTTTAAGAAGAAATGACATGACATTCTAGTAGTATGTACCCCACAGGCAAGTGAATGCTGTTTTATGTTGGTCTTTCAGAGCAATACGAATTTGATTGTAGTCTAAAAAACCGTCCATGAGGGACAAGATCTTGTATCATGTCGTGAGATCAATGATGATATCTATATTTGGTAGTGGAAAATCATCTTTTGAACATGCCTTGTTTAAGTATCTAAAATTTGTGCAGACTTGGATCATCCCATTTGGCTTTGTTACTGGCACCAGGTTAGATATCCATTCAACATAATCAATAGACTGTATGAACCCAGCGTCTAGAAGTTTCTTCAACTTAGCCTTGACTAATAGAGTGACTTGAGGATGCATTTTGCATAGCTTTTGTTTAACCAGTTTGGCATTTGGCAATAATGGTAGATGGTGCAGAACCAGTTCTGGGTCTAGTCTAGGCATGTCTGCATAGGACCATGTGAAGTTGATTTTACGATTGGAAAAGAATTTGTGAAATTCTGGTTTCTCTTCTTTAGTCAAGTATGCTGCAAAGAGGACCATTTTTGGATCTTCTGTGGTTGATATGTGTTCTTCTATGGTGTCCTCTATGAGCATAGCTGATTTCTCTTGAGTCACAGGGAGAAAGTCCAGTCCACCATCTTTGGGTGCCTTAGAAAGGTTTTCACCCGTAGATACGTCATTTTTTTTACTTTTTTTTCGTTAGAAGGGCCTTTTAGTTTTCACCTAAAGACTTTTCATTTTTTGCTTTATTCTTATTTTTAATTTTGTGACTGGAGGACGAAGCAGTCTCCCTGAAGTAAGCTGTGCAATCTAGGTCAATGATGAATCCAACCTTGTGATCACGATTGGGTATGCCCTCACGTAATCCCATAAATTCTGCGATGGCCTCATCATTTTGAAAGGTATCTAGTATTGGCGGGCCTTGTTGGTCCCAATCGATTAATTGCGGATAGACTAGGGAAATGCCATCATCAGTGTTGGTGAATTAAGGGGAGGATGCAGAAAGCATGTAGATGGATTCAAAGACATTGAACATGAAGTTTTCATCTTCCAATTCCACGTCAGACTCTATCCAATATTCCCCTTCACTTGTCTCATATTCGTTGTCAAAATAAGGGGTGAAGGACTCAGAGTCGTGGGTATCAATGTTATATGTCAATTCAGATTGATTCGACTGATGGTTATGGATTTCATATGGTGGGGATTGTATGTCATGGGGGAGGTAAATGGGACTGTGGCTATTTGGTGCTTGATCGATTTTAAATGTTTTCCAAATTTTTTGTTTAGAGGTAAGCTCCCCAGTTTCAATGAACAAATCATCGAGGCAACAATCACTTAAGGATCGTTGGGAGCCAAATTCCCACTCTTGGGAGTAGGTTTCGGTAAGGGATTCCTTGATAGTCTCGACACTTTTTGAAGCATGAACACACTCACTCAAAAGTCCATTGGTACGTCGGTCATCATTGTTAGGCAATCCATACCCTAATCCAAGATACTTTGGTATTTTGAAAGATTCTATGGGCTCTCTTCGTCTAGTTTTATTTCTGCCTAGGCCACTAGTTCCATCATAGCCCTTAGCCTTCATCATATCATATCCCTTGCCATATTTCTTAACTGGTAATGGGGGGAGGTCTGTCATTTCTTTATATAGCCATCCTGTAATATTGACAATGTCTTCATTGCTCATGTCTCCCCATTTGATAAAAACCATTTTTGGTGTAACTTTGAAAATTTCTTTGGGTTCCATTCTAAAACATGGTCTACCATAGATCTTTGGTGACTTGGGTATTTTGGTGATGCTATACGCCATATGCAGTTTGAATTCTCCATAGCCTAGGTCCTGGATCTTGACAGTGGGCTCAACCTTAGGAAGTGTGGAAGGTGGTGGCGTTGTAGAAGATGTCGACGGAGTGGACATAGATGATGATGTGAGTGTGGACGAGTCAATGTACTTGGATGTAGAAGAGCTAGGAGATTATTAGTTGATGGGAACTCGATTTTCAAAATTACCCCTTAGGTTGGTACAATATTGAAAGGGGTCGAGGTCTCCATATATGGTGATTTCTGTGTCATCAAATGGGGATTTCAAGCATTGGTGATATGTGGAGGGGACGGCCTTTAAGGAATGAATGCATGGGCGACCAAGCAAGATTCTATAAGATAATTCTAGATCTAGGACCTGGCAAGTTGTATCCACAATGACTGGTCCCACTCTGATAGGAAGAGAAATAACACCTCTAGAAGAACGTTCCTTGTCATCATATGCTTTTATGACTATGCTCTTTGTAGGGTCTATGCATGCATCATAAAATCCTAGAGCCTTAACCAGTTTTAAGGAGCATATGTTCAATCCTACTCTGCCATCTACTAAAACTCTTTTGGCCTTTTTCTTATGGATGAAAGTTTCAATATGTAGTGCATCATTATGGTTGGTCTTAGGTGACAAAAAATTCTGATCAGAAAAGGTGACGTGGTGAGGTGTAGTGAGGTATCCCACCATGGTCTCAAATTGGTTGATATCGATATCCTTAAGGATAGATGAATCTTGGAGGGTTTTATCCAGTATAACCTTATGTGTGGGAGAAATGCGAAGTAGCTCAAGTATGGAAATTTGCGCAGGGGTTTTTACTAATTGATCAATAAGGTTAAACTGACTCTTGGGTTGCCACTGCTTTGCGGATGAGCTAGGTTGTAGTTGTTTAGATGGACTAGGTATGGTGATCTTAGGTTGCCTAGTAGGAGGCAGACCAACCATAGTGATCTTTCCGCTTCGAGTAGTGGCGTTGCATTGAGGTGCTCTTTTGACCGTGAGGATATTGACACACTCATTATTAGTTCAGACATTGTTTATAGTAGGTCCATCGGAATAGTCATACTTGGCACAGGCGTAATTAGCTTGATTATTGTTTGTATTAGGACTTGACGTGGAGGCATTATTAGAAAAATGGTATTGCAATGGGTTCTTATGAATGGTATGGTCGGCATTTGATGGAAATTGTGGCCCACCCAATTCAATTACTCAGCTTTCAATAAAGTCTTGCACAATATTTTTGAGTTGTCAACAAGATGATGTCTTATGTCCTTTAGCCCGATGGTACTCGCAAAAAGCATTATCATCCCACCATGATGGTTTAAACTACCCTGGGTCATACGGTTTAGGTTCTTCAAGTGTGATGAGACTGTGTTGGAGGATTTTCTTAAGGACATCCTCAATTGGTTCTCCCAACGCTGAGTATGTTCGTCTTTTTGGGAATTGTCTTGTTTGGTGAAATTGTCCTTGATTTTGACTATTTAGACCATTTCGGTTGTTTGGAGTGACATTGGTAGGGGGTGTCAGTATCGTTGTTGGTTTGTTTTGCGGTTGAACCCCTTTGAAAGCCAGTACAAGACCCATAGTGTTGATAGCCTTGGCATCGACAACACTGTCATTGGTAACGTGTTTATTTTTGACCCAGTACTTATTTTTGTCAGCGGGAGGATTTACAGTTGTGTTTTTAGGACCATATTTTAGCTCTCCTTTTGCAATAAGAGCTTTCTCAACATGGACACCCTTTTCAACTAGGTCTGTGAAGGTTGTGCAACAATGTACTTGCAATCCATATTTTAAGGGGCTTAGAAGTGTTTGAACGAACATGTCAACCTTTTCCTTTTCGGGTATGTCGATGTGACAACGACTAGCTAGACTTCTCCATTTTTGGAAGAATGGGATGAACGTTTCACAAGCATCCTCTTGCGTGAGATTGCATAAGCTAGTAATAGAGGTGTCCATGCCAATGTTGTACGAGTAATTTTTTATGAATTTGTGCTTAAGTTCATCCCATGTTTGGCTATCCTTTTGAGTGGAGAACCATTCAAGGGCAGGACCTGCAAGACTTTTAGAAAAGAGTCTCATCAAGTATGTTGGTTCATAGGTGATGTCCATATAGTTGGTTGTGAATTCTTGGACATGTTTGATAGGGTTTGTCTTTCCTCTGTATTTGGTAAAATTTGGTGACACATATCCTGACGGAAATGGTGGCATGTATAAGTTCATGTCAAAGGGATATATGGATAAATCATATGACACTTATGATTTCTTGTCAGATATTTGTATCTTTTCTATGGTTTTCTCTAGACCTGTTAGCTTTGCTTGGAAGGAATCTATTATCAGGTCATTTATGGCCCCATACATTAGATTAATTGGTACACCATAGGTCCCCATTTGTTGTGAGTGCATGTTGGTGTGTTGTTGAGGGATGTGTTGTTGTGACATGTATGATGTGTTCTGGTTTGTGTGTTGGTACTGAAAGTTTGGATTGGGGACATGTTGGTGGGTATGAATATGGGATGAATATGTCAGAATGTGTCCTCCAGACATTTGGGTTGATATTTGGGGAATATGGCGACCATGAACATTTTGATGTGCGAATGATGCCATAGGTTGTGTGTTTTGATTGCCTTGTCCAAATTGTTGGGATTGCACAAGGGGAATGTTCGTATTTTGTCCTTGGGAGGTGATTGCATTAAGCTGTGTTGACATGTTAACATTTTGTTGTGGTCCTTGAATAAAGATATGTCGTTTACTTCCTCCCAAAAGATTAAGTGAGGTACCAATGAGGGGATTTGATGAAGATGCACTCATGGTACTAGATGTAGTTGTCAATGGAGAATTTGTATGGCTTGATGATGCCCCCATGGCATTTACCATAGTAGTAAAGAGAGGAATGGAATAACTTTCCCACATTGCCGAGGACCCAAAGGTGGCTCCAGCCGATTGTGATGATATTGTGGATATTGTGGGAAATGTGACAGATTGTGTTCTTCCAATGGATGTAGCATTGATTGAATTGGAGTTGTTTGGAATGTTGGAGGTAGCACTCATGGTAGTTGTGACATTTTACAAGGTAGCATCAAAAAAGGTATTTCTTGTGGTGTTTGGAGGTTGACCACTATTGGACATGTTATGTGTGTTGTTGACGCTATGGTCAGGAGATGTCGATCTCAATGTGTTAATGTCGAACCCATGGGGTAATTTATCTCCTTGACTTAAAAGTATGGCCAAATATTTGTCTCTATCATATAAGACCATTTGTTCTATGAAGTAGGCCGCTTCTGGATCTTGTGCTGCTACTTCTAGGTTTTCCTCAAGTATGTGTCCATATTCATCCTTACGTAAGAATGGTTCAAAGGGGCTGTTTGATGAGGATGGCATGGTGATGAGAGGTTGAGTATTTGTGTCGCTGAATGGGTCATCAAAATTCCAATTTACGTCATAAGTGTGATTGGTGACATTGGAATTGGAGTCTTGTCCATAGTTTTCCATTTGTCATTTCTTTCTTTGGAGTCTAGTTTCCACCATAAAAGGAGATTTCTCAAATGAGAGTGATGAGAATGACAACTAAATGCAAGGATGATGCTAGCCTATGTTTTTGGATTTTGTGATAAAAGGATGAAAATGCAAGACTATGTTTTTTTTTTTTTTTTGGATTTTTGCTAATAGGGGATGACAATGCAATAATGTTGTTTAAAGGAAATGATGAATGTAAAATGAAGACTAGAATGACAAGTTATGACACTATTTTTTTTGTATTTTGGAATAAAAGATGACAATGCAAGGTAATGATGACATTTGTCTAAGGAAATGATGAAGGAAAGATGACAAGGTTGTCAAGGGAAAAGTGCCAAGTGAGGACTAAGATGACAATGTTTGGCTAAGGACTAAAATTATTAATGCAAAGTCTAGGTTCGAAATGAGGACTAGAGATGGACAATGCAAAGTCTAAGTTTAAAATGAGGACTAAGTTTGGACAATATTTGGAGAAAGGTTTTGCTTAACCACTCTATGCTTGACTTATGTTTCAATTTCAGAATATCAAAGGACTTGCTAAGGGGACTAAGTGATAAGGTCAAAATGATGAGTGAGCCTTCCTAACTAGACTGTTGAGTTGGAGGTTCCCACAAAAAGGACACTGACCGAAAAGAGGAATAATGACTGTCCCAAGATAACCTAGTTTTGAAACAATGGTTTTACCAAGTGTGATGAGTTGGCCTAATCCAAAGTTTTCCAAGATGAAGCCTAAGGAAAAGTTTATGATAGAACTGACGATTATGACGCCTAGGGAATGCAACTAATTTTTTTTTGAAAGTTAACCCTATGGATGAGATGCAAGCTAGTGAATGCAAATGAGGGGCGTTTTGAGCAATTTCAGTTCTGGTTTCTAATAGAGACTTTTTGAAAAAGATGTTTGACAAAAGGGTAAAGTGTCTGGACTCAGATTTTGGTCTGGGATAGTGTATGGTTTTTTGTCAGGCGATTGCGTCGTTACATGCAGCAAATGCATTGTAGTGATCAAATGCGGCTCCAGAAATGGAAAATGTGGTTCAGTGTTGCAAATGCGGCCTTACAGATATCAAATGCGATTCAATTTGGAAAATATGGCTTTACAGATGGAAAATGCGTCTCAAGATAGGAAAATGTGGTGCTTGGATCAACAGATGCGTTTGAACAGAGCAGATGCGTTGCAAAATCTGGAAAATGCAGTTTGACATAGCAATTGCATTTTAACGAGTGCATTGCAGAATGTAAAAAGTCAAATTTTTGATGTTTGTGGTAAAAAATATGAATTGTTTAAAGTTTGACAGTTTGTTTCCAGATGTTTGAGTGTTGTTTGTTTCATTTTAGTAATCAAAAAACACTTGGCAAGCACGATATTTTGAAAGTAATCAAACAAAAAAGAGAACAAGTACAATCCTATGGTTAAGCCATGATAGTATTTGTTAGATTCCACGTGGGTTTCCCCAACAGCATATCAGTAGTGTGTGAATTCAGAAGCTTGGCTACACGGGATACCCCTTATAGTGCACTCTCTTCTTAGGCCAACCAAGCTTCCAACCCCCATGAAACTCCCATGGCAGATTGATCACCTCTACAATAGACTGTGAAGATGTGGATGCCTTCACACCGACCGGTATTGCGCTAGCAAATAGAAGGTTTTTGGCTACTAAACAATGGTGTTTAATTCGGGACCCCCATTCGAGTGTCAATACATGGGGCACAAGATTAAGCTTTGTTTAGGAGGCACTCCAACCTGAAGAGGTTAAGCTCAACAGGGTTTTGGGGAGTACTACTTGGTTTGTATGACACATCCACAATCGTAATCTTAGGTTTTCCCTTAAGATTCACATTTATATACCGGCCGGGGGTAGCTTGGATTTAGCTCTGTTGCTAGTTTGAGTTGCCTAGAGGTGATGAAATCCCCTGGCATGCCCAATTTCTAGAGACAATAATCATTTCTCTTCCACCCAGGATCGCATGATTGCACAAGGGGAGAGAATACTTCGGTTATTGAATCAAGGTTACACAGGGAAAAAGCAGGTCTGGCTTTCTGATCACCTAGTTTGCACAGGGTGAGAGCATATTCGCCTACCACTTTCAAACACAATCAGAGATAATTGAAAACATGTTTATTTTTAATGCACCAAAATAAATGTTTTCTATTCTAAAAAGAACAATCACAATGTTTTGAAATAATTCTTGGACACTCGAACCTGCAAAAGATCAAGTTAGGAGTTTTATCAACTAGTCTTGGACCCACAAGATGTAACCACCACATGCTGCAAAAAAAGATTAATAACACAAAAAACCCCTATGCTGGGCAGAGTGTAGAAGAAAGCCAGAATGTAAAACAACCAAGAACAAAAGACAAAAAAACCCGAATGCAAAATTTGAAAAGAAATTTTACTAGGAAAATGCATCATAGCAGAGCGATTGTGTTGCAGTCCCGCATTCTGGTTCAACAAGAAAATGCGTTGATTGAATCATCAAATGTGGCTCGATCTGTCAAATGCGGCTTTCTTGACTACGATTGCGGTTCATTAGAGTGAATGCGGTGTTTAGTTTGTCTAATGAGTCACGACGTAGCAGATGCAGCTCGAAAGTTAGCGAATGAGTCGTTCCATACCTATACCTACAAAAAAAAATTAGAAAACTGAAAACCGTATGGAAAACAGAAAAATAAAATGCGTCGGGTTCGCCAATGTATCAATGGGTATTTTTCTGGTTAGATTAGAATGATTAGAGCATAAATATTAAACCCAAAGAACTATGAAGTACAATGAAAGAAAATACAAGAAAGATTATACTAGTTATTCCTCGAAGCTTCCATGATTCATCTCCATAGCACCTTCTAGCTCGTAGTGATCGTATGATTATTGCCCTAAGATTTGTATGTGTGTGAGCAATTGACTATGACTATGTCCTATGCAAGTTTTGAAGGATTTGAATGACAAATAAAGATTATGACAAATGACTATGCCTATGAGTAAATAATCAAAGTTAATAAGCTAAATCCAAAGTAAAATCTAAGCATAAATGTCTATAATAATGAAGTGGTTCCAAAACATGAGCAAAATTGACATTTTATAGAAAACACAATTTTGGATGGATGGATGAGATTGAAAGCTGACAAAGCCTAAAATCAGTGGATGAGACTTCATATGAAAATCCCTAATTAGGGTTAGGGAAAAAACCTGAAGTGAGTGGCCAAGATGTCATTTGATAAAATCAAATCGGTGGTTGAGAATAAATGTGATAATTAGCCAAAAAGATAAAGATTTTGGAGAATCAAGAAGATAAAGACGACTTGATTTATAAGATTCGAAAAATCAAGATGATAAAGGTTGAACTGAAAAGCAAATTTGAAAAATCAAGAACTTGCTCAATTACTTGATTTTTGGAAGAAGATTATCTTTTTGAATTAAATTAATTCAAAATATGGATTTTGTGTAACAATAAATAATCAATTTTCAGATTATTTACCAAAATGAAGTGATAGTTAATAATGTGGGATCATTTTAAATAATTAATTTATTTAAAACAAGAGAAATGTTAAATTAGGTAAATAATAAAGATAATTATTTAATTTAGAGGATCATGATCGATAATTAAATAAATTAATAAATTCATTTAATTATGAAGATTAGTGACATATTAAATAAATAAATAAAATTCATTTATTTAATAATCAGGAAGACATAAGAAATTAAATAAATTAAGAAATTAATTTAATTGTAAGAAGATAATAGACCATTAGTGACGTATCAAATAAATAAATAAAATTTATTTATTTAATAATCATGAAGAATAAAAAGACATGAATTAATTAAATAATTATGAATTATTTAATTAATAGTCAAATGTTGCCGGTATTGGCATGGTGTGATGGTTTATAGGTGGCATTGTTGTTCTTGCCACCAAGGTTCAAACCCCATTGGGGTGGTATTATTGAATGGTTGTATCCAGTTCATAGCTCTGGTCAAAAGCGTTTACCCCTTGAATAAAACAAAAATAGTCGAATGTGGACCAAGGACATAATTAAATGTCATAATTATGCTAGGACGAAAGTAGTAAAATAGAGCTTGTAGGCCTAAGTCATTTTTATGTGTCTACATCATGGAAAATTTTGAGAATGTTGTTGGTGTTTTGAGAGCAGCGGGAGGTTCCTGATAAAGGAAAGGCAATGGTGGTTGAAGAAAGTGCTAAAGTGACACTAGAAGAAAGACCTCTATATCAACCACCCAAACAGTTGAGGATTTATTCTAGGAGGAAGAAAGTAGCAAGTGAGGAAAGGAGCCCAATAGCCCCTATCGTCTCTGAAGAACCAAAAGTAGACTCTCCCAAGAGTGCAGTGCCAACTCCTCTTGCACAAGCCTCTCTACCTATAAATGATCTTGATTCATTTCCTGAAAGTTCCGCCCCTCCTGAGTAGCCACCTCAAAAGAAGCAAAGAATTGAAGCAAAAGGAGTAGTTGATTATTCTGACACAGATGAAGATGATATCTTTGTCACCCCTGAGGAAATGCAAATTGGAATGCCTCCTCATGAAGGGGCAGTTGCTTCAAGCTCAAGATAGAGCATCCTCATACTAGGGAAGCTTGATATTTGTGGATTGAATACTGTAGATGATTTGAGGGTAGAGACCAGCAAAGAGTTTATTAAGGATGACTCATTCATTGAAACCTCTGCATTTCAAGATTTCTGGTGGAAATCCAAGGTTGTAGATTATGTAGAGAAGGTGGCCATTGAAAGGAGCTTGCACCTTGAATCACTTGGAAGTTTCATTGAGGCGAATGTAAGAAGCATTATGAAAGATGAGTTCAAAAAGATTAATGCCTAGGAGGGCAGAGAGCTTGTGAAGTGTGGTGTGTTGCTGTTGCTAGAGTGGAATATTTTTGATGCTATTGTTTTAGATTCCATAAGAAGGGCTGAAAGACCTCTTGTACAAACAAAAGAAGAACTAGAAATGGCCCTTCAAGGTTCAGCCTTCAGTGAGGATTGGGATGCATTGGCATATGGTCATTATCTTCAACATCTAGGAAACCAGTCTTGGTAGAGCCATTAGAGCTTAGTGGACAACTGCTTGTAAAAAAAGTTGCTGATACTCCAACTTTGGAAGTTGTATACATGGTTGTTAATGTTGCCAAGTTTACCCAATCAACTATGGATAGTCTTACCTTGGAAAGAGATAATCTTAGAGTTAAATATAGAGAACTCCTGGATGACTATGACAACAGCCAACAGAAAGTGGCTACACTAGAAACTGAATTGGAATTCTATAAACAAAGAGGGGAAGTATAGAGAGAACGGGGTCAGCCTAGCTCAAGCCACCCATCTTCAGTTTCTCCAATGACATCTATACAACACTCATTTCATAGCCAGGCTCTAACAATAGTACCATATAATCAGGGATAAGAATCAATTGTACAAGAAGAAATAAGTAGACCAAGCTCTAGTTCATTTGACAAGATCAACTGCTTCTACAAATTGAGGTATATAAGAAGTTGCTAGAGAAAGCTCAAGATATAATATATGAGAACATATCAAAGGTTGTCTGCACTACCTTAAAAGATTTGAATGAGAAGATTTAGAATAGACTCAATAGTGTACATGACAACTATGCTTTGATGGTGCATGCAATGAGGTTGTCTCAAAAGGATAAGATGCTGGCCATACCAACCTTAAATAAATGGGTCCCAAGAGTTGAGAGATTGAAGTTAATTTTACAGGGAGCTGGCCAACATGAAGATAAGTACCCTCTAGTGCTTCCATTTTATGACTTTGTGTGCAAGTTGAGTGAGTAGAAGTTTCAGGGATATGCAGCTCCATTGGAGGAGAAGATAATATAGTTGATAGCTCAATATAACCACACTGACTTGGCACCATTACCAGATATTGAGGTGGCTAATTATGAAGTAAAACCATTGCAGACATGGAAGAAGGAATTGGATGAGGTTATTGATTTCTAGGTAAATAAAATTTTCAAAGAAGTTAATATTGATGTCTTCAACAACACCCTAGGGAGGCTAACATTTCTTATTAGCTTTCTGGAGGATTTTGATAGGGAATCCAATGTAGTTGTAACCAAATATTCCCCTTACAGGAAAGCCATGGAAAAAATTATGGACTTTGATTGGCCATCTGAGGAAGAATATGAAGAATGGGGAAGGTTATATGTTGGAAAGTTTGGTTTGTGAAACATATAGTTGGTCATGTATTGTACAGGTCTGGCCTCAGAGATTACAAAGTTAAAAAATATGTTTCATAAGAAAGTATTGATTGTTGATGGTGTAGGATGCTGATTGAGATGTTGACTCACCTATGGTCTACATCATTTTGTCATTTTTCTCGATGAATTGGACGGGCTTCTTTTGACGTGTGCTTTTGAAAAGGCAAAGTTGCTCTCTATTGAAAATGTAAATATTCCGTCTTATGTGTATTCCCTCCATTTTTGACAATTGCAAATATAACTAAATTTGGAATGTACCTTCTAGCGGTCCAATTTGATATTGACATGTGTACACTTGGCTTGAGGCTTGTTTTTGCTCCCTTATTCTATAAAAGGGAATTCGGGGCCATTTGTGCCGATCTTTTGTTGGAATTCTGGAGCTGCATCGAGAGAATTAAGAAACACAAAGCAGATATGTCAAGTCTTTATCTAGTGTTTTGAGTCTAGATAGTAAATTTAGTTAAATGTATGGTTTTTGAGTATATTTGAATGATAATGGAGATTTTTTGAGTCTATAGTCTCTCCTTTTGGTTTTGTATCAAAATTATTAATGAAAATACTGATCAATTATCATTTCATTAATTGTCATCATGTTATGCTTTGATATGTGATCTGATTTTGGCTCTTGTTCATGGAATGAGTTAAAATGCTTAAATTAGATCATGGGTTCTTATATGAAGTCACTTGGATTTGGTAAGTAGTCTTTAGCACTCAGTCATTGATTTGTGAATTGCAAGGTGATATCACTAGATCATAATTGCTCAAAATTAAACATGCCTTATGTTTCAATTTGCGTAGAACCCTAACCCATAGATAATGACACTAATATTTAACCCATTTAACCTTTCTTGGGGTTTTATTCCTTTGACTTAAGAGAAATCTTTTAAAATAATCATTGAACTGCCTATTGGTTGTTGTTGTTTTGCATATTTAGCTTAAGATGCATAATTAACCCAAAGAATTTCCACCTTTGTGATTGATTTCATCTTATTTGTAGTTAATGAGAATTTGTCTGCCTTGATTTACAATGTATGTGTAAATTGTTGAAATGAGTTATCTATTTGGCATTGTGGGAACACCCTCCCGGGTCTGGCAGAACTCGAAGTGTAGGAGATAAAGAAATATACACTTTATCTTGTTTGTTGGCCACTCATCTGGTAGGTATTTGAGAATTGAGTTTGATAGACTCATAGATATTTGCTAAGGAATGCTTGGTTTGTTAAAATTAACCAACATAAGGTATACATGAAAGAAAGAAAATGGATAAATAAATACATATAAATATATAATCATAAGCAATTATTTGTATGCATATACAAAGATATTTACCACGATCAAATTTAAAGAATGAGTACCTAAACAAGCCTATATGAAGTCTTAGAATTATAACTATATGTAATTGACATGTGTGTCAATAAATGAATGCAAATAGAAATATGGCCATGATAAATAAATAAATCAATACAAAAGTAAGTGAGTCAATATCTACCCATGAAGCTAGAAAATACAAGAATATACAAGTAGGCATGAAGATGTATAAGTTAACCATATATATAACTCTGTATACATAAATGAATGCAAATATATACAACTTAAAGAAGAAAATACAAACAAGAGTTGAAAAAATAAGAAAAATAAAAGAAAGTTACAACAAATAAGCCTATATTGAGCTAGAGGCTAAGATAACGAGCAATAAAGTAAGCATATATATATACATATATACATATATATATGTATATATACAAATATGTGTATATATATATGTCTATACTAATATGCATGCATATAACTCAATAAAAATGTGCATAGTATACGAGTATATGCACCTAAGAATGATAAAACAATAGCAAGGGAAATAAGAATAAGAAATCAAAGTTTAGAACAAATGATATTAGTGTGAAATAAGAAAAATAATATGCAAATGTTAGAGTGGATGAATGTATAGATATAGATGAATTAGATCATAAAGAGGATATTTATATATATGTACGCATTAAATTTAACTGTGGTATATCTCTTTGTATGTGCATACAAATAATTACTTTTAATTATATTTATTTATATGCATTTATTTATCCCTTTTCTCTTTTTATTTATTCCTCTTTATATATGAATATTGAATACACATAATTACTTATGATTATATACATTTGTTTGTATGTCTTTGTTCCTCTTGTCACTTCTCCCTACCCCACTTTTTAAGTCTTTATCAACAATCTAAATCTTCAATTTCCTCTTCTTGATGATGGACTATTGAGCATAATTTGAAACATCGATGCAAAAATATATATAGTTGATTCTAGAAGTAATATTTCAAATACTTGTTTAGGTATTCAATTACATATAGTTATAGTTGTAAGGCTTCATATATAGTCTTGTTTAATACTCATTCTTAAAATTTTATTGTGGTATATCTCTTGTATACACATACAAATAATTATTTATTATATTTATTTATCCCTTTTCTCTCTTTCTCTATTTCTCTCTGTATATGCATGCAAATAATTACTTATTATTATACACATTTGTTTTTCATTCTTTGTTCCTTATGTCACTTCCCTTTTCTCCACTTCTTAAGTCTTTTTCTACAATATAATTCTTTAATTTCCTCTTCCAAATGATGGATTACTGAGTGTAATTTGAAACATCAAAGTAAAAATATACATAGTTGATTCTATAATTAGTCTTTTGAATACTTGTTTAGATATTCAATTACATATAGTTATAGTTGTAAGCCTTCATTTAGGCCTATTTAGATAGTTATTCCTAAAATTTGATTATGGTGTATTTCTTTGTATAGGCATACAAATAATTACTTATGATTGTATTTATTTATCCATTTGAGATTTCATGTTGAACTTATATTTACATACTCAAATTTACTCATGTATTTATTCCTTGGTCATATTTCAATATTTTATGATTAATTTCTTCCCTTAAACTTAATTCTTCTCTCCCTTAACCTCACTTCCGCACTTTTGTCCCTCGCTATCTATCCCTTTTATAACTTCTCCCCTACCCCACTTTTAAATTTAGTTTTTGCATTCTAATTCTTCAATTTACTCTTCTTGATGATAGATTTTCTAGATGAGAAATTTATGCCAACTACAATACAATAAAATCAAATATTCTAATTTAATGCAATTTTCTTTAAATTCTCTCTAGGTGTTATTCTACAAGCATAAAAATAAACTATTATTAATCCTTAAATATAACTACAAATGTGGCAAGTGAAATATTTCTTACTTTGAGTCAATGCATAGTGATTACTACAAACTTGTAGCATCAAAAATTGTCACCCTTAACAATTTCACACTACGTTTTTCTCCCCTTAATTTATTGGACTTGATTAAGAACCTAATTTCCCAAATTATGCATTTTATGGTCTATTTTTAACAATTATCGAGAAATTGCAAGCACAAAGTAAATGCATTCATTTGATACTTTTCCCCCGACACTTTATTTCTAGAAAATAGGGCAAGGACAATGTCACCCTATGGCGATAGTGTCTTCCTAGTTGGATTGGTCCCACATTTGAATATGTCAGTGTCAACACTTTATAATTTCTAATTCAAGTTGCAAATATTGGCTATCGAGATCTAATTTGTAGAAAATTGAATAAATTCTTATAAATACCTAGTTATTGCATCATTTGAAAGCTAATAGAAAATTAAGAGAAAAAATGATTGTCAAGAGCACTATCAAGCAAGTCAAGAACAACACTTTAGAGCTTTACTGCAACAATTCAAGATCCAAGCATCATGTCAAATCTTATGTGAGTTCATGTGTTCATATTATCATTGTTTGTGAAGGATAACCCTTTTTTAGCTCTCCAAGAAATTCAAGCAAGGTCCAAGAACTTGAGGTGATGTGGATGACTTCAGTCCTTTAAGGAATCCATTGAAGGGTGGTGAGTTGCAAAACTTTTTTGATTTATCATTCCTTCCTATCGTTTATCTTTCTATCATTGAAATTGCCATTGTGGAAGTGGAAACACTAGCATGGGTTTGACTAAGGAAAGCCCCTAAATGAGACAAAATTTCCTCTCTCTTTGACTGTGCAGATTTCAGGTTTAGAAGAGATTGAAGGAAGCTTGAAGATCCATTTTACATTGTTGCATTCAAATCCCTGTACCTTGTTAAGCCACAAAAAATCACTTACAAAATTACTCAATAGTGATCTAAAAAAATTGTAAGTGGAATCAGAAAGCTCAGATCCGACATCAAATGACTATGAAAATAGATCCAGAACACCCCTACCATGCCATAACACCAAGATTTTAACGTAGAAAACCAAATGGGGAAAAAACCACAGTGAGAGTTAACTCACAATATAAAAACTCACCACTTAATAGGTTTTATAATGTAGTTTAAGGCTCACTATCTATAGAATTTCACACATTGAAGCAGAGACAACTTCAGGGGTAAGATATAAAGGACCTAATGAGACTCACTATCTCAGAGTAGGGTACATGAAAATTATGATAAGAAAACTAAGACTTTCTACTATAGATGAGGCATCTGACTTATGCTGACATTGTAGTTCCTTTTTCACACATTACATCTTCATACAAATTTTGCACACTTCATATTTAACATTTTGCTTAAATCATATTCCACACGCACTCCTCTCTTCACAAATGATTTGTCCTTCTATAAATATCATCCACAACAATACAAAACCTTCAATTAAGTTGACTAAAAGATGAACCTTAGATGTAATAAATGATATTGCACAAGTCGACATCAAAACATATTTAAAGCGAAAGAACTTAGATTAAGGATAAAAACAAACTATGTTGAGGCCTAAGATAACTTCCACACATTCTTTGAAATAATATTAACTGATTAGGATCAACCACAAATGAAGAAACCAAATCATGTTGACCTGATTAGTACAAGTACCATCAATATTACTATTGTTTGACTTCACACCACCAAGGAGATACCAAAAATATCATGCGGATCAAGATATAAAAAATGTAGGTAATTTGCAATATCCCTACAACATTTTCTAGAAATATTTGATTATTAAATGCTGGTGTAGCTGAAAAAGCTTACTGAAAATGCAAAAACAAAGCATTTTAGATCAACTGTAACACTGTTAATTGAAGATTAAGCTTGCAGATCTCCAAAACACTTGATACTATTAGATAATGTGTATTGGTCACTACTGATCATGTCCTCAAAGCTGCAAGGCCAAACCAACACTTCTAGAGGAATGTAGAGCATTCCATCTAACCTTTATCATTGCATTGCATTGTTAGGGCATAATTTGGAACACTGCCAATTGTAAATTTGACTGTGAAAAGTGTGAAGACTTGGTTCTCTGGATATAATATCTTCATAGCATGGCCATCATTTCATTTGAACTACAAGATAAAATATTGCATAATAGATGCATGTAGACCAAAAGGATATGATACTGCCTTAAGATATACACAGTTGGTGCCTTAGCTAGTCTTCTGCAACCTATCTCAACATGCGGTACATGAATTTGAAATGATATCAAGATAGACATATTGTAGAAACATTAGGACATGAATATAATCCTATACAACATACTTATATCACCATTCTTCCTTATACTATGAGGTGTAATTAACTCTAGAGTATGTAGATCAATAACACATCTTGACATCAATGACAACCCATATAGGGTTGACATAAATGACAACACTTATTGCCAACAATACCCCCCTTTGTCATTGATGGCAACACACATATACTTCTATCCCCCTTTGATATCAAGGGAAAATGGAATGACATCTATTTACAACATCTCAAAATAGAATAGAATCCCCCTTGGAGATTCCTCAAAAATAGATAAAAAAAAATTCAACACAACAATTGTTATCTTCTACAAAATTTTTACAAGAACAAGATTATTTTACATCTTTGCATCATACTTAGAAGGTGAGGTTTTCTTGTGAGTTTCTTTGAGTTGCACTAGTGTTGCAACCCAATTTTATTTCGTAGAGACATGCATATGATTCTGACATTCAAATTTTATGCACAAATCCTCTATCTGATCTATACTACATGGAGCCTTCATCATTTCCACAATCTTTTCTTCTTTCATTGTAAGTATCCTAGAAAGTGAAGCTAGTCTCATGTTGATTGCTGCCCTCAACTGAACAAACTATCTCTCTAATTGATTTCTTTGATCATGAAGCATGAACAATTGAAATATGAATATTTTCCAAATGTACTCTAGAAAAACCATCCCTATCTATTGAAGCATCATATTTTCCAACCATATGAGTGATTTGTGACTCAATGGAGTTAATTTTATCCTTAATACCATTAGTAGAAATAAACCATCTCAAATAGAACTAGTATAAGGAAGTGGCTTCCTCCACAACCTTTTTAAACAGTTCAAAATTCTCTTGCAATTTATTGTGTGTACTAGCACACCTATTAGATACATCAACCATTCTTTTATCATTCGTTTTTCTCAAAGACTCTTGCTTAGTCTTTTGTTCAATGTGAGAGGAGTGATATATAAAAGAATCCATTAATAGTTTCAAATTTTTTTTTTTCTGGAGGTAGGGAGGACTCTAGATTAACCTCAGGTAAACCTTCTTGAATGATATTTATAGCCTCCTCAATTAGTTTGTTCTTCTTCATATGATCTTGTAGAATCTCTTTTCTTGCATAGGTATGTAAAATGTCACCAAGTTGTAGCTTGTGGAGAGGATAAATTTTTTACAGATCAACCTGACCATCTTGAGTGGGGATTTGTAGAAGTTGGGGGGTTACCACAGGTTGGAACTGCATATGCACATAGTCTTTGAGAGAATATAAAGATAAAGAACTTTGATTTTTATCCATAGAGATATCTTGCTTCTCAACACCCTTCTCTTTTGTGTTTTGAACAATCTCAAGAATATCTTCTCTCATTTGTACATCACTTCCTAACTTCCCCGAAGAGGCAACATTGTGGTCTTGAGGAGAAACATCAACTTTATTTTGACTTTCTATGTATTGTGCACTAATATTCACTAGAGGAGCTTTCTCGTCATTTTTCTTCTTATTTCCATTAGTCATATTTCTTTCAAAAATACTATCATCATGAGTCACCTCATCCGTCTTCATTTCTTCAAGTATCTCTACTGTCTTTTCATTTGAACCCTTTCCTTCTTCCTTTTATTTCTCAGTATCCGAGACAATTTGTACTTTGTGTGCTTCAAAGATATCTTCTTTTTTCAAACTAGACCTGATCCTTGTATTTCTTTCTCACCAGATGTGTTTTGCACATCAGAGTTTTCTGGGGGAGACTCATTATCCATCTTTAGAGGTTATTGTGCATTTATTTCATCTTCAGTAATATGTCCTTCCAGAGATCCTTTTGTATCATTATTACCTTTTATATCATTAATGATTTTCTTTGTGGTATCTCCACTTTCACTCTAAATATTCCTTTTCACATTTCCATCCAAGCTCATCAAAAGATCTACTCTTTTCTTGGTGCGGAGCTCTTTCTCTGAACAATCACCTCTTTTTCTTTTTGTGACATAGGAATCCCTATTTTATCAATTGCTTGTAGTTTTAGGTCTTCATCAGTCTTAACAACCTCTTCTCTCCTTTGTCTTAAAGCCTCAACAAGGCTATCTAGAGCTTTGTTAACAATTGTTGAATGCACAAGACAACTGAGAGGGGGGTGAATCAGTTTTACATTAAAAAATCAAAAACCTCATTAACATTCAGATCTACATTAATACTTAAACTTTAACAACCATTAAACCTTTATCATGCATTAGCATAATGTAAACATGAGAAATAATAATGCAAAAAAATTCATACAAATGAGAACACCAAATTTATGTGGAAAATCCAAGAAGGGAAATCCATAGTGAGGATTAGATCACAATATAAAGTAAATGCAACATCAAATACAATAAGCTCACTACCTAAAAGAAAGAAGGGATCACTACCAAGGGTGAAATCCATCTCAGAGCAACATAAAATTTCCACCACTACTTCACTAGAACATTCACACTCTCTCTATAGAATCTAGACACCTTTTTCTCACTACTTCCAGTAGTCTCAGTCATTAAAGATCATATTGAACTTCACACTTTCACACTTCACATCACAATTCACAACACACACACACTTCCTCCAATCAATTAATCACACATATATACCATCTTCAATCATGAAAACAATATACAAGGTTGGATATGCACCTCAAAAATGCAAATTCAAATTAGGTCAGCACCAAAACATTCATGTGGTGGAGAGGAATGAAGGTAGAATACATCACACCTTAACTTAGACCTAAATACACACATACACACCATGCCACAATTCCACAAACACTGAAGCATATTCACAATTAGTGTAAACACCTAAGGTTGGCTGAACCTATTGGAAACAAGCAACACTAAGAGGGGGGGTGAATCAGTGTTGAGCAAAAATTCAACTTTATTATTCTGCGATTTAACTTACTTAACCCTTCAATAAAATAAAAATGCATCAACATAATGAAAATAATCTCAACACCATAGCACTAGAATTTTTACGTGGAAACCCGATTAGGGGAAAAACCACGGTGGATGGCCAATCCACAATATAGTATTAGTATACTCAAAATAAGAAGTACAAAATGGGAATGCACTTGCATTCAGGCTCATTGCCTAGAGCTCACTGCTCAAAATGGATGGGCTCACTGCCCTACAATGATTTGGAATAAATCCAAAAGAGTGAATTGATGAAATAACATCCACAATGCCTGATTATAGTTCCAATTAAGCTCTAATGACAATCTACTATCCTTCAGACTGATTCAACAATTCTACTATGCTCTGCACAACTCTCACTGCAAATATATTAATGCACAAGTGAAACTATGCATAATCAGCTAATCGCTCTTCTGATGATCACAACACACATCCACACTTCTTTCATATATCAAAAATGATATATCGAATCTCTTATATATATCAGCAACTAGAAATAGAATCGCTATAGGTTGGCCTTAATAGAACTTGAAAATATTATCAACTGTCGGCCCAAAATTACAATTGGATTTTCAATGTGGATCTAACACTGTTGGCCAATATAATGATGTGACTCAAAACAATACTCACGAGCACACCAATCATTTGAATTTTAATTTTTTAGGGATCCACAACACATTACATTCATTGAGTTGGCTACAACAAGCAAATAGACAGAAAACATCCTACTAGACCTCCAAGCTCATCCAATGACTAAAGAAACACCAAAAAACTCAGTAATAAGATAATGTACGTGCTCTCCAAGCAATCCCAAGGATCCACAACTCAAAATGATGATCTAGTGAAGTAGACAGATTAAATGACTGACCAAATACCCTGTTCTTCAAATATTCTGCCGGTAACACAATATTGCACTTTATCTACTAGTATGACTAGATACAGATCTGCGGACCATGAATATGACTTTAGTTGCCATCAATGACAACTCTGGAAGCCATATTCCAACAATCTCCCCCTTTGGAATTGATGGCAACACTTAGTGAAAAATGACTAAGTGTCGAAACTGGTAAGTACACTACCAAAATTTAGAATACTACCCCCCCTAAGAATGTCAAGGCATTTTTCACTACACTCTCTCCCCTTTGACATCAATGACAAAATTGGGGAATCCAAAATTGCAAAATTGTTGAGACTTACAAAAACTTGAAGACGTCTGCAAATCTATTCTTCAGGCCACTTAGGTTTGATTCCCAAACACTTCTCAAACTCTCCAAAATGGTTATATGACCACAAAGTAGATATGACAAAGTTTCTTCTACTTCGAGACTTACCAGATCAAGAGCGGTCATAGCATCTTTAGCTTCTTTCAGAGCATTGACCATCATCTCAATATTTGGACTTATTAGTCCCTTGAGTTCACATACTCTGCCAATAATCCTTTCATTTTCAAATTTCAGATTCTTTATTTGGTTGAGGAAAGACATCAGCTGACTTTCTTGACTATGAACACTGCCAGCTAATGGGTCAAAAGTATTGAAATAGTGACCAACTGGTGTTCAATTTATTTCACTTTCTTCTCATTTGCTTCAGTAAATTTTGACAAGACCAAGCAAGATTTGTACACTTTTCCTCCTTTAGACATAGTACCTTGAATATTTTTTATGCAAGTACTTAATAGAGCTTTGTCTTTGGCAATCAATTCTTTTAGGCTACCAACTCTCTTATCTTGGAACTCCTTTTTCACTTTAACCAAAGCTGATTTCTCAAAGAATTCAAAATGAGAATCTACAAAATTTATTAGCTTCTTTAACTCACCGGAGGAGGAACTTGATGGGTCCAAAACATAAGGAGGCATTATTTTTTGTAAAGCTCCAAATGCAAGCTTTAGCAGTTCACTATCCTCTATGTGAGATTTTAGTATCTTTTCACTTGCTTTGGCTTGAGAAATTTTAGCGACCTTCATCATCTGAATTGGAGATAGAGTAGATAGGTTAATTGAGCTTTCATCCAACTCAGGATCTGACTCTACCTGTTGCTCCAATAAAGATTCCTTCACTTCCTTTGTTATGATTTCTTGACCCTTTTCTTTTTCAACCTTGGATTTAGATTTAGGATTGATTTTAGGCATTTCAATTTCTTTAGTATGCACCTCCTTTTCCTTAGCTAACACCTCAATAGGGACCTTAGTTTCCACAGGTGTCTCTGTATTTTTCTTATTAGGAGAAGTCAGAATATCCTCAAGTTTTGGAGGATCAGGTATAGTCATGTTCTCCTCATTCATATCCTCTTCTTCTAATTCATTTACCTCCACATTCACTTCCTCATTTTCTTGAACATTTTTAGTATTGATTTCCTGAATTTTAATCTTATCCCTTGACAAGAATTTTTCTAGAATTTCCTTAGTTTCACTAACAACAACATCAATTTCACCAATCATAAGTTTGTTTACCCTTGTTTTTCTCCTAAATTCCTTTTTAGCCTTGGAATAAATCTATTTCTTCAATTGACATTTTCGGGCACAAATCAGTAAGAACTCTCTTCCTCATATTTTCTTCTTCTGATAAGGCACTCAACCTCCTAGACTCCAAAGAATTATATAGACTTCCGGGAAAACCAGACATGATTTCAACAAGGACTTTATTGAAAACATTCATATGCTTTATTGTTGCTTCTTCAAGAATTTTCTTACCAGATTCATCAAAAGTCTCATACCAATCACAAAATGGATTGAGATTTCCATCTTTCACCACTACTCTCTCAACTTCCTCAACAAACATACTGGGCTTGTCAAATTTGGCCTTTTTCTTTGCTTCTCCTTTGACAGAAGATTTTCTCTTATTCAATTTGACAGCTTGTGTACCAGTAGCATTTATCTCCCTTACTACTTCTTCTGAATCAATTTCTTCCTCTTCATTTGCAGACACAACTTTGCAAGATCTAGTGCTCTTATTCTTCTTCCTCTTTCTAGAAGCTTTAGCTTGATTTGACTGAGTTGCAGGGGAACTTCTAGTGTGAGTAGGAGATGTTCCCAAACCGGATGATTCTACCTTTTATTTCTCCTTAGCTACTTTTGCTTCTTCTCTTTTCCTCCTCACTTCTTTTAGTTTATGCACGGGGATGCCAAAACTCTCTGCAAGAGCTTCTATCTCTTTTCTTACCCTTTTGACTATCATGGGATTTTTCAATTCTGAGTGAACTTGTAAGCTTTTCTCTGCATAAGTACCACACCTTTCTTCACGCTGATCCAATGGTGAATTCAGTAGGTATTCTGCATACATCCTTAGAATGTTCTCATCTACTTCATAACCCATAAGCATGATCCAAACTATTCTAGGATCAACAACTTCCATATGGCACTGGTCAATGTCTACCATGAAGTAAATAGTGTTTTTGTATTGCTCCATAATTGTTGTAGGAATTCTCTCTCCGGCGTGCATCAAATTCTAAAAACTTTTAAAGTATCCCCACAAGATTGTATTGCGAGTTTGTTGATCACCTAGTCCACATAACATATTCCATATCTGAATAGCTACCGACATATCATTACGCCATTGAACTTTACCAACTCCCGGTACCTCACCCGAGAAGTAGAAAAACAAACATATCTGCAGGTTACCGTATTTGAATATGTTCTTATCATTCTTGATTTTTCCCAAATTCTCCAATAACTAGCCTCTGAGCAGTTCACATAAATCATAGTCTAGATTATGTTTAACCATTTCATATGCTACATAGATAGCTATGTCAGATACAAAATTCTCCCAACTTGAATGATAGATCTTATAGCTGATAACCATTGATGCAAATTTTATATCCACTACAACAATATCGTCTATCGTCATTTCCCTTCTGTCCCATTGCAAACCTGTCGCTTTAGTAACCTTATCATTCTTCACAGACTTCAAAACTAGAAGTCTACCGGTGGAATTTAGTCCTATGACTACACACATAGCTTCTTTGGTGATTTTGAATGGCACATCCAACCACATGAATTCATCATGGACACAACTCAACATATATCAAACCCATTCATCTTCTTTGAATATAGGGAATTTCACAAATTGCACAAATTTATTATCTTCTAGGGTTTTAAATTCTGGTTTCATAGTAAGATCTTCTTGAGTTATATGATGAGTGTACAAATCCAACAAATGAGAGGTTCCCAAATCTTCAATGTTTGCATGCACATAGGCCCTAATATCCTCAATATGCAGGACTTCATACGGTACCGATGAAAATGCACCTAAGGGTTCTGTATCTATGGACTTATACAAATTCCATTTGAACTTTGGATGCGGCCTATCCTTAACTTAAACTACTAGAGGAGTAGACATAATTGCAACCACAAAAATATATAGGTTTTCAATAAATACCTTTCGGGGACAAAAACAAAATTGATTACAGATTCTCCTTTATGCTTGAGTCTCTCCACAAATTCGCAATGATCACTTCAGAGCTCCCCAAACTGCTTTTCTTCCAAATGCAATATCAAAAATGAAGGTTGAAGCCGTTCCTTTTATTGTCCACATACCTAACTCCTTTATTTTTCAATAAATGCTCTTGCCCTAATTCATTCGGTTTTCTTCCTTTCAGGCACTGAGATAGATGACTCTTATGCGGATCTCCAATATTCTTCACTAATGCTTCTAACTGGTTGAACAACATCTGAAAAGTATCAACTCTCCTACTGGACATATTTGGATTCTAGTATCATTCACCTGCAAGAGGGGGTTTAAGAGTTTTTCTTGATAGCTCCCCCTAAGCCAGAGACCTAAAATTAATTCCCTAAGGAATTACCAGAAGTCGCTTCTAGTGCAGGTCCATTTCCTTCTACAGAGGGATTCTTCTTCACCCATTTCTTCTACATTTGCTTCTTGATCTCATCAATAGTGACTTTTCCTTTTCCTTTAACATCCTGTTGCATGTTCTATTTTACCATACCTCTTCTATTCCAATAGAATCCAGTAGTGTGGACAATTTTTTTGTAGTTGTAGCACACAACATTTCTTTGTCTAGATCAACTGTTCCACTGACTTTGACTTGATCTGCATTGATTAGCAATATGTCCAAATCTATTGCATGCGTAGCATCTGACATCTCTATGAAATTTCTTCTTCAAAATTCTGTATTCACTTGACTTATGACCATAATTATAGCAATTAAAACATTGACCTAAGAATGATGGTTTACTTGTGTTCACCCTACTTCTACATTGAGAAGCCATATGACCAAATCTGTTGTAGACATAACAATAGTCATTAAATCTTTGAGCATTTGGTTGCCTTACCAGATTTCTTTTGGTTCCTTTCATCTGACTTCCTTTTCTAAATCTTCCTTGTTCAGAATTCCTTTGTCTAGATCCAAAACTTTCTCCTTCTTCATATCCAAGACCTTGTCTATCACCATCCGTCCTTCGTCCTTTGATTAGTTCATCAAGTTTGGCTGAGCTTGCTTTGAATTTGTCCTCATACTCATTTGCTGTAGCAAGTTCATCTTTGAGGTCATCAAGCTACTTTTCAAGCATTTCTTCATTGTTCTTGGATTGCTCCAATTCATTATCTAGTTGGCTACATTGTTCAGACTTTTCTTTCAAAGACTGTGCGATTTTTTCTTCATTCTTCTTCCTGTCCTCAATCTCCTTGGTCATTCTCATCATGATGGATTCCATCTATCGCTTCAAGGTAGCATTCTCTTTGGAAAATTTTTCACATTCTTTTATTTTCTCCTTTAGAGCCAGACTAAGTTGTTCATCTTCCATACCTTTGTTCTTCTATTTGAGCTAACCACATAATTCCTTTCTTTTCTCCCTTGATTCATTGATCTTTTCTTTTAGTGACTAAATGAACTTTTCTGCACTCTCAATATTTTCTTGCAATTCCCGGTTCTCAAATTTTATTTGGTCAAGATCATCTAGGGCCACCATAAGTTTTTGTTGAAGACTGCTTGTATCCATTGAAAAATACCTTCCAAGATCTCCCCAAGCTGTAAGACTTCTTTCAAGGAGCTAGCTCTGATACCAATTGTTGGAAACAAGCAACACTAAGAGGGGGGTGAATCAGTGTTGAGAAAAAAATCAACTTTATTATTTTGTGATTTAACTTACTTAACCATTCAATAAAGAAACATGCATCAACATAATGAAAATAATCTCAACACCATAACACCATAATTTTTACATGGAAACCCGGTTAGGGGAAAAATCACGGTGGATGGCCAATCCACAATATAATATGAGTATACTCAAAATAAGAAGTACAAAATGGGAATGCACTTGCATTTAGGCTCACTGCCTAGAGCTCATTGCTCAAAATGGATGGGCTCACTACCCTACAATGATTTGGAATAAATCCAAAAGAGTGAATTAATGAAATAGCATCCACAATGCTTGATTACAGTTCCAATTAAGCTCTAATGACAATCTACTATCCTTTAGACTAATTCAACAATTCTACTCTGCTTTGCACAACTCTCACTGCAAAAATATTAATGCACAAGTGAAACTGTGCATAATCGCCTAATCACTCTTCCTGATGATCGCAACACACCACCACACTTCTTTCATATATCAAAAATGATATATCAAATCTCTTATATATATCAACAACTAGAAATAGAATCGCTATAGCTCGACCTTAATAGAACTTGAAAATATTATCAACTGTTGACCCAAAATTACAATTGGATTTTCAATGTGGATCTAACACTGTTGGCCAATATAATGATGTGACTCAAAATAATACTCATGAGTGTGACAATCATTCAAATTTTACTTTTTAGGGATCCACAACACATTACATTCACTAAGTCGGCTACAATGAGCAAATAGAGAGAAAACATCCTAACGAACCTCCAAGCTTGTCCAACGACTAAAGCAACACCACAAAATTTAGTAATATGATAATGTACATGCTCTCCAAGCAATCCTAGGGATCCACAACTTGAAACGATGATCCGGTGAAGTAGATAGATTAACTAACTGACTGGATACCCTGTTCTTCAAATATTCTACCGGTAACACATAGTATTTCACTTTATCTACTAGTATGACTAGATACAGATCTGTGGACCATGAATATGACTTCAATTGCCATCAATGACAACACTAGAAGCCATATGCCAACAAAACCCATGTTAACACAATTAAACCTTTAAGTACATGTTTCGCCAAAATCCAAAGATGACTTGTAAGCCACACACAACACTTAAACACAATCTAGTATATTCCATCAACACCCTAAAATCCAAAAAATCCTTCACAACATCATACACCTGCAAAACATGCTCATTTTGTACACCTAGTTATCCTTCCACACATTGTAGCTCATGAATCCAACCCTATGGAGCACACAAACTTAAAAAACTCAAATTGAAGATAGATATGAACAATATAAGAACACTCCTAGATTTTCAAAACCGAAAACCACCACACGGAGAAATGCGAAGCAAAACCATTTCTCTCAGACAACATTGCAACATAGTTCACACACTAGTGAACACAAATTATTTTGATAAATGATCCAAAAGCTAAAACTCGGGATATAACACCTCTGAACACCTTTGATCAACATATCCAAACCACACAAGCAGATCTTAACCATGAAGAAATGCAGAGCAAAACACTGAACACTACTTCGCTATACTAAAAAATCTTTACCACATTGTTTCCTTTTTTATTCAATTTATTTCAAAAGCACTTGGAAACCAAGCACCACAAAAACTATCTCAACATCTGCAACACTTTATCAACATCTCAACCAAATAAGAGGTTGAACATCCACAAGCACATGCTCATCAAAGCACCACTAGAGGTTGACATTGGCGATGCTACTAATGATAACATAATGGAACTAATCAAAAGTATCTCCATAGATTGACATCAATGCAACAAAAAATATATGTTGACATCAATGACAATATAAACATCCAAAAATCTCCCCCTTTGTCATTGATGGCAACACAGGATATGAAAATCCATCAACAATAAAAGCAACAACTCTAATCACCAACTCATATATAGTTCACATTAGTGCACATTGCTCCCCCTTAGTTAAGCATCTATACTTTCCAACACTTTCTCTTTTATAGGACTTCTCTCCCCCTTTCTTAATATGGTTTTTCAGTTAACTCTCTCTCCTCTTTTGACATCAATGGCAAAGAACAACACATATCTTCTTTTCTTTGCTTCCCCTTTGACATCAATCACACATACTTTCTCTCCCCCAAGGGCAACACCTATAAGGGACAATAACTACTATGCAACTTCCTTTTCTTCTACGACACTCTATTCTATTCACACCTTCTCTGTACACTACCCCTTAGGATTACCAACATACTACACCAAACAACAAATATCGTGTGCACATATCCTTTGACTTAGCTGACAAAGGAAAACACATGTATGCCACATAATGACAACACTTACTCCCCTTGGCTGCAACAACCAACAATGCCACTACCTACTCCTCCTTAAGAGGTAGCCTCCAAAATAAGGAACGAATCTTTAAATACACTGGACTAATGCATAAATTTATGCATCTAATTGAAATGAGGGGAAATAACCCCCAAATTCTCTTAGAGATACTCAAAATTATCCTTAGGAAGAGCTTTTGTGAAGATATTTGCAAGTTGATCTTTAGTAGGCACATACTCCAACTTCAACTCATTCTCTGCAACCTTTTCTCTCAAAAAGTGATACCGGATTGAAATGTGATTTTTCCTTGAATGCATTATGTCATGCCCAAACTTAGACATGACTAAACAATACACAACTACAAATTGTTTTGAAAAATTACGCATAAACACTAATAATTATCCATTATACTTAAACATGGAACATACAATGAAAATGCTAATATCAAATATCCACAATAACATTGATTCTAGTGACATACATATTATTATTATTATTAATTTATTCATTTCCATTCCTTTGTGTATTTACATTTCGTACATTATTAGTATTGAGTCTAACATGATTAAAATATTATTATATTTAATACTCAAATTTAATTTACTACCCTCATTAAGAACCCATGTAATGCCCCGCCAAAGAACCCCAGAGGAGAACACATCAAAATACAAGTTATGACACAATTTTTTTTTAAAAAGTGAAATAACATGAATTGCCAAACTTATCCAAACATATCATGTAAGTTAACCTCTGTCCTCGAAGGTTCTTTGATTGCATTACTAACATATCCATTAAATAAGAACTAAACAACCATCAAGGATTAACTAACAATAAGATTTCATTTAGATCAAAAGCATTAAATGAATAACAACATACATTCCATACATAACATCAGGCAAATAGCCATCGATGATCATATAATAAGAATCAATGAGTACATTTACAATTTCCCTTACATAAGGGTACACCATTACATTGTTACAAGATTACATTAGAGCTTCCCTTATAACAATAGGAATAAAACATTAAAATTAAATTACATGATACAAAGGAGATTCAAGTACAATACATAACAATGCACTATCTCATGAATTGGTACAAGATCCAGAATATGCTACAAAAGATACATCTTCCACACTCACGATCAATAGTTGGAAATACAATGGAGTAAAAAGCACAATCCACCTGACCATGTGTAACCCTAAGGTCCACCCCTCGTGCTAGGAGATAATGATAAGGTCCCACCACAAACAATCAAGAAGACAGTAACACATCACAAAGGCTAGAAAGACTCCAACATACAAAACACAACATAAAAACTCACAACAGAGTCACCGCTTCCAGAGGCACACAAACATGTTCAAAGGGGATCACATGACTAGGGAATGCTAGGTTACACTAGGGAGGATTATCGTCACATAGTTGATATGGGTTATCTTGGTTGATCTTCTTAGGCCCCAACCCCCATCCTAGGTTATCCTGTTGGCCTCTACCGATCCCTATCCCCCATTCAAACTCATCTAAAATCAACATACCTTTCATGAGGATAAGGCAATTGATCTTTCCATTCTATGCCTTCCCATCTCATCTCAAGCCTAAACGAGCACTTGAGCCATGAGTGAGGCAAACATTATCTTGATTAATGTGTGAATCTACCCAAACCCCTTAATACATTATTTAGGTTATCACTAGATTACAAAACTCTTAATGGGTTATCGTGGTCAACCACTTTGGGTTCTGACCCCCATTGAGAGCCACTCCCCCTACATGCAACTAGAAGACCCAACACATCAACAGGGTAAGCCAACTTGCACAAATTACAAAAATACATGAATATACACATAGAGTGAGGCATGAACCATCTCGCACACAAAACTTAACCATAATAATGAATAAGCAGTGCAAGGCTAAGGACCCTTGTGTATCCATTTCAATACATAAACAACCACTTTCAAAATGGCATAATCATGAATCCAAACATGTTGAAAACTCCCCCTAGCCTCTAGAAGTCTAACTAACCATTTTGCACAAGAACCTCCCCATTTAGAAATAATACTTCAAAAACATCTCACTTTTCAATATTGTCACAATACATGAACACCAATTAAACACATAAAGGATCTACTGGCACAAAGTATGAGAGGAAATACATCATTTAAAATTTCTCCAAAGTCATTCATTTAATCTAATTCCATAGTTATCTAAATACACATTTATTCAATAAATCATTCCTCTTATAATTTAATATTTCCAAATTCATTCTCAATATAATCTTTTAATTAAAAGGAAAAAATATTCTTTTATAACATTTAAATATACAAATGATTATTCATTAGCTATAGCCATAGTATATACATACATACATAAATACACACACAGATATATCTAAATATAAACATACATATATTATATATATATATATATATATATATATATATATATATATATATAATCAAAACACATAATTCACTATTCCCAAATTGTGAGACAACAACAACATATAGACAATTATATATTATATATATATACACATACATATATATAAATACAATATTTTAATATATAAATTTCATTTATAATGATCTACTGTCCTAGTATATATCCAACGAAATATACGGGGGTGGAAATGTACATTTAACAATGACTAAATAAATATCAACATATACCTATATATTATATCGAAATACTATTTACAATGAAGATCGGTCATCTAGGACCGATTGGTGTCTACCCCAAGGAGATTTTGATCCAGCCATATATGCCTATGAAGAAAATAAAATACCATTTCAAAGGAAAACGTATGCAAGAAAAATCAGATGCTAATTATAAATAAACCATTTCTATCAACTAGCCGATTAGATGTTTTCATCCAGGGAAATATAATGCATCTGTACAAATAAGGTTCAACCTTCAAAATAAAACACTATGCTTGTTGTATGGATGCCATGCACAAAAAAGGGACACCAAATGAATATTTAAGGTTAGATCTCAGAAACTCTCAAATACGAAATACATGCAACTGGGTAAAGCCCACACGAAGGTAAATGGTTCCAACACAGCAAGATTCGGCTCATGCATATATCTAATTCGATTCCTAACTCAAGACCATATCAAGAGATTGAATACAGAATACAAGAGGGCGTAATAAGGGAGCATCGATTTTGCTTGCAGTGGATTACTTGCATAAAGATGTCAAAGGCCTAAACCAACAAATATAAGCATGGGAATCCAAGTGCAGACCATAATCTAAAGTCGCCACAACTAGGGAGTATAGGAGAATCTTAGACCAATGTATTTTTAGTGTAATGCATACTCGCAGGCTGCAAGGTAGCGACTAGTAATGGGAGAGGCATGTGTTGTGGGGAAACTAAGCAGGGTATAATAAAGGAGATCAGGTTTCAAATAATACAATGAAATTCGACCTCTAACAAAATGATAATGCAGCGACTAATAATCCCGAACCGGCTAGAGAAACTTCCAACCAATAGCATAAAGTAAACCCAACCATCGATATGCGATAAACTCACAGCTTGGGCAAGGAATCAACATACTGGAAAATGAAATCACATAAATTTGAAATCATTGAATGGTGGAGAAATCGCTTCATCCAAAAATACTCATAGAGTGTAAGGTTTGAAAACTAAGTGCAAGGCATTGAATACTATCAGCATAAAATCAAACCAGGATATAATATGGATGACAAGTATATAGAATTAATTAGACACTAGAATTTTTTTTGCATGAGACAGAAACCAACACTAACAAAATCAGACAATCAAGCAATGATTGGATACATAATGCAAGCATCAAAATTAAGCTCAAGATGAAACTAACCTAGAGTCCAATGCAAGCTGAGATAAAGATTGATGTCGAGTTGACGATTTTGCAACAACCCACGTCTTCAAAATTCCTCAATCAAATTTAACAATTTTTTTTTCAATTCCCAAAATTTTGAAACAATCATCCAAAATACAATTATTCAACAGATTATTCTTGCAAAAAACCCGCTCTCTTTGTTCGAAAACCCCAAAAAAAACAATGATCATAATAATCCCCAAAATGATAATATTAACCAAGGAAAGCTATCGATTTTTGAAAACCAAAAATCAAATGAAAATCACACAAAACAAGTTTACAAATGACACTCAGTTCGAAGACACACATGTGCTTCGAATAGATCCTTTTTTATCTTTTTACGTATTTTTACTTACTTTAGCTGATTAACCATTATCTTCTTTTGTTTAATATTTTATTTTATATTATATTACTTTCCACCTTTTAATTTATTAAAACTCAACATTAAAATGAATATATTTTTATTTAATTATAAAAATACTCTATAACTTAATAATTTAATTAACCAAACTCAACATATATATATATATTTATCAACAAGGTCTTATTTAATAATTTATTTAATTCAAACAAATTAATCAAACAACCTTATTGAGCCAATTTAATTTAACTTGACTAAATAACCATATAAATCACCAAGCATAACCGGATCAAAATGAGAACATTGACCATGAACGCAAACAAGATTGACAAGGTGACCAATTGAAGAATCATCCTCGTCGAGGATGATGGCAAGGGTGGGGGACCTTTCGTTATCTCCATTTTCAGCCACTTTCCATTAGGTTTAAGGCATGCTTAGACTTGACAATTCAGGTGGAGTTGATGCCTGGTACTTGCAACCTACATCAAACAAAGCAATCGAACAACATATATGCATATATAATCAAATAGTTAGACACACCATGAGAGGAAATCACAGCATAGTAGGGTGCTCATGAATGAGTAATGCAACACTGTCCCTCTCACCAAGACACGTCAAACAAGTGACCACATCATTGTACAACAACAGTTACATAGTAAACAACTTCGAACAATCACTAGATAAACATATAGTAACCATGATCAGATAATCCTCATAATGCGCATAATTGAATCAATCCACATAAACCATTGAGTCCATAAGTCTGTCATAACATATGCATAACTAAAATAGTAGCAAGGACATCAAAGTATCATCAAGTGTCATCCAGTATCATCAAAATAGAAAATCTAACATCAACAAGGTGTCATAATGTCTGTCCTAACAAAATAATCATTATTCTAAAATACAACAACATGGGGGGCACTACAACCAATGCTAATAATTATAACACTCAAAATATTTGTACTTAATATTTGAATTACTAAAGATAGTATTACTAATTTCATACTTAATATTACCACTAGTTATATCCATATTTTCTAACATTCTGAATTCTAATTTTACATCTAGTAGAGTTAACACTATTATTCTTGGAATCACAAATATATTTACCATCATAGATAATAATCCTACCAATTATAAGCTTGTCATTTACCTTTTACTTATTCCACTTATGATATTATTCTAGAACCCAAAACTACTCAACTCTTAGATTATTGGACACAACCACTCAGTAATGACATTACTCAAAAAGATAATATCAATACCATTTCCTTGGCCTATATCCTTCACCAACAATGATGTTATTCTGATTGAAAATCATAACAATAATATCATCAGTAGACAAGGTATTTGACCTAACATGGGAAGATAGACACGATTACAAATTTTCTTAGACAAGTGATAATATAAACTTGTTTCCATAACTCTAGTTGGACCTCAAAGATTATTTTAATCCTAGGGTTAAATTACTTAACAACCAAAATTAACTAGTGAACCTTTCTCAACTCTTCAACATTTAAGTAATATATTGACTTCTCAAGTCAAGAGAGAAATATGACAATCCTCTATCACTAAGCAACCACATTAACCGAGATAATTTAAATGACACTGATTAGAAAGACTATAACGATGATATAGTGTAAAGATTTAGACATCAACATTTAGTCAACAAGATGAATAAGGAAACTCCCCAAAAAAAGACCATTGGGATGGGTAACCCTCAACAAAATGATGATTATCTTGACTAGATAAAAGATAGAACAAAACTCAAATAGGATACTATGGCCTCCTAAATTTATTGGTTACCTGGATAATTGAACACGTATAAATAGATCAACATAATTACTTCTATGTAAATAAAAGGATTCAATTGTGATTTCAAGTTTACCACTTCGTAAAATAATCGATACACAATAGGTCGAATTATTATAATTAAATTAGTGACAAGAACATTAGCCAACTAACTAAACTAGTTTCTGAACACCACCAACTTACCACACACAAAACCAAAACCTTATTTTACTATTCAATTACCCAAATCTCAAAGCAAAAACAAAGTTTTTTATAAGAATTTTTAGAATCTCCCTTTATATAATTAAGTTAATCAAAATAGACCATTACCATTATTAGTGAAATTGACTAAATAAAATGAAATAACTATAATGCTCTATTCACTAACAAGTAATTAAATTCTATCCAAAAACTAACTTACCAATCCCTAAAAACAATCTCCTCTCTTCTCATTTCACTTTCTGCATTTGAAAGTTAGTCTCTTCACCATTCTTATCAAATTGAATTGATTGATTGTTTCTCTTACAAGTGCGAAAGTGAAAGGAATTGATTTACATGCCCAAACCATAATTTGCTAATTTTATTCATTATAAGTTCTAACATAGAGTACAACTAAGACTAAAGGAATGAAGTAATTGAATAACCATAAATGTATAACTCATATTAATTCAAAAACAAATTGAACGATTAACTATTGTCCAAATTTCTTTTTGATTTACATATTAAAATATTTTTGTAATGTTAAATCTAAGTATGTCTAATTATTTAATTAATTATGTACAATGCTTAGTTTCATAACCTAAAATGACAACATCAACATAGTGATCTTAATGTTGAGAAGTTGTTGAGAGGATTTAGCATTGTTGTCAGTGATGTCAAAACTTGGAATCTAGAAGGTTGTGCTCCAGATGACATACAACAGTGATCTATCCTATTGAGTGCTATGATGTTATGTAGTATGAATGTTATCTTTGATTTGGATATGGAAGCACTTCTTTTGGGACATTCATAAAAGGCAGTTAATGAAGAATAATGAAGTCTAATCTTTTGATGTTGGCTACTGTGCTTAAAGCTTACTTCGGGTAACCTTGCTATCCAAACATTCATGTATCATGTTACAAGTTTTGGTATGTTGAATTGTGTTTATCCGGTTGATATTGAAATTGATGATAATCAAGATTTGGTCTCTATTGTGGTGTTCCCATCAGCTCCATAATATATTTCATGTAGTTCAAAGTTTGCTATCTTTTGATAATTATGTGATGTAATGAACCTATCTTATGTATGACCTATTTATGGGTCCCTTGGTAATGTGGTAAGAAGATATTTATGTGCCACCTATCTTTTGGGTTTGACACTAGCGTGTAAGACCTTATTGAATATTTCATGGTTGTTCCTCATGTCGACATGTTTTGTAATGATCTAAATTCAAATTGTGTTTGACTAACTTAGCAGAATATGAAGACATTGTGTCTGGTTGACCGAGGAGATTATGGAGGCATGGAATGGTATAAGTAAAAGTTGTTTTCGATTGATGAAATGGGAATACTAGAGTATGATGTGTGCGAGTAGATAAAAGGGTGCGAAGGAAGAAGTGATATGATTTGCAGAGGTTGTGTGAGCAAGGTGTGAAAAAGATTGTTGACCAGATTTGTTGCAGATAGATATTGTGATCTTAATTAGAATTGAATTCATGCATATGTAGATGCAACTTCATCAGTTCACTTTTTGTTAGTGAGACTATTTTGTTTCTATAATATTCAGGCAGTTAGCCCACCGACAATGAGCCTTACTTGCAGCGAGCCTTTGTAAAAATCACCTTAACTGGTGTCACCTTAGCCGCTGTCACCTTAACCAGTATTTTATAATTTAGAATTAGCATTCTCCATGGTTTTTCCCTTCTTAGGTTTCCACATGAATTATTGTGTTCATTGTGCTTGGTGTTGTTGTGTGCATTCATATTCATATCTATTTGATTATTTTTTGATTGTTATAAGCTTGATATGGATTAATTAAAGAAAAAAAAATTATTTTATGATAACTAATTCACCCTCCTCTCAGTTATCCAGAATGTTTAGCAATTGGTATAAGAGATTGGTCCCCTGGAGATAGAGCTTAACTGCTTGAGGGATATCTTGGCAATTTGAATAGATGGTAGGAGCTTATCACTTCGATGAAGAACTGAAGATAATATTAGATGATATTGAAAGCACATAATCAAAAAATGAAAAATTGAAAGAAAACCGTAAGGAAGAAAATGCTTGTATCTCAAAGCTAAGGGAGAAAATCTAGAAATTCAAAGCAAGACAAAGAGAGGTTAGCGAGGAATTAAAAGAGTCAAAGGAAATTATTGTGGATTTAAAACAAAAAATGGAAGAATGGAAGAAGAATGAAGAAAATCTCAAGGATACCATCAAACAAAAATCAAAAGAAAATGAGAAGTTAGATCAAGAGTTAAGAAGGATGAAAACAGAAGCAAGAACATGTGAAAGTAGCATAATTCTAGATCAACTCTTGTCTCTACAAAAATGTTAGAAGGATAAGGGAGGACTTGGCTTCACCGATGAAAACTCAATTCATAACACTAAGGGTGAAGACAAAGCAGTTGAAGTTGAAGCAAGATTTGGTGTAACAAGCAAGGTATGAAACTTTAGAACACCTAAAAGACCATCGGTCAGGAAACCAAATGCTCAAAGGTACTTATCATTTAATGACCATTATTTTCTATGCAAAAACTTTGGACATAAGGCTGTAGAGTGTAGAAGCAAGAAGGAAATGAGTACTCAATGCTTTAACTATCACAAGTTTGGTCACAAAGCTAGTCATTGTCGAAATTAGTTATCTAATCTGGCTAAAAGGAATGGAATGAATAATCTCTTTCATGAAAATTTCTATTTATGCCATGGTTATGGTGACAAAGTTAATCAATGTAGACCTAGGGTTCACTCAGCTAATTCAGGAAAAAGATGTTACAAGTGTAATAAACCTAGACATTACGCTAATGCATGCAGATATGCTGCTTCAAAAAAAGCCCGAAAACAAAAAGAAGGTTGCAGAATCAGATGAATCTAAGAAGGATATCATGGTTTGGAAGAAAAAGGAAATGAGTGTGAAGAACTCTTCTATGGTACCAGATCCTAGTACAAGCTCTTCTGGAAACTAATCCAACCACCTTGACTTAGGGGGAATGTTGCAATGCATATCCTATCAGTTCCCCCTCTCTAAAGTAATATTTGTGTTTTCAACATGATTAAATTTGATCCAGCTGGTGATATATGATGAAGCTTAATCCAAATGCTTGAAAAGTGAAGTACAATTGATGGCATCATCAATGTAAGTTTTTAGCGTGTAGTTCTTCATGAGCAATTAAGGTTAAAAGATGGAGTTTTCAAAAAAATTATCATAGTTTGCAAAGAAGAATTTTCGTGGAGTGATAAAAGATTGAAGAAGCTAAGCATGATGATGGAATATGTTGATAAATAATTGAGTGGCGATATTCCGTTAAGGTTGAAGGGAGTTTAGAGTTGGATGAATTTGATCATTAGAAGATGAAGGAATTGGAACTAGGGTTAAAGTCTAATGAATTATAGAATGTAAGTGCTTTGGGTATGGATTTATGGGGAGAATTTCCCCAGTTTTCCGACAAAGAGTCTATCTTGTTCCTGTTGAGTCGATTCAAGGATGGCAACATTATTTTGGAAAAACCCTATCCGATCACTAAGGAAGCCATTAAAGCTATTACTGGATTGTGTAGTGTTGTTGACCTTTCTGGGAAGAAAATGGTGAAATATAGAGACGTGGAGGAAATTACTAGCATTGACAAAGACCCCTAAGCTCTATTGATAAATACCATTTTTGATCCTATAGTAAGGTATGTTGCTTACAGTATCACTTACAAAATCTATTTTTGAAATCATGAAGGTTATACTTGGACTATTTTTGTGTATCCTGCACATAAGATGGTGAAGGAAAATAAATACTTTGACTTGTGGAGCCTCATAATGCAAAACGTATTTGATGATGTCAAAATGTCTTTGGCTGAGAGTTATCATTTCTAGTTTGGGTCTCTGCTCATATGCTTAGTATTTTACTTTTTGAGTTCGCTACCATCAAAGGAGAATGTTAATTGGAAGTCTAGAATCCTTGTTGGAAAGCAAGTTTACAGGTATCTAGAATGCATGGAAGATAAAGAAAGTGCATGCAAAGTTTATTTCTCATCCTTGCAGATGAATCTGTGCTCTGGTGTGATAGTGTCTAGTCAGTTTGAGGAGGGTTCCTCCTCTAGTAAGAAGGAGTTGGAGGTTGTCATTGGTGGTTTCCCTCTAGAACCTAAAAGGAAGAAAATTAACAAAGAGGAAGTCATTGCTATCTCAGAAGAGGAGGAAAATTCTTTGCCTAGATCAGATTCTTTTGATCTAGATGAAGTTCGTTCGATGTTGGATGAAGGTGATATGAAAAATATTGGTGAAATGTGGTATGCCTCTCTTTGGTCAGTAGGCTTAGAATTGATGGTGCCCTGGTTGATTATCTGCTCAAAAAGGGTATTACTATTTTAGATGTTTCTGACTCATTACCAGATGATTTGGTAGAAGTTGTTGAAGAAAGGTTGTTATGGGAAGGATTTGAAGGACACAAGTTCCAAGCTATGATTGAAAGAAGGTGTGTTAAATCAATTTTTTTTTTATCCAAACACATTGATGATACAAGAGAATGCATTAAGGAGATGTCTAACATCTACATGTATTGTCCTTGGTGGCCTGCTACTATTGATAATTTTAGAAGCATAATTGAAGCTATTGAATCTGAATTGAATGATATTGGGAAGTGTTTTTACTTCTTCAAAGATAAAGATGGAAAACAAAGAATAAGAGTTGGAGAGTTGCAAGCTGAGTTATTGTCTATTCAGAGACAAAGGGAAGATTTGGTTAGAACCTTCTGGTTGGTCAAAGAAATTGTTGAGGTCCAGTTGGATCATCTCTTTGGGATACTTTCTAATGCAGAGGATTGTGAACGATAGTGCTTGTCTCTAGACTGGTCATCTTCATTTATGTTGTTAACTCTACTGGACAGTATGTGTGCCATAATGGTTTCTGCAGTGCTAGCTTGGAAGAGGATTCTTCCAATTGTGAGAGAAAGACACAAGAAAAATTTTCATGTGAAAAGTGTTATTTTCACTTGATCTACTAAATATTCTTATTTGGCCCTTTTCCTTTGATGGCAAAAAGGGGGAGAAAATGAAAAGAAAAAAAAAACAAGAAGAGGTATTGAATTGCTAACAAAGGGGGAGTGCTTAGAATTTTGGAGTTTTATGTTTTTGAGTTTTTGTTGTTTTACCATCAATGCCAAAGGGGGAGATTGTTGAGAGGATTTAGCATTGTTTTCATTAATGTAAAAACTTGGAATCCGGAAGGTTGTGCTATGAACAATATACAAAAGTGATCTATCCTATCAAGTGCTATGATGTTACATAGTATGGATGTTATCTTTGATCAAAATATGACAATACTTCTTTTTGGGACATTCGTGGAAGACAGTTAATGCAGAATAATGAAGTCTAATCTTTTGACATTGGCTACTATGCTCAAATATTTCTCTAGGTAACCTTGCTATCCAGACATTCATGTAGCATGTTACATGTTTTGGTATGTCAAATTGTGTTTCTCTAGTTGATATTGAAATTGATGATAATCAAGATTTTGTCTTGGTTGTGGCATTCCCACCAGCTCTGGAATATATTTCATGTAGTTCAAAGTTTTCTATCTTTTGATAATTATGTGATGCAATGAACCTATCCTATGTATGACCTATTTATGGGTCCCTTAGTAATGTGGTAAGAAGATCTTTATGTGCAATCTATATTTTGGGTTTGGTGCTAGTGTGCAAGGACTTATTGAATATTTCAAGGTTGTTCCTCATGTTGACATGTTTTGCAGTGATCTAAATTCAAATTGTGTTTGGCCAACTTAGAAGACTATGAAGATATTGTGTCTGGCCAACCTAGGAGATTATGGAGGCATGTAATGGTATAAGTAAAAGTTGTTTTTGATCGACAAAATGAGAAGACTGGAGTATGATGTGTGCAAGCAGAAAAAAGGGTGTGAAGGAAGAAGTAATCTGATTTGCAGAGGTTTTGTGAGGAAGGTGTGTAGAAGATTCTTGACCGGATCTGTTGTAGATAGATATTGTGCTCTTAACCGAAAATGAATTCATGCATATGTAGATGCAACTTCATCAGTTCACTTTTTGTCAGTGAGACTATTTTGTTTTTGTAATATTTGGGTAGTGAGCCCACTGACAGTGAGCCTTACCTGCAATGAGCATTTTGGCAGTGAGCCTTTGTAAAAATCACCTTAACTGGTGTTTTATAATTGAGAATTAGCATTCTTCATGGTTTTTCCCTTCTTGGGTTTCCACGTAAATTCTAGTGTTCATTGTGCTTGGTGTTGTTGTGTGCATTCATGTTCATATCTATTTGATTATTTTTCGATTGTTGTAATCCTGCTCCAGATTAATCAAAGGAAAGAAAATTGTTTTATGATAACTGATTCACCCCCCCTCTCAGTTATTAGGACTGTTCAACACTTAATATCTCATACTTCATTTTAAATACTTGACTATGAAACTACTTGTTAAATTCAAAAGTTATACCATTTCTAAGATTTAATTTAAATAATTTATTCTCATCCCAATTGTTGATATTTGTTTTATCAAAACATGTTTAAACAATTCTTAATCAAGTCTAATTTGTCTCTTGATAATTTTAAAAAAATTTCATCAAACTCACTACCTTACAATTTTGAGTTGAACATTAAGACTCAATGCTTATGTATGATATATTAAATTTATTAAGTATTCTTGAATTGATTTTTAAGGAGAGATGAATTATAAAAGTAAAGGAAACACTCAAAAATAGGAAAATTTTATATCTAAACATGAATTAACTAAGTAATTAACAAATAACTAAAAAATGATTTCAAACTAACTTATGATACCTTAAATATGAGTCTTCTCAACTATTTGTCATTTTCTCTTTAAAAATTGTTTTCCACATGTAAGGTTATTTCTTGATCTCCTCCATTTTATTGTTGTTTGCAAAAGATTTTTTTTTTGTAAAATCTTATGTTGTAGTTTAACAAGAGGAAGTAGATGAAAGAAACATATTTCAACTCTTTTGTCTTCATGAAACCCTAACTTGGTTTTACTCAATTTGGTTTTTCAATTTGTTGTTTTAATTTTAAAGTAGGGAACAATAATGTTTTAATCACAACTTTTATTTTGTTTACTGGGTTGCTCTAATTTTCTAATATGTTTTTTTTAGAAACCCTTTAAATTTTATCATCTAACTATTTGTATTCCCATTCTATGTGATCAAATATGTAAGACTGTTCTATGATAGCTTTTATTATGAATAAGCATGTCAATATTTTCTTAATAAATCCTAATTGGTTACTGGGTTAATACAATTTTTGAATATAGTTTTTGAGATTAATAATTGAAAAACCCATTAAATTTTGTCTTTCAATATCATGTGGATTAGTTTTTATGATCAAATTTGTGAAACTAGTTTGAATTAGTTTATTGTTTGGCATAGAGGCAACAATGTTGTAATCCTCAACAGTTGATTAAAATCAAGTGGGTTAGGATGAGTATTTGATATATATATATATATATATATAAACTTATTATTTATTATTTCTATATAACATAAGTACCCTAGAATATACATTATAAAATTTATTTAATCAAAATTAAACATTGGTTAAAAGTGTATGTATTAAACATTTACACAACAACATCATATACAAAAAATATTTCATTAAAACTTGGTTCTTTATAAATTAATATTATCCTTTGAATTCCAAAATCCTCCATGATAACAACTAACCTTTATTCTTCTTCTTCATTTTTATCAAGTATAACTCCTTCTACCATAGTTAAAATCTAAATTACAATGCATATCTGGGTTCTTAATAACTTTATAAACCCCCACAAGACCAACATGTTTCTTCCTTGAAATCCATAGGTTGAAAGTCCAAAGATAATCTTTCTTATTCAATATATGTACCTGAAAGACAAAGATCAAAGAAAATAATCTTGGCCAATGGACTCTCATCCCAACCATAGGATTGAAAATCAATCCACCCCCGAGCTCTAATGATCACATAGCTTTCCCTTACACACACTATCACTATTCAAAAGGTTTCCTTAAGCAAGTTACACAACATACTATGCACAATGAAAACACACATAATATAATTCATCACCCTAACCCTTAAATAGTTATACATATTAAGAGAAACTAAAACATGGTGGAACTTCAACAAGACAAAAATAAACACATAGTTTCAACAAATACCTCAAAGGGATCTAGCAATACGTTGCACATAAATTCCAAAACATAAACAACATTTCATGCATCTTAAACAAAGATCAACAAAGAGGTCAACCTTACCAAACTAAGTTAAAATCCAAAAATTGATAGCCTCCTTCAATCCCTATTCTTCAATTCTTCCTCTCACACCCTCTCCTCTATCTCCACCAAGGATTCTCCTTCCCAAAAGGAGAAATCATCCCAAGGACAAGAACATAACCAAAGAAAAAAGAGAGAAGCCAAGGAAAAAAGAGAATCCCCTTCTCCTTTCAAAGAGAAGAAACATATAGAAGGGAAAAAGGCAATATACATAACTTCTAACCGCAACCTTCAATTTTCCCCACTTCGAAGTGATAATTAAGTGGGTTTAGATTTTATTTAAGGGGTTTTGTTGATGAGTTTTAACCAATTATATTAATTAAGTCACCTTTATTCCTCTCTTAAGATTTCACTTTAGTTGCATATTGTGACATTTAATAATTATATTAGTTATTAAATGTCTACCTATTAGGGTTACTTTTTAGGTTTTGCTTGATCTCCTTTTAAGGATTGATCTTTGTAAATAATCTATTCGATTTTTCTAATAATATATCTCTCATATTTCAGAGCTTCAAACCCTCTCTTGCTTTTTTCTCTATTCTCTTCCACATGATAAGTATCCATTTGCATGTAGGTGTTCTTGGACCTGCAGTTGGATCGACAACTGCCATAGTATTATCGGAGGACCTATTGAGCCTATTCTTTTTGAATATTTTGGAGCTCGAGGTTGATTAAAGCTTCCACAAGTTTTTTGAGAGTTGTTTTCTGTGGATCGGCCACTTACGTTCTTTCGGTTCATTTTGGGCTAAGCGGACCCTGCGTTGGATTCACCGGTCTAAGCCCTAATATTTTCATATAGGCATGATCGGTTGGCCTGATTGATCGACAGTACCCCTAGCATACGGTGACCCTAGGGCCGCCGTTTGAGGTCTAAAATTTCAAAAAAATAAAAAACAAAAAAACAAAGTTTTTTGAAGTTTCTTGCTAGTTCAAAAGGCTAACTGCTGCCCATTAAGCGGCCACCGGCCAGGCGACAACCACTAGCAGCCGACAGCCGGGCGCCACGCCCAGCCGATGGGCGCCCGGCCCGCCATTGGCGCTCCGCCCCATTGATTGCTTGCCGAGCTCACTTTGACGAATGGCCTGACACCACCCTCTCCTGCAGTGCCACCGGCACCAACACCAGCCCTGTTGTGGACCGGGGCCTTTTACAGCTGAGGCTCTAGAGACCAAATTGGACTTTGCATTTGCTGCAGGCTCAGTGTATTTTTTGCATACGATCTCCGTTTTGTGAAAACAAGATATTGCCAGAAAGTTGGTTCCGGTGGCATTCCAGTCATGCTAGTTATTTTTCTGATTTTTTTATTTTGCAGTCTTTTTTTCCAGTCAAAATCATAACTTGTGTTTTTCACTCCCGGGGGCATATCTTTTGCGTCCAAACTCCGTTTTGCGCAAACAAATAGGCGTTGGAAAGGTGTTTTTGTGCTCTTTCCAGATCTATAGTCTATTTCATCAGAAAATTTACCAAGTAAAATTTATTCAGCTTTGTGTGTTTTTACACTTTGCTCAATTACTTGGACATTCTGGCACCTACATGGGTTCTGTTTGCGTGGGATGGGTCATATTAATTTGATCTAAATGCAGTAAGGTCATATTTTTCTTTTTTTTTCATTTGAAGAGTTATCATGGGTTTTTCTACTCACCCTTCAGTTGTTATTCTGGAATGGGGTAATTATGAGTCATGGGCAAAGGGTATACTTACACATTGTAGGTGGCTTAATCTTTTGCCTTATTTGTATGATCTCATACCTGAACCAACCACTTCAGAGGGAAAATTAGCATGGGATATCATTAGAGATCACATAGTAGGACTTATATTGTCTAGTGTTGATCATGACACTGTGTTGGCTATATCGAACATTGATTGTCCTCACCCACTTTGGACATGTCTTTGGGAGATCTATGGAGACCCAAATCTCTCTCCATTCCCAGAGGATCCTGCTTCAGATTGTCTCTTACCCATTGCTTGGAGAGAGAATACACCCTTTGATCATGATACTTTAGAGGAACTTGAGTATTTAGACACCCTTACATATTCCGATGGATCAGAGGCTTGTCTCACAGTTCCTACTCTTCAGACTGAGACTTCATTAGCATCTCCTATTGTTCCTAATTCAGTGCAGCAGGGCATCATTCACCTTCTAGACATAGCTACTTTGGACTCTTATCTTGCAGACATATCTTTCTTGTTTGTTGAGTCCTATATTGCAGATTTGGAGGATTATTTTGAGGACATTCATCTCCTCTACCTTGACAGTCAGGTTATCACTGTACGCCCACCATTATCAGTGCATTCAGAGGTTGCATTTTAGGATTCTCCACATCCATTTGGATTTGACATCATTTGTTTCAGTTCAGACAGGAGATTCTTCAGCATCCTATCATGGCACACATCTTGAGACAGATTGGTTCATCACTCTTCACAGGGTTTCTTCGACATCGTCCTTTGGATCCGTTTCTTCCCAAGGGGAGGAATATCATTTTCCTTTCAGGATCTCCTTTTGGATTCTACATCAGGCATCTACCATTGTGACAGAGTTTCTTCATTGTGGGGGGGCCTTCTTCTCTCTTTCTTCTCTCCTATGGAGACCATTGTATATGTACTTATATGATAGAAGTTGTCTATGGGGGGTATCATGTAATCCACCTCCTATCCTTCTTTCATTAGTGCATTTCATTCATTTCTTTTATCTCTTTTGGAGTAGAGTTTTTCCGATGAGGTTTTCTCTATTTCTCCACTTTATAGAGATTTGGTTGTATTCAGGTACCTGATCAGGCCTAATTGTTGGGACCCAATTTTTACTTTCATGCATTGTAGTTACATTTGCTTTTTTGCACTTGTTTGTAGCTGCACTCTTGCTCATCTTAAGGGGGGGTGTTAGAGTAAAGGTTTTAACTTAATTATATTAATTAAGTTACCTTTATTCCTCTCTTAAGATTTCACTTAGATGCATATTGTGACATTTAATAATTATATTAATTATTAAATGTTTACCTATTAGGGTTACTTTTAGGTTATGCTTGATCTCCTTTTAAGGATTGATCTTTTGTAAATATTCATTCGATTGTTCTGATAATATATCTCTAATATTATAGAGCTTCAAACCCTCGCTTGTTTTTTCTCTGTTCTCCCTGTGACGGTATCCATTTTGCATGTGTGTTCTTGGACTCTAAAGTTGATCTGACAACTTCTACAATTTTATGGAATAAAAAGACCCCTAACCCATAGACCTACCACTTAGGAAACATTTTATATGCTTAATACCACATTAAGACTTCTCAAAACATACAATAAGTAATCACATTTAAAAGGTGACTCAAAGGTCTAATAAAACAACCTTTCACACAGACACAATCCTTACAAAACAAGGTTACAACACATATCTAGAAAATACTAGAAATTCACAAGAATAACATAAGTGAAGTAGCTTTGTGACCCCTTTATCAACATTGGTCAATTTTAACATGTTTACTCAACCAAAAAAAAGGTGTCAATATTTCTCATAATCAAAAGTAATTCAAAAAAATAGTATTTGAAAAATAACCTTTAATAATAATCGACTAAGGAATTAAATCTACATAAGTAACATATAATTTAACTCTTTCTACTTGCATAATACCTTTTAGAGTCAAGCAATAATTGATCATGTTATTTAATATCAAAATATTACCACTTATCACTAATCTATTTAATCTATAACAAATACTACTACAACCAAATATTGAATATCAATCATTATCTTTATATTCACACTTACACCCACAATATAAAATCACCTAACATGATGAAATTCATTTGATATATATAATGATATTACCAACAACGAAACATCTCGATCATTGCATACTTACACAGATAAGGAATAAAACTCATCTAGCTATCACATGAAATAAAAAAAAACCACTAGTTAGCTAAGAATCAAAATATAAGCAACTTGATGTATAGGAACAATAATCACTAATGTATATAAAAGAACATAAAATATAGGACATGAACAAACGATGACTAATAGCTTCCTCCTGGAAGTCCCTAGAAGTGAAGGTAAACACAAGCACTTGTCAATAATATTTAATACAAAAATTCCCAAGTATGACAATAAAAAAATTATCTTCCAAAGCATTCTAAAATAATGGGAAACTTTACAATTTAACTATCTAATCAAAAGATAAACCATCCATGTTACACAACAATATTGTAGATGTCAATTTCACATTACTCATATGATCATAAAGGACTATACTATGCATATATAGGTTCACTTCAATCATCACTTCTTTTTCAAATAGGTCAATCATTTCACAAAATAAATTTACATTTTAAGTGATCATTCATTTCCTTTTATTATAATAATTCCTTCAATTATTCCATAAGCATCACAAAAACAATTTTTTTACAAAAAATCCACCATCGACACAACACTGAAATATCACATGGTTCAGGTGATGGGATTTATAAGGAGGGATGGTGCCAAATTCCATATCACTAATCTAAAGCAACTTCCATCATGATAATATTAGGAAAGATGGTCTCAAGGCCCTCTCTAGGACCCCTCCATACATTTCCTAGTACCTTCCCCTTGTTTGTGTAAGGGGTTTAGCCTCTAAGAAGGAAGGTACACAAGAATCACATACTAGGGTAGAATGGATTATGACCATCCCATACCGGTCCCATTTACATCCCATTCTCACAAGATAGAATTTCCCACCACATCTGCACCCCCATATGACCTGCCAGGGATCCTTCCTGGATATAACATTTTATAGAGTTCACATCACAACACATATGCTAGTAGTTCAAAGAAGCCTCAAACATAAGAAGATAAAAATAAGATTTCCAAAGTTTTGAATAAAATCTCGAGAAAGTAAAGTAAAAGAGTAAATCAAGTACAAAGGAAACATTTCAATACAAATAAAAAGTGTTTAAATCAAATTAATTCCTTGAGGAAAAATGAATACACAAATTAAATATCCAAAAATATAATACTACTGACGAAATATTAAAATAAACTTCAAAATAATACACATTCTATGCACTATGTGACTTCTTCAAGCCACTCGAGGGGTGGAGGGGAATGGTGGCTCTCAAACCACTTATAATATGATGGTCTCAAACCACAAAATATCAATATAATAACCAAGCATAGTCCCACATAACCTGAGACATCCATCCAAGTAGCCATAAATCATGTATCTAAAGTAGCATGTAAAAGAAGTGATCGGTACACCGAATCTTACCCAAGGGGACATCATTCACTAACACATATCTTTTTCATCATCCTTGTACTTTTGTATTCCGATAAATATTGTATTACTCCATAGTCACAAGTCTCAAATTTTGTATTTCATATTCTTTTAGAAAATACTAGATAATACAAAATTAAACAATTGCATTCATCTCCCTCTATTTCCAACACTGCTCGTGGACCATTATTGGTTGAAGAATTACCTGTATGTAAATAAACCAACAATGATACCACAAGAACCCTGCATCTAATACTCATGTCTCTGAATCCAATCTCTGTAATATCTATAGTCCAAATGGAAGCTCATCCAAAGTTTGTGTAATGCCCTCACCAAGATTAAGCTAATATAATCCTACAAGGTAACTAAATAAGAGAAGTAAATAATAAAATAGAATAATTAAAGATAAACTACTCAATTTATAACTTGTTTGATGATAAAAATAATGATGAAGTCTTGCATGATCCAAAAGAATATTTTTCAAGTTAGATACTTTCTTTGCTAATCCAACAATTGTATTCACATGAGGGAATAATAATAAATGATAATGATATTGTCACTAAGGAATTTCACAATCATTAATTTATGATGATTTTGATAATGCACACACCCAATGTTAATATAAAAAAAATGAATGATTTTTTTTTTTGAAATCAAACATTGCTATTCCAACTTTACACTAATTGTCAACGTCATTTATATTCATTTAAACTACACAGAAACATGGAACATACTTTGATATGGTTGGTATTAAATCTCCACAATAACATTAACTTATCCCCCCAAAGATATTATTACCATTAAATCAAAATAAAATAGGACATCTAAAATTGTTAGTGAAGGTAAAATCAAGATTACATAAAGGTTGAGATATGTAATAGAATCAAATACTAAAGATGCATCGTAAGTGTTGAACCAACCTTAATCTATTTACCTTTCCAAGTGAGTTATTTAATGTCTAATCATTAGAAATGAAGAAAAAAATTTAAACAATACTTTAAACAAATATTACAAGCATAAGAATACATGAAATAACCTAACAAGAACTATACCATCCAATATTGAACACCCTATCATTAAAGGACTAATAACTCAACAACTTGAGATTGATTATGTATATTTATAGTATACATGCACAAGTTAACATATACACATAATTCATGACTATTTAGTTCGCTAATGTTTGTTACTAACTATAATTTAATGGATTTAAAAGCTTTAATGTTTTATTTCACAAATTAAACCTTATTTATTTACTTCATAACTCTACCCAAAAATTCCTAGGTGATTTCAATTGCTTAATATACCTAGACTCTTCTATGGTAAGTTGTTTGAATCACTTTGATATAAATTAGAATATTCTTATTCTTGGATTAAATGTTTTAGTTTTAAAGTAGGAGATGGTAATGTTTTAATCATAAATTCTATTTGGTTTACTAGGTTTCTCTAATTTTTGGATATGTTTTACAAATATTGTATTTATATAAACCCTTTAAATTTTATCATCTAACACTTTGTTTTTCATTATGTATGAATAGATTTTTAGCACTATTTTATGACAAATTTTTATTGTGAATAAGGATGTCAATGCTTTCTTGATAAATCATAATTGGTGATCTGTGTTAATGCAATTTTTGAATATATTTTTCTGAGATTAATAATAGAAAAAACCATTAAATTATATGCTTCAATAGCATGTTTATTAGTTTTTATAATCAAATACATGAAACTACTTTAAAAAAAAAAATTATTTGGCATAACGGTAGTTGTTGGCATATGGCTTCTGGTGTTGTCATTGATGGCAACCTAAGTCATTGATCAGGTCCGCACTACAGTATTTGACCATACTAGAAGATAGAGTAAAGAACAAGGTATCCAACTGAAGTTGAAACTATCAATCTATTTGCATTTACAAGTTTATTAGTTTGGATTGTGGATCTCAGGGAAGGTCGATGGGTATCTGGAATGTCTAATCCTTGAGTTTTGTGCTGTCGTATCAAGTGGTGTACAAGTTGGGAGATCCGGTGAATTGATTTTTTGTTCAACAATGCTAGAAGGCCGACTATGTGAATATGGGATGTTGCGGATATTCAAGGTGAAATTATTTGGAGTATTTTCATATTGAAGATTTTGTTTTGGGTCCTCACTATGCTATGGCTGACTTTGGTGGATGCGCATTAAATGTTATTCATGATTTGAGCTAGTAGTTGGTAAATATTTTCTATTTTATTGAAGCTGACTTATAGCGATTGAATAATTGGTAGCAGATATATATAAGAGATCAGTTATTTCATTTTGGTGTGTGTTTGTGATGTGTTGATGGATGTAGCGAATGTTAGAAGGTTAGTTGAGAGATTATGCATAGTTTCACTTGTGTAATAGAGGATTTTGTGAAGTGAATTGAAGCATAATAGAGTGAAGTGCTGAATCAGATAAAAGGTCCAGATTCTAATCCATGAGCCTAACCAGAACTGTAATCAGGAATTTGTAGATGCTACTTTCTCAGTTCAACCTTTTTGATGTAATTCAAATCTTTTGTAATGTAGTGAGCCTTCCCGATTTTGAGCAGTGAGCTCTAGGTAGTGTGCCCGAATGCAAGTGCATTCCCGTTTTGTTAAACATTTATATTTGCGTACTGAAATTGTGGATTGTCCTCCACCGTGCTTTTTCCCCTAACAAGGTTTCCACATAAAAATCCTTGTGTTATGGTGTTATGGCTTATTTTTTTATGTTCATGCATCTTTCTTTTGATTGAATGTTGTTGTCACTTGAGAGATCAGGTTAATAAAGTTAAAAATTTCACGACACTGATTCACCCCCCCTCTAAGTATTGCTTGATTCCAACAATTGGTATCAAAAATAAGTTCCTCGGAAGAAGATTAACAACTTGAGGTGGATTTTGGAATGTAATGGACTTTGGAAGTCTTCAGCAATAACTTTTGGTGGTGCTTGATGATCTTGACCAGTCCAAAGCAGAAGTCCAGGAATTGAAAGAATATCTTAAGGATGCTGAGAAATTCATTTAGAAATTGAAGGATCAGATTATTAAGTCCAGGGAGAAGAGAAAGGATCTCTATGACTAGATTAAGCAAAAAGAGAGCAAAAGCATGGATGATGTTCACCTGAATCAAACCTTGAAGGAAATAACTGGAGAATATGAAAAGCTTGCTAGAGACAATGCTACCCTAAATCATGAGATGGAATCTATGGTGATGAAGATGACTAAGGAGATTGAAGAAAGTAAGAAGAATGAGGAAAAACTTGTCTAGTCCCTAAAAGAAAGATCTAATGAATGTAACAAAGTTAATGGAGAATTCATTCATTCAGAGATTGAACTGCAACAATCTAGAAACAATGAAGAAGAGCTTGAAAAATAGATTGTTATTCTCAGGGACAAACTTGCTACTGCAAATGAATACAAGGAGAAGTTCAAGATTAGCTCAGTTAAGTTTGGTGAGATGACTCAAGGTCAAAAGAATGGAAACGACAAGTGAGGTCTTAGATATGAGAGAGGAGAAAGTTCTAGATTTGGACAAAGGAATTTCAAGAAAGGAAATTTGATGTACAAAGCAAAAAGACATCCGGTAAGACAACCTAATGCTCAAAAGTTTAATGGATACTGTTTTACTTGCAATAAATTTGGTCATATGGCTGCTCAATGTAGAAGTAAAATTAAATCAAGTGATCCATCATTCTTCGGCCAGTGTTTCAATTGTAATAAGTTTGGTCATAAGTCAATTGAATGCAAAAATATGTCAAACAAATCTGTTAATAGAAGGAATGTTAAATGTTATACCTGTGGAAGATTTGGGCATATTACTAACTAGTGCAGTTCAAGAAGAAATCAATGGAATGACTAGTCTGGACAAGGAAATGCTATGTGTTTCAATTGTAACAAATATGGTCACATTGCAAGATTCTGCAGAAAAAAAAATATGGATAGAAGAGGTCTGACATACAAAGGCATAAATATGTAGAAAGATGATAAAGGAAAAGGGAAAGTGATTGTGGATGAAATAAGAGATTAGATGAAGAAGACATGGGTGAAGAAGAGTTCCTCTGTTGCAGAAAATGATTCAACACCAAAACCTACTTTTGGTAATTCCTCTGGGAATTAGTTTTAGGCCTCTGGCCTAGGGGGAGTTGTCAAGAAAATCCTTCAAACCCCCTGTCGGTAATTGACACCGGAATGTGGATGAGTGCAGTGATTGCACTGATGTTCTATGGATGTTGTTGAAATAGTTGGAAAGAGTATTATGTTGAGTTGAAGGTATGAAAAAGAGTTATCTTTCATAGTATATGGAAATAGGGTATCTAGATAAGTTAGGGAAAAAAGCATTTATTACAACAAAAGTTAAGTGTGTGAGTTATAAAAAGAAAGTTGAAACCCTTATTTTCCACTTTATATCAAAGAAACAAAGAAGGAAAGCACTCTGCATCATAATTTCAAAAATGTACTCAGCGGCAAAACCCTAATCTATCAGGTACTTTAGTTGTATTGAAATTTCAGTCTAATTTGGTGTGTGGTTGAAGAACTATTGTAACCGAGGATTTATTTTAGGTTTGATTAGGAGTGTTAGCAAGAAATCAATAAAGATAATGAAACCCAAAGATCTATCGAGTACAAAGGAATTCAATTAATAAAACAGCTATACCTGTTTCTCGAAACTTCCATGATTACCTCCATAGTACCTTCTTACTTGCTAGATGATGCTTTGCCCTCAGATTTGAACATGTGAGCAATCTACAAATGTCTAAGTCCTACACCAAGCTTTGAAGAATTTATGCAATGTCTAAATGCCTATGCGTATGACTATGATTCCCAATGTCTATGCCTAAACAATGCTAAAACTTGATCAAATACAAATAATAATTGCAATGAGAAGCCTAAGTGTGCAAGTGAATAAGTAATACGCCTATAATATGTCTACTCGTGTGTGTGTAATCGAAAAGTGAGAGGAAAATGGCATTTTATAGAAAATGCCATTTCGAATGGACGGGGGAGATCAAATTCTAAGAAAGACCTAGAATGAGAGGTCTAGATTAAATCTGAGAATCCCTAATTAGGGTTAGGGAAAATTCATTAATCGAACGTTCAAGATAATATCTCAGATAATCGGATCGATGGTGGAGAATAAATGAGGAAATTAATTAGAAAATAAAGATTTTCAAAAATCAAGAAGATAAAGATTGCCTGATTTGTGAGATTCGAAAAATCAAGAAGATAAGATTTGAGTTGAAGATCAGATTTGAAAAATCAATAATCTGCTTGATTACTTGATTTTTAGAAGATTAGTTTCCATTTTGAATTGAGTTAATTCAAATTATGGATTTTGTGAAATAATAAATAATTGATTTTCCAATTATTTACCAAAGTGAACTGTCAGTTAAGATTCTGATGACATTTTAAATAATTTCATTTATTTAAAATGAGAGGAATATCAAATTACAATTAAATAAATTAAATTCTAATTATTTAATTTAGCAGATAAGACTAAATAACAAATAAATTAATCAAATTTATTTAATTATGACAATTAGCACATTAAATAAAATAAATAAAACCATTTATTTAATAAATAACGAAGAAATATGACAAAGGGGTACTAAATAAATTTCAAGAAATTTATTTAATTAAGGAAGACTTAGACAATTAATGACATATTTTAATAAATAAATAAAATTCTATTTATTTAATAATCATGAAGAATACAAAGACATGAATTAATTAAATAATTAAGGAATTATTTTAATCAATAGTCTAATGTGGATCAAGGACATACTCAAATATTTTAATTATGCTAGGACCTAAAGAGGTAAAAAAAAAAAATGAAGCCATGGTGCCTAGGGTCATTTTAGGTGTCTATGATTTTGCCTCTTTGTCATAATGTAGCATGTCGTGATTGTGACAAAGAAAATAAGCCGTACGCGCCCTAAAGGAAGGTACGAGTATCATTGCCCTCGTGAAATTTTTCAAATTTTGGGTTGGTGACGTAAAAATTTGTAAAGGGTCCTATAAATCAATTCTGATGACTAGAAAAACAATGGCGCAGTCAGTTTTGGATTCGGACATGTTTAAGACAATCAACAGGGAAGTCAAAGGTGGTCAAATGAGCCCCCAGTAATGACCTTGTTTGAGAAATGTCATTTTGACTTTATAAATAGGTTGACAAAGGGGTAAAATTCAATTCATTTCCACTATTTACCTTGCAAATTTTGAGAGCCCAGAGTGAAAAGGAGCACAAATGAGGATGTTTCGGATTCTAGCATAGCAATCGCCTAAGCGTTGTGTGGGATATCTCGTGGACGACTGCATTCGCTAGTTTCATTTTAATAAAAATCTGAGCTTTTTCTTATTTCTCATAGTATCTTTTAAGTTTTAGGATTTTATAACCCAAAAAAATAGATCTTTTCTTTATGCATGCCCCTACTAAAAATGCAAACACACTGTTTTGTTGCTTGGCCTTTGACAAGCGAACCTACAAGACAATCCGTTAGTAGTTTAGTGTTTGTCTTCAACCCACGAAGAGTAACTGCCAACAAGCTGCAAATCTTGATTAGTAACATAAATCCTATGCTAGGCAGAATGCAAGAAATAAACAAGTTAAAAAGAAATGCAGAAAACAGCAAAAAACTGAATGTAACATAATAGAAAATCTTACCAGACGATTGTGTCGTGACAGAGTGATTGCGTTGCTCTTTGTATCAGATGCATCTCGATATTTCAAATGCAGCTTTTCTAAGGTCGATTGCGTCATGACAGAGTGATTGCAGTTTTTCTGTTGTCGGATGCGTCGCGACGCATTAGATGCATCACGATTTAAAAAAAATGGTTGCGTCGCTCCGTACCTGTACCTACAAAATAGTAGAAAACACAAAAAAAACGTATGGAAATAACCAGAAAAATGGAGTCGGGTTCACCAATGTGATAGGGTAAAATTCAGCAGATTTAGTGTAATGAAAACAATAATCTAATTAGATCCTATCAAGCACAATAGAGTACGAAACAACACAAAAATCACAATAAGAAGCACAAATGCAAACCGATCTCCGCGCTAACTCGATTTATCTCCATTGCTCTTCTCCACCTGCATGAGAATGCGAGATTTTGAAGGGTTGACAATGGAGGAATGTTTGAGTGCTCATTCCTGCAGCATAATGACTTGACGATGAAAATGGAAAATGGAGAGAATGATAAATAGAGACAGAAGACTGATTTTGACAAATTCTAGATGCTAGACGAATCAACCCCCTAAATGGATTGTGAGAGGCCATATTTATAGAGCCGTGATGTTGACGAAGATAAGATTTGAAAAGATTTGACAAGGATTTGATTTTTGACAAAAGAGGAAATACAAAGAGATGAGATAAGATTTCCAAAAGATAGAAAGATTTTGATTCTCTTTAAAAGGAAATAACCCCCCTAAAAGATGAGAAGGGATACTGATGAATTATCTAATTAAATACCAATTAGATGCACATGAGTTCAGCTTTGGAAAGAAAGCTTAGAAGATCTTTTAGGGGATTTTATTAATTAAATAAATTTTGGATTTATTTAATTAATGTTGAATTTATGATTTCATTAATTAAATAATATAAATTATTTAATTAACATTAGAGGAATGGATAGATTATGAATTAATTAATTAATTAATATAAATTATTTAATTAACATTAGAGAAATGGATAGATTATGAATATGAATTTAATTAAATAAATAAAACTTATTTAATTAAATAGATGATGACATGGGTACCTAGGGCAAAGCATGCTACAAGATGCCTAAATGATGTAATGCCGAGACAGGTGTTGTAAGAGGACATTTTTGGGTGTCTACATTTATTTTCAAGAAATGTGTACGAAAGGTAAAATGGAACAAATCAAAGAAATGATAAACCTAGATGAGTATAGTAGTGAGAAGATTATAGCTGCAAGAAACATGTTCTCGCACAATGAATTGAAATGGTTAAAAGAAGCAAAACACAAAAGCTTGGACATTTGGAGTGAATTTCCCTATTTCGTAAACACAAAAATGGTCAAGTTTATTCTAGATAGATTGAACGATGATATTCTAACTCTAGATAAACCCTAACAAGTCTCAAAAGAAGTGATTGGAATTGTAACTAGGTTATATAAAGTTGGGGATGTGCCAAGAAAGAAATCAATCTGAAATAAATAATTTGAAACCCTAACTGGAGTAATTGGAGACCAAGGGGCATTGATAATCTCAAAAATTAAAGATTCAATGACAAGGTACATTGCGCATGGAATATCCTACAAAATCTTTTTTAGAAACATAGAAGGTGCAACTTCAACAGATGTTGCTTACATTTCACACAAGATGATAATGGAAGATCAAGATTTTGACCTTTGTAGATTACTAAAAGATCAACTAATGGAGAACATGCAATTGACAAAGAAGGAATATTACCCTTTCAGGTTTGGTACTTTGGTTATATGCCTCATGATGTATTTTTTGAATTTTTTACCACTTAACAACAATGTAGTATGGGAAGAGAGTGAACTAGTTTGCAAGAAGATTTACATATACTCTAATAATTTGGAAAAATGTGATCAAGTATATGAAAGTTTCTTTAAGGGGTTTGCTAAGAAATTTTGGGTCAATTGGTATTTCCATTCTAGTAAGGGAACTTGAAGTTGGCTCCTCCTCTGGTGAGATGGAAAGAAAGAAGAAAAAAGCAAAATAAATTATTGTCTGTACTCCACCAACATGCAAGACTCCAAGAGTTGAAGAGAAAGGAAAAGAATAGGTGATTGTGGATATACCAGATGAGGAATCTGATAAGGAAACTAAGGACACCCAAAGAGAAGAACTGGAAATAGCTGAATCGGGACAAGATAAGACAATAATTGAAGAAAGTGAAGAAGAAGGTGTTTTAACCAAAGAAGAGCTATTGCAACTTATTCATGAGGAAGATGGAATGCATAAAATTATGAACATATGATCTATTAGACCTTCATATGAGTAGGACATGATCTTAAGTGTACTAAGTGCTCATCTAGTGCACAACCATATCAAATTAGAGAGTTTGTAGAATATGTTGCCAGAAGAGATGATTGAATGCATCAAGGGAATCATGGACTTTGAGTTTCAGGACAAGGAAGAAGAAAAATTAATCCTGTACCTAAAGAAGTAGTACAGATTGTCACTTACCAAACTAAAAAGGCACATGAATCAATTAAGGAAATGCATAAGCACAAAAAAAAACATCTATAACTACTATCTTTGATGGCCTCATGCAATCAACAAGTACAAAGAAAAGTTGGAACACATTGAAACAAAGTTGAACAGTATTGGAAATTTTTTTAACATGTTTGAGGATCAAGATGGCACAGTTAAGAAAAGGATTAGGGAATTGCAATAAAAGCATACAAAATTTCAAATCATGAGAGATAGGATTGTTGACACCTTTTGGAAAGTGAAGGACATAACAAAATGTAGGCTGGAACAATTGATTGAGATACTAAGGAAAGGAGAAATATTAGAAGAAGGCATCACCATTCTATAATCCCTTATCATTATTACCAACTAGACATCTAAAAAAAATAACATGATCATAATCACCGAGATTGCAGTAGAAGCATGGAAGAAATTTCTTCTGAAGATGAAGGAAAAGTACAAAATAATTTTCTAACACAAGTACTAGTTGTATTTCTTGAAAAAATTTGAATCAGTTTTTGCATCAATAAGTTTTTGATTACACTTCATAGGGGGAGAGAGAAAAATATTTTATTATCTTTTTGTCATTTATGTCAAAGGGGGAGAGAGAGCAGTGAAAAATGCCTTATCAAATTCAGGGGTAGTTTTTGTCAGCTATGGCTTTTTGAAGTCTTGAAGGTTCCAACACTTAGTCATTTTTCACTAAGTGTTGCCATCAATGCCACAGGGGGATATTGCTGGCATATGGCTTCTAGTGTTGTCATTAATGGAAACCTAAGTCATTGATTTGATCCGCATTGTAGTATTTGACCATACCAGAAGATAGAGTAAAGAACAGGGTATCCGATTGAAGTTGAAACTGTCAGTCTATTTGCATTTACCAATTTATCAGTTTGGATTGTGGATCTCAAGGAAGGTCAATGGGTATCTAGAATTTATTATCCTCAATTTTTGTGTCATCACATCAAGTGGTGTACAAGTTGGGAGATTTGGTCGATTTAGTTTTTGTTCAACAGTGCTAGAATGCCGACTAAGTGAATATGGGATGTTGTAGATGTTCAAGGTGAAATTATTTGGAGTATTTTCATATTCAATATTTTTCTTTGGGTCCTCACTATGATATGGATGACTTTGGTGGATTTGCATTAAATGTTGTTCATAATTTTAGCCGACAATTGATAAATATTTTCTATTTTATTGAAGCTGACTTATAGCGATTGAATCCTTGGTAGCGAATATATATAAGAGATTAGTTATTTCATTTTGGTGTGTGTTTGTGATGTGTTGATGTATGTAGTGAATGTTAGAAGTTTAGTTGAGCGATTATGCACAGTTTCACTTGTGTAATAGAGAATTTTTTGAAGTGAATTGAAGTAGAACAAAGTGAAGTGCAAAATCAAATAGAAGGTCCATAATCCGATCCATGAGCCTAACCAGAATTGTAATTATGAATTTGTAGATGCTACTTTCTCAGTTCAACCTTTTTTATGTAATTAAAATATTTTGTAAGGAAATGAGCTTCCTTGATTTTGAGCAGTGAGCTCTAGGCAGTGTGCTTGAATGCAAGTGCATTCCCATTTTGTTAAACATTTATATTTGAGTACTCAAATTGTGGATTGACCTCCATCGTGGTTTTTCTCTTAATAGGGTTTCCACGTAAAAATCCTTGTGTTATGGTGTTATGGCTAATTGTTTTATGTTCACACATCTTTTTTTTGATTGAATGTTGTTGTCACTTGAGAGATCAGGTTAATAAAGTTAAAAATTGCACAACACTAATTCACCCCCCCTCTCAGTGTTGCTTTATTCCAACAACAACAATATTGTTGCCTCAATAAAACCATCTTGTTTCTCTCTTGAAATCCATTGGATTAAATTCCTTAGATTTTCTTTCTTATTCAACACATATACCTGAAATACAAAGATACACAAAGAATAAAAAATAATATGTGCCAATGGTCTCTCCACCCAACCATAGGATTGAGATTCAATCCACCCTTGAGCTAGGGTCACATAGCACTTCCACATAATACTTCCCACATAGGATCCACAATCCAAAGTGTAAGATAAAAAGTCCACATTACTAAACTTAACACATTAAAGACACTAATCACAAGGGCTCCTAGAAATTTTTGTACTTTATATACTTTGCACATCATAACATCTTGCATTGATATTTCTTTATTTTAACACAAAAGGTTATAAATGAAAATAAACTAAACAAGGTGGAAGATTCAACCAATGCAAACCCCAACACACTACTTGCAGCAACACATGAAATTCAATATCAAATTCCACATATATTTTGTTATAAGCAAGACCAATATGACAAAAAAACTCATTACAAATCAACAAAGATAACTAAAAGGTTAGACCTCACCAAGAAAGTTTTCTATCCAACTTGAGGAAAAATCTCTCCAAGAACTCTCTTCCATTGCTCCTCCTTCTTCACAAACATGGAAAGAATTCAAAATGAAGAATGAAGAAACCAAACATGAACTCAAGAACAATCCAAAGAGAAAAAGAGAGAAAACCCCCTCCTCCACATAAATAGAGAGAATAAATGGAAGGGGAAAAGGCAACCTCCCTTTTCAACTTCCCAACAACCCTTTCAACTCCAATTTTCATCACTTCTCATAAATGAGTAATTAGAGTGGGTTTTGGACTTTATAAAAGGGAATTTATGGAATAAAAATACCTCTAACCCATAAACCTATCACTTGGGAAACATTTTAAACAATTAAGATCACATAAGGACTTCATAAAACATAAATTAAGTGACCATTTTAATAAAATGAATCAAGAGACTAATAAAACAACTCACATACACACAACCCAAACCACAAAAAATAAGGTTAAATCACATGCCCACGACAAGACTAATATTTCTCAAGGATACAATAATGAAAGTAGCTATGTGACCCCCTTATCAACATTGGCCAATTTTTTACCTGTTTACTCAACCAAGAATGTGT